>JARWIR010000003.1:59241474-59630689 GCA_029959085.1 Nemophila menziesii | reverse complement strand
AGAGAGAAATAAAGATATGGAAAAAAATGTATTCATGTATTTCCAATAACTGATTTCTTACAATAAAAAGTAACTCTTATTTATAGGACAGTATATGATTATTCATATGACGCATTAATTTATCCATAATACGAAGTGTAAAGACTTGTAACGCATGAATCTTTAGGATATCCACTATAAAATTATGTTATTTATTATACTCCCCCGTGGATATCCGTCCATTAGTCAATCTATCTCATTAAAACCTTGTCAAGAAAAATCATGTGGGATAAAAACTTAGTCGAAGAAAAAAAATACATATACATGGAACTAATCATCGTGAAACACTACCTCGTTAAAAGTATTCCAAGAAAACCCCAATGGGATAAAAAATTGGACGAAAGAAAAAGAGTAGATTGTATTTTTCACACTTTCCCTGATGTTGGGAAGAGTCCTCTGATTTAACGCATCCAATATTGTGAATTATTTTCTTG
Organism: Nemophila menziesii; assembly: GCA_029959085.1. NCBI lineage: Eukaryota > Viridiplantae > Streptophyta > Magnoliopsida > Boraginales > Hydrophyllaceae > Nemophila > Nemophila menziesii. Next base: position 59,630,216 of record JARWIR010000003.1, on the reverse strand, counting down.
GATGTTGTGGTTTACAATACTTTGGTGAAAAATAAGCAAGGTTGTTATATGATTGTATTTGATGAAAGCCAATATCTCCATTCTTCAGTTACTCGTGTGTAGAAAAATTTAGGTATATATGTTTCGTTATGTTGCCAAAAATGTAGGCATTTTAAATTTGTGTGATACAAGAAGCATTATCCTCATGCAATACCGTCAGTATACTTCTTATTGAAGATAAATCATACTTCTCTCAGATATGTTGAAATATACACTGAAATAAAGATTTGAAAACCCTCAGCTTGGATATTCACTCAAGAATATGCCTTATTAAAACCATATCAAGAAAAACTATTGTGACAAAATATGATGAAGGAAAAAGAGCACATCAATCCTTTGAGGTATGGCACATATTCAACCCACCTTGTCAAAATCTTACAAGAAAAACCCAATGGAAAAACCTGTGGTGAAGGAAAAAGATTACATAATTTGAATATATTGTTCCTTTATTACGACATTACGTATTTCCTAATTCATTAGATACTTGTAGAATTGTACCTTGATTGTCATTGTTAATAAATCTTGAACTAGCAAATATAATGGATTTTCATTTGAGGGTATTGAGTATTAGTAGTATCATTTTCTTGATCAACATAAGGAGTATATAATTATTTTGATAATGAATATTCGGCATATCTCATTAAAACCTTATTAGGAAACCATCAATAAAGGAAAAACATTACAATACACAGATACCGCATCCTCCTATTATGACATGGATTATTATAATAATTATTTTGAGACCTTTCATAATTCAAACACTTGACGCCCATGCTTTAAATTAATTATGTTCTTCAGGACCTTTTATGCTCTAGGCACTCCTCGGTTTATGAGAACTTAATATTTAGATGCTCTAAGTACTTTGGGAACCTATCATGTTTCATGAACTTGATGTGCTTCAAACACATTTCGTGCTTGGGAACCTATCATGCTTTAGAAAGCGATGGTGCTTCGAGCCTATTGTGTTGGTAAAGAACTTTAATATCAATCTAGTCATCACTCACCATTTCAATAACATAAATATAAGGACGTCTCCCCATGATTAATTTTAAAATTTCTGTAGGAACCTCTGTGATACAAGTATAATTTTAGATTTCAAAATTTACTATTATAATTTCTCTTATTGTCGACATATTTCATCACTTTTATGGTTTAGGATCCTTATTTTTTATTTTAAGCGTTATAGTATATGAAAACATATTAATCCCATAAATTGACTCACAACTTCATATATTTTCAGTAGACAAATAATCTACATATCTTTTCTCGTTTTCATGTGCCTTGGTCTCTTCAAGGACCATTACTTTTTTTAGGCGTAATGCATGCATCACTTTTATTTGTCTGAATAATTCTGGTCGTATTATGTGGATGTTCATATTTCACGATTTTTACCATTTTATCATTTACTCATGAGTTTTTCTTCTTTGGAGTTGGTTATTTCCAACCGACACGCTTACCACCCTTCATGCGTTTCTTATATGCATCACAAATCTACCATGCTTCATGTGTTAATTAGATGCATTACATGTCTGGCACGCTTCATGCGTTAGATGGATGTATTTGATTGAATAATTATTATATGTCTTTTTGGGGCAATATTTTAAATTGATGGGGGAAATAATCTATATTGGAAGGTTTACAACATATTTGTGGGATTCTAAAATATTCTCTACGTCTGCGAATACACTGTGTGTATTATTTATAATATTTTAAAAATGAATCATTTTTTGAATTTCAAGTTCTGATTCTTTATTTTTTGGATTAAGATGAAACAATAATATTATCATCCACGGTATATCACGTTATACTTCAGGTTGCGGAGTCCCTCCCCCTAATAAAGGGTACATTATCTTAACAAATTGACATCTTGCAAAACGTTTAATAAAGATATCACCTCTTAAGGATTCAATATATCGAATAATATAATGAGAATTAAACCCAACATAAATCTCAAATCATCAATTTGGGATAGCCAATTAATTTTACTAGAGAACTTAAAACATATGGGTAGTCACTTGGTAAAAGAATATCCTGGTTCTTTTAAGTATAGTCCAAGTAAAAATTCAAATATTTGATGTATCATTAATGTCCTTGGTGACCAACTAGATCATGTTATAATACAAGATTCTTTGGATCGTGATATCTTTTCTTTTACACAAAGTGCATTTCAATTGATGTATGATACTATCCTAAAGAAAGAGCATTAAAATTTTCTAATACACACTTCTGGTGTGACTTTTAGGAAATAAAGCAAAAATATACATTCTTACAAACACTTGTTGTATCTCCATCTCACCTAATCACATCGATAAGAGTTTTTTTCCTTCCATGATTTTGAGAGAAATATTTATTTCATCCTTCAATTACTATCTCCCTTTGTTAGTTAAAAGATCTCTAGTATTTCTTCAAGCATGTCATCTTTGATCCTCACATAGTAGATGATCTCTAAAAAACCGAACACTTTGAAAAACTCTTCAAATAGTCCATTGGTATTTTAACAGACTATGGATCACCTGTCGATAAAAAAAATCATCCGCGAATTCCAAATGTGCAGTCTCAAGCTTACTACATTTGGGATGATAATTAAATTTCTGCTCTGTTTCTTTTTCAAAAAGTCTAGAGTGGTATTCAAGGCATATAAAGAGATAAGGTGAGAGTGGATCACCTCACCTAAGGCCTTTGCCTCCCTTGAATAATCCATGCACTTCTCCGTAAATTGTCACTAAATAAAAGGGTGTAGTAACACAAGGCATAATTCAATTATATACCTTGTTGGAATGTTCAACCCCCTAATAACCTCATGAAGGAACTCCCAATTAATATCGATTTTGTTGATGAATGTAATGTGTCTTTTTACGAATGAGTTGTGAGATTAATATCAATGGAGTTCGACATGATTTTATCATTACTTTTGCATGATTTTTGTTGTAATATATCTTTCCAAATATCCCTGATTGTTAATGTATTACTGGCGTGACTTTTGTTGTAATTTAAATTTTTCAAATAATGTAATTTGTTGGTGTAATATTTTGGATGATTTTTCTTGCAATATATCGTTCCAAACATACGTGATTTGTTTGTGTATTTTTTTCATTGTTTTTAAATTTTAAATAAGTGCACAACTTAGGCCAAATTAATACTTTTTTCATTACTGATAAGATAAATTTTTTAACTAATTTTTTTTTTGAGGGGTAAAGTAGCAGAAACACGGAAAAGAAAATGTTAAGAAACAAATCAACCTATTCCTAACTTATTGAACACTTCTAGAAAATAGCCGCATCGATGTTTGTGTGTCCCCTCCTAGCTCCATGTCTAGCGTTTTTTTCAAGTTGGTATGCTTGTCTATTCCACCTTCTCGTGATATTTTTAAAGGTGACTGGGCCAAACATTTCGGCCATCTGGTTGATGTTTCGGATGATCGGTTGAATTCTCCAACTAATCGTTGACATCTGACTTATACCTTAAATCAGATCAAGGTCATCTGAGAAGATGGGTTTTCCTTACTTAGGATAATCTTTACACATATTGGTTGAATTTAGAATTGCTAGTGTTTCACCTTCAAAATTTGTGTTGCAATTGACAGTTTCACCAATTTCAACTTTTCTATTTGTTCTCCTATTTTCCTGAATGATTCTGATTCCTATTTATTCTCTATGAAGAACTCTAAAGATGCATCACAGTGGAATAAAATAGATGTTTCATATTGGGATTCTCTATGCTACATGCGTTAATTTTTTGGGGGTTATCACTGTTTACCGGTCCATGATTCCTCCATTCAATACCATGTAACTCTTTCATGAGTCTGTTTGTAGCCATAATACTATCACCATAAATCACTTGGTTTTCGTGAATAGCTTTTATTTTGGCCTTCCAGATGTTCCCCATGCAAGTCATGATATAATCTGCAACGATTCTTTTTTCCTATCCTCCTTTATTATATTCTTATCCAATCCCCAGGGTTAATATCTTGGTCTTCATCCGCTTTAACTTGGAGAGAAGAACCTGCCCAAATAGCTTGACAAACTTTATAGTTAATAAGAATATGTAAAGTTGTATCAATTTTACCAAGAAACCATATGCATTCATTAGAATCGGCACATTTCCTTTTATAGAGGTTTTGCTTGGTAGGTATTCCATTATTACACATTTTCCAGATATAGACACGTATTTTATTGGGAATATTAGAGTTACAAACTACTTTCCATAAATCAGTTCTGAAATTTAGGAGTGTTAGCCGATCGAGGGTTCTCGACAACCTGTTCGTCGGAATGAATTTGTAACCTGATTTCTTCGTATAGTTTCCATCTTTAGAAAATTTCCAAATTATTTTATCTTTGATATCAATGTCAAAAATATAAATACTTTTAATATCAAGTATGATCGGGCTAGGAAACAGATCATCCAAAATCTCATCATTTTCCCATTCAAAGGAATCTTGTTTCCACAATTGACATACTTTCTCCAATTTACAACCTCAAGGTATCCAGTCTCTCCAGTTATTATTAATCCATTTATCCTCCCAAATATTATTATCTTTCTCATTTCCATTTGATAAATACCTTGTTTTCAACGAAATATCTGCCTTCAATAAGGCTAGCCCAACTCCAGATTCTGCTTTTACTGAGTTTAACATTCATAAAGTCTTTTTTAGGATAGTATATCCCTTTAGTATCCTTGCCGCCAGCGAAGAATGGTTAGTTAATATTCTCCAAGTTTGAGCAGCATGTTGTGTTCTTTTAAAATCTTTAAATTCAATTCCAACAATCAGTTTTTTTACTACCATTTTCTCCCAAACTATCCAGTGTATTCTTGTTTCTTTCACATGAGTTCCACAAAAAATTGGAAATTGATGAAATGAGTTTATTACAAAATGAAATAGGAAATAGAAGATAGACATATATAATTAGGAATAGCATGTAACACGACTTTAATTAAAATATCTTTTTCTCCACCTGAGAGTAGTTTGACCTTCCAACCATCTGTTTTCTTGAATAATTTATTTGAAATACATTCTAAAGATTCAATCTTTGACCTCTTGTGACAAAGAGGGATTATGATATAAAATCCTAAGTCGTTCATATATTTTTATTTTAAATGATGTCATGTCCCTATTTTATTAAGGTGTCTCTTTATAGAAGAAGATGGTTGATTTATCAAAATTAATTCTTTGGCCCGATCCATCGCAGTATTTTTTTTATATATTTTTTAAGCATTTGAATATATGTATTATCAAGGCTAATAAAAAAGAGAGAGTCATCTGCGAATAATGAATATGATATAAAAGGACAATTTCTATTGATTTGAATCCCCTGTATATGCCCGCTTTTAATATAAAATTCAGTAGGACTAATCAGTGATTCCGTCATAATGGTAAATAAAAATGGTGATAGAGGATCTCCTAGTTTGATCTTATTCCACGTATAAATTTATCCATTCTTTCACCATTTATATTAATTTGAAACGATACTGTCGAGATACAATTTTTATACACAGTTTATCTATTTATCACAAAAACCAAGTTTATGAAGGACTATAAGTATAAAATTCAAATATACCTGATCATATGCTTTGGCTATGTCTATTTTTATAGATGGCATATGATTTTGTTTCTTCCTCTTCCTGCTCATAAAAAAAGAGATATCATATGCTATAATGATATTATCTTGAATAACTCTACCTTTGATGAAAACCGATTGTGTTGGTGAAATTAAAGTTTTCATAAAACCCTGTAATCTATCAGCCAGAGTTTCAGGAATAATTTTTTAACCAAAGTTATGTAATCTCCAAGTTTCTCAACCCTTGGGATTAAGGTAATAAGAGTATCATTAATTTTATCAAGTGATGCATTATTAATAAAGAAATCTTGAACCATTAGAAATACGTCATCTTTAATAATGTCCCAAAATTCTTTATAAAATTTACCGTTAAGGTCATCATGTCTTGGAGCTTTGGTAGGAGATAGATATTTTACTACTTTCTATACTTCTTCCATTGTTGTAGTTTGCGTTAATATTTCATTCATGTCCCTTGTAACCTTTGGCTCGATGTGTCTTAAGGCAATCTCCATCTAGCTTTCTTCTACAATCTATTTACTAAAAGGTTGTTTATAAAAATCTTGAAAACATTTTTTTTTACCTCAATTGAATCTTCTCTCTAAACTCTTTGATTATCTCAAATTTTAAAAATTCTATTGTATCTTCGTCTTTGAATAGTTGACATATGAAAGAATTTAGTGTTTTTGTCTCTATAGGTTAGCCAATTCTTTCTGGCTTCTATCCACCCAATATTTTTTCTCACATTCATATTTAAATTTAATTTTTTGTTTAATTTGTTCCTCTTCTTTTTCTAGCTCTGGTGTATTATCTTGATTTGTGAATCTCATAAGTTTATCCTCAAGACATTTAATTTGTGCTTCATGATTTTTGAAAGTATCTCTACTCCACTTCTTTAACTCACAAATAGTGATATCTTATTTTTGAATAAATTTATGTAACGAAGGATTGTATCCTGGATCCCTCTAAGCTATTCAAACAACATTTCTATATTCAACATTACCCAACCAAAAGGATTCAAATTTAAATTGAAGATAACCTTGATTTGAAGTGTGATCTAATTGGAGAACAAGAGGTGAGAGGTTTGATGCAATCGCCGGAGGAATAAAAACTTTTGCTTTAGGATATTTATCACACCATTCATAAGAAGAAAGAGGTATATCGGCAACCACTGGGACTAGCTCAGTGGCCAGGATCCTGTCTCTCAACTAGGAGGTACAGGGTTCGAATCCCCTCAGCCGTGTTATTTCTTGAGCCCTTAAAGGGGGTAAGCAAGGGGTGCATGGTTCGAGTCTCCTCCCTGAACATGGGTAACCTAGTTCTGATTAAGTGGGAGTATGCATGAGGAGGCGTGTTTATTTCCTATGGGATTAGTCGTGGTGCGCGTAAGCTGGCCCGGACACCCATACATCGAAAAAAAAGAGTTATATCGGCTTTTTATTTGACTAATTTATCACATGTTCTTCAATTTATCCACGCGTGAAAACATCCATAACAAAAATATCACTTAGTCCATTATTGATAGTAAAGTTTTTCAATTCTGATAAATGGTTAAAATTAGCCGGATATGAACTATATTTCTCATTGATGTTTAGAACGTTGTTAAAGTCACCCATTACTATCCATGGTTCAGTTATATTTTTACTCCTATAAGAGATTTCATCCCAAATTTTTACATTGTCGTCAAAATTGTTAGGTGCATGAATACAAACAAGATAATAAGGAAAGGACAATTCATTCAAATACAAAACAAGGAAAGATGAGCAACAAAAAGACACGACGAGATTGACAAAAGAGTTCCAAAGGACCAAAAGACCCCCAAAATGATAAGCGGAGCTGGTAGGGTAAAAAACAAAAGATTTATCAAAATTGAAATTTCTAATAATGTCTTGTGAATCTACATACCTAAGCATGGTCTCGTAAAACGTAGCCACTTGAGGCTTAAAGCGCGCAAAAACCGACCTAATACTCGACATTGTTAGGGGGCATGTATCCCTTAAGGGTCTGTTTGGAATGAGAGAAACAAGAAGAAAGAAAAGAAAAGAATAGAAATGATTTTTTATTTTTTACATTGTTTGTATTGGAAAAATTTATAAAAGAAAGAAATCATTCCAAAAATCACTCCTATGTCCATTTTTATTATCACTTTAAATTGGAGTCAAATGGAGAGAAAGGAATTTTATTAATGATTATAGGTCAAAATTAACTTTTTTTCCCTTTCCTTTTGTATTTTTTCAATACAAACAAAATATATCTAAAATCATTTATGAAATCTTCTTTTATTAAAATTTCTAATCTAAACAAAAAAATTCATTTCTTTTCTTTTCTTTTCTTTTATAATTTATCTTTTCTTTTCCTTTATAATTTTTTCTCTCCTAAATACAAACAGACCCTAACAGTTCCAAAAAAGGAGATTCATTTTGACCCGACGATCATCATTGAGGAATTGGATTTTTTCGGAGGTTTCTTCACAATAACTTAAATTCACTTCCTCACCTTCAATATCGCAAGTAATATCTTTTCCCTCGCACCCATAACTATTCATTTTTTCCGTAAATTCAAACTCTTAATCTTCTGCCGCAGGTTCCTCTTGAGAATCGTATTCTTCTTCACCTTTTTTTCCCATATCATTTCCATTGATTTGCTCATTCTCTTCTATGAATATATATCCTTCTAAGATTCCATCAGTAATGTTAATGGGTGAACTAATTTCCTTCCTTTGTTCTCATCAATAATTTTTAATTTCATAATGTTGTCAATTTCATCCATATATTTCCCAACTCCTTTATTGTTGCAAACGCTTTTGATATATGGTGTCGCCTAGGGTGTTAGAAAAATAAGATAAATATAAGCCAGAAAACAATGCACTTTCACCCTAGACAAGCACGGTACTGCAAGTATTACAGGACGTATGCAAGTTTTAATGACAAGTTAGATTCGTTCTCAGGGACTTAGTGTGTTATACGAATGAGTAAGAAGCAATTAATTAAAAGACAGAAAATAAAAGAGAATAAATTCGAGATTACTAATTAAACTAAGGGAAATAAAATACAATAAAATAAATACAAAGAAATATGAGATGAGAAGTATAGCTTAGGTTTTGCTAGTATGCACTAATCCTTCTAATTCTTTCTATCAAATCTAGTTATTAAGGGAGATAATTAGCTTTTAGATACTTAGTCAGGATTCTAAATTCCCATACCTTAGACCTTGAGAGCGACTAAGGGGGCTACGGACACATCATGAGGCAGCCTAAACCTAGGGTTATCAAGCGCTACCAAGGCCCTAAGCAATTCAATTCCAAAGATGATAATAGTGGTTCAATTATACCCTAATGACTATCTAGTTAGAATTAGTGTTGTCAAGACCAATATGATACTAGACGTTATGTGGTGTTTCAATAATTAGACACACAGTTAAGGTGAACATCTAACTACTATTAAGAAAGCCTAAAATGATCAGTTTTAGGACAATCAATAATTCAAAACACATAAACAAATATATAGGTAAGAAGCTAATATCAGATTAAAACATATAATTCCCAAAGAAACTTAGATAGAAAGAAAATAGAATTCATAGTTTATACATGATGCAAAACCTATGAAAAAATTAGTTCATATCTGAAGGAAATAAACTAAAAGAAATAATAAAAGACTTCATCTTGCTCTATACAATAATTCTGATGATAATAAACCTAAAGACTAATTACTATGAGGCAAGGATGATTTACAAGTGATATAAGGGTGTATTTATAGGAGTATAGAAGCCCTAATTCATTTTCTTGAAGGAGAAGGTAAGTAGTGGACTCCAAACCCAACTCAAATTCGAAACCCTAAAACATGGAATCGGGCCCGTTTTTGTTTTGGTCATAAAAACTTCAATTCTTATCCGTTTGACTCATATGAGTAGTCTAAATTCATCGTCTCAGAAAGATCTTCAACTTTGCTCTTGACCGTTTCTCCAGATTCCCCACCGATTTTGAGATATAAGCTGATTTGCGGTCGTGGGTGGTGAAATTCAGGATTATGGCAGCTTTTCCTTTTCCATATTTTTAGCTTTTCTTTCCTTATCTCCAATTATCATGCTTATCTCTTTCCATATCTCTTAGTCTTTGACTTGGATTCTAATTAATCTTCATAATTATCTTTAAAGCTTCACACTAAACAAATAACTAAACCCAATATGCTCTAAAAATAATAATTTATTAAATCAAGACTCAAAATAAGAAAGTGTAACATTTCTCAAGAAAACCGACTAGAATGACTTCTAAATCACTAAAAATGATGTCTCCAATTATGATTAATTCATGACAAATAGGGAGACATCAATATACTCTTGCGTCCTCTTTGCTGCTTTGTGGTTCTCTGATAACCCATCACCACTCAAAGTATACCCCTCCTATTACATCTCAATCCTTTACCTTTGTTGATCAATTCGATGTAATCCATTGGTATTTTCAAAGGAAGTTCTTTTGTGATTGTATCATAGTCAAACAAATGCATGAACATGCTCCCACATGAAACTACCCAAGTTGCCTATAAAAATCTTTCCACTTTTCATAATTATTTAATGAAAAATGTGCTTGTTAGATTCATCAAACCTCTGATCCTGCTTCGGTCTAGCTTATCTTGAGTAATCTACACCACCCATATCTAAGTCTTGGCTCCTTCTCAGTAATCCTTCAACATTCTTCCAACTAGAATTTTTGATTCGTACCAATATCATTAAACCAACTGAAATTTTCTCCAAATCCTGAGAAACCACATGTGACTTGATGCTTAACTCCATAGATAGGTTTGGTTGGTGGAAATTTTGCTATGTTATCAACATTCCATGTTGATTTTTGCCTATGATTAACGTCATCAATGAATTTGATCACCTAGATAGTACATTCCACATACTTATGCCCAAGACACCCATAATTAAATAAAAGTGACGTTGCGTTCTCATATTGAGACACCACCCAAGCCGCTCCTTCTTCTTTCCATAAATATGTTCCATGTGGAAGTGGATCAGTGGTATTAAACTTCATGAAACCCGAAGGATTTTGACATCCTCTATCACCACTTCTAGATAGTCAATGGCCTTTACTTCAATGAAGCAACTCTCAAGTGTCATAATTGTATTTATGTTGTTCTGAATGAAGGCAAGTCCTTTTATTTGGACCCAGATTGAGTAATAATCAAGTGAAATCTCATGATAAGGAATCAATTGGGGCCAATGTGTGAAGTTCACATGCATTTCAAGAAACATTTCACGCCTAATCTCCCATAATCTCTTGAATTCATATGCATCAAAAATATTCAACTTGAACATATTCTTTTTTATTTCTATGAGCCTGAACACGCCTTAAACTCCCTAACATTCTGAGATATGCTTCCTAAACCCCACTGCGAACACCTTAGCCTCTCCAAAAACCTTGATAATAATAGTTGTTTCCTCTCTTAATTAGTCAATCAAATGAGTTTTTGTTCCTATGTTCAAGAAACCTAAGGTTCTAATATTTTGTTCATTGAGAGGGATGATATGAAGAGCGTGCCTATCTCTAATGACCATGACAAGGTTTTTCAAAGTGCTTAGGAGAAAGACAACAAACTGACAGAATCTAGGACGACTAGTGGAAATAAAAGAAAGACTCTGAGAGAAAATTAGAAAGAAAACACATCAGTGGTAAGTAGAGATACAGAGATAGATGAGATGAGTGATATTGAGGTAAGAAATGGATGGGCTTAAGTGTGAAATGATGCAAGTACAAGTTTTAAATACAAGACAATATTCTAGATAGTTGTACCGTTTAAATCTGTTGTTTGATAACAACCTTTTCGTCTTCCGAGATGGTATGATACAGTTTGTATCTCCACTCCACGCTATCACCTGCAGAGGAAAAAGTGTGCAGCCAAAACCAGTTTCCTTATCTCGTTTGTCTCGAAACCTCTTCATATTTCAACGCTTTGTCATGATTAAGCCCTTAACCTGATAGTACCTAAGCTATTCAAAACCCAAGACAAGAAATAGGTAAAATAATTAAAACTAATCCTAGATAATAAAGAGTTAATACAACATAAGGATCCATATATATATTGATTGCATGCATAAAGGAGATCAATTTATTAGTAGTAATTAATATGTAAAGGGTCTCCAAGAAGCCTGTACATATTTTTTTCAATAGATCTTTGCTTCCACAAGTGCTTGTGATCCGATCCTCCCTTGTTTTCTTCACCAAAAGTGCAATAACTCTCACAACAACGTAATGATACCTTAGACTCAGGGTGGCTAACGTGTGGGTTTGGTCCGATTCGGACCGGTCCGGTCCTTAACGGATCTGGGCCTTACTGGACCGCTCGGTCCACCGGTCTCTTTTTATCGGACCGGTCCGGTCCGGTTCTTGGGATGGAGAATGGAGGTCACGGACCGGTAAGAAGGACCGGGTTTACCGGTTCTCTAAATTTTTTTATTTATTAAAATTATTTATTTTAATAGTAAACGTGGAAAAATAAAAAATAAATGTTGAACAAACAATGAAAGTTTTAATTATAGTTTTATATACATATACACGTATCTCTTAGAACTGAACAAAACTAAATCTCATCTCTTTACAACACCTATTACATAAATATAGATAGTTTTAATTACTCAAATCAAATAGATATGTAAATATTTATCATCAGAATCAACAAGTCCCTGTTCAAACAATGTTGAGTAAGTATATTTATTTTAAAAAGAGTGTTCAAGGTTAAAGGGACTTTAAACTTTTAACTGAATTGTTGCTTAATGCTTTAAATTCAACATCACCTTCAGCTGTAAAATGACTTGTTGCTAAGTACTTCTCATCACCAAATTCCTGTTAAAACACTTGTCATATTAGCTACGTTTTAAGAACCAATAAGGACTAAATTTCAAAATTGTAAAATTACCTTAGCTAAAGAGCGATAGAATTTAGCATATTCTTCATCTGTAACTTCTTTATGACTTCTTTAATGAACGTTTATATAGAAAAAGAAAATAACAATTCATCTCGAAACAATTTTCTATCCAACTTCATGGGATGATTAATTATCCAATAATAATAACATTTCCACCAAGGAATTTTTGAAACTCACTAAAGACAATTTTTTGCATTATAAATTTAGGTACGAGCTTACTTTTTCAGATGATGTTTAGATTTTCATCTTGAATAATCAAATAGCTTTTTCATTAAACACTTCCGAAATAACACCACATGAAGGAGAATTAAAACACAATTACAATTAGTCTTCACCAAAGAAACTAGAATACATAAAAGTGCATCTTTCCCATTCCTTTACAACAAACTATTTAACCCATTCCTTTACACTTTTAATTTTCAGAAAATGTAAAAAGAACCCCCTACATAATTTAACAAATCAAATTATAAGCCCCAAATTCTTTTTTCAAAAATTTCAAATATAACACCTTGGCAATTAAATGTTACTTTGCAAATTATAAACACTTACAATTTAAAATAATAATACAATGTCATCATATAACCGTCCAAGGGCATTTTAGACCAAAAAACATCTCTTAAAAGTTTAGGGTCCATATTGTAAATTTTTAGAATTATAATCATCATATCACAAACTTAAAGAAGATGTTTTAAAGTCGTTTTGGTCCAATTGAACCATTTTAGAAAAAATTGGGCAATTTCGTAAAGGTAGTTATTTTCTATAAAGGTTTTTTCATCAATTTTGTATTAAATAGGGATTGATTTGCATTTTCCAAACTTTAAACCCGTCAATTCTAAAAATCCCGCCACTGTTTCCCTCTATTCAAAACACATTTCAATTACTTGATCTTAACAAATCTTATAGTGTAATGTACTTACCAAATATCATAATCAGAGAGACTTATAGTGTAATTTATTTACTTCAATTTGAATTCGCAAAGTTCAATTTCGCAAGGACTAATAGTGTAATTTCTAATAAATATTTTCATCATATTTTTATAAACTAGGGGTTGATTTGCATTTCCCAAAACTTTAAACACTTTAATTCAATTAGTCAAGGATTAAAACTATCATATTCGCATAACACGTGGACTTTTAGTACCATTTCCACACCAAATTCAAAGAAATCCTTTCAACACTTCCAATTACAACCTGTAGTTCACAAAAACCATAAATTTTACTATAAAAATCTCATCAAACATGTTCTTATATGCTTAAATCATCTAAATCAAGCACTAGTTGTAACAATTTTACACAACAAAATATAGACTTTCCATATATATTTCAGAAAAAATAGGGCCTCAAAGTACCATTTTTTAAAACAAGTTGTACTACTTTAAACAAATTCACCTAAAACAGGAACTAATCTATCAATTTATCACTTTGAATTACCCTTAACACTTTGAATTACAATATCAATTTCTCAAAAACCAGTGACTTATAGAATCATTTTCGAAACCAATATGTTTTTCCACAACAAATTCACATAAATCAGAGATTATATGGATCAATTCCAAATATACAATGTCAAATCCCCTTAACACTTTGAATTACAATATATAATTCACAAAAACCAGTGACTTTGACTCTCAAAATATCATGTAACAGGTAGTTATATTATCAATTCACCTTAATCAAGCATTAATAGGAACAATTTAGCACAAAATATGGACTTTCCATATCAATCTTCATAAAAACTAGGCACAATTTCGAATTACACAAACATTTTCTTATAACAGAAGGGACTAAAACAACAAATTTCATATAAACCTGAAAATTCATTTCGAAAACCAAGAGTAACATAATGCAGAAAATCCACAAAACACTAAACACAGATCATATAAACCAGGGATCAAAGCCATCTACTTACCAACATAGACAGTAAATAAACCATCAACAAGAACTCCACTCTTCATCAACAAAACACCAACTCAACATGCAAAGAAGCAAAACAAATTTTATTATTAGAAAATATTAATAAAAATCAAAACATATGAAAATATAAATCTTAAATTAGGGACTTACTTTACTATTTTCAAATTGAGTCCCTATGATTACCAGAAAGAACAAATCCAGACTCCCTCACAAAAATAGAAACATGAAGCTCATCAGGAACCCATAAAAGTTAGACTATTGAAGATAAAAGAATGTTTATCATACCACCATAGCCACGAATTAGACAACCCATCCACCACCACCACCATAGCCATGTCTTATACAAACCGCCGCCACCACCATAGTCACCAATGAGTCAAACCACCACCAACAGTTAGACTATTGAAGATAAAAGAATGGTTATCATACCACGATAGCCATGAATTAGACAACCCACCCACCACCACCACCATTGCCATGTCCTATACAAACCGACACCACCAACATAGCCACAAATTAGTCAAGACACCACCAATAATTAATGAAGTTCTGAATATTGAAGATAAGAGACTTGATAGAATTTTATATGGGAATTGAATGGGGGAGGTGGTTTGGTGAAATGAATTAACTCGATGGAAAGGGTGGAGTAAATGGGGTCGGTGGGTTTGGGTGTATTGAATGAAAACGCAAGGGATGGGAGAGGGTAATGGGGGCAGTTGGGTATGTATGGTATTTATATAAAAAAAATATTTATCGGTCCGGTCCGCACATGTCTAAATGGAGGGGTTCTTTTATAGGAACCGGACCAATAAGGGTCAGTCCGGTCCGGTGCATTCCGGTCCAACATTGTAGCTCCGGTTTTAGAACCAGTCGGTCCGGTCCGGTGGACTTGGAGATCTGAAACGTTAGCCACCCTGACCTTTAGACAGACCAATTCAAGTCTATATCCATAAGACCTTCTAATTTTTTGTATTTTATTCCTTAGATGTAACATTCATTTGCTAATCTGATTTACCCAATATCCTTTTTGTAGGTAAATATATATAATTGCGATAGCCCATGAAAAATAACCATCTGATGCCAGATTCTTAACGTGGTATTGATAAGGGGGTTATAGTGAAGTGAGATAACAACACAAAGTAAACCGAGAAAAACAATAGAAAAACGGTTATTAATGATAATTTTAAGCGAAAAACACTTATAAATGGAGTTTTGGTAGAGGTCAAAAGTTGAAGGGAGATGGAGAGAATTTTAAAGTTTTTTATTGTAATATACAAATTATTCATCTTTGTATTTAAAAACTTATTTCATAATTTGTAATTTTAATTTTACAAAAGATAACTTATCCTTTTCATTATGTGTTCTTAAATATTTTATGAGTACTTGTGCTCTATATATATATACTAGGTATTGCCCGTGCCTGAAGTCACTTCGGAAAAAAAAAATCCAATTCATTCTTAATGTTAGGTGGAGGTGGTGATTGAATAGAAAATAAAGGCATTACAAAAAATAAAATTCTCGCTAGTCATTGTTCATTTTATTTTATTTTAAGAGGATATCTTGAATAGTTCATGGACTAAATTTTAATTACTCCATACATGGTGATATTAATGTGAATAATTAAAAAAACTTTTCTTGTTTAAGGCACTACAAAAAATAACACATATGATAAAATGGTTAATATATAATATGAATGCGCACATGCATAAATTGGCAAAATAAAATTTATTAAACAAAAATACACCCCATTTTACACAACACATAGGTGTAGTTTTCCATTTTACATGACAAACATGTATATTTTGTTTGACAACCTTTGTTATTAAAGACAATCTAAAACATCTTCACCTTTTGTGTTCATTAAGCAATGGTTTTGTTGTGCCCTCAAATTTCTAAACCAATATATCTGAAACCTCGGATAGCATCTCTCTATCTTTTTCTTCTTTGCGTCTAAGAGCTACAAATAAGTAAAATATAAGCATGTATAATTAAAAAAAAATTAACAAAATATAAATACGAAATACCATAGCAAGCTTAAATATTGTCAAAATTTTATCAGTGTATCATGCATGTTTGAATATTAGCGCACACGTATACAATATTCTAAGCAGAACTTCCTGAAACCCGGTTTCCCCTCTCAGAAAAGGAAATAAGTTTCGTAATATATCACTTACCAATGAACACATTTTAAATAATTTGTCCCACCTGAAAACACTCCAATTCTGCATACAAAAAAAAGAAAAACGTTTCAGGGTGTGCGCATTATCTCACACTTAAGTAAAAAAGTAATATTAAACATCTATGAACATGGATTATGGGATCGGAATTGACTCCCGGAGAAGTTGGGTAGTCCGGAATACCGATTTCTTCCAAAATAGAAAGGGTTAATTGCACTCGTAAGGCCTCGCCATACGGTTTCCATGTCAACACTCTTCTTTTTCATGCACACTGCATCAATGATTACTAATGATATTATACATGTATTTATAAATGATTTCTTAAGCTCAAATCTCTATGGTTATACAAACCTATAAAGTTCTATTTAAAAATAAACTTACATGAAAAAAAAACCCAAATGCAAGAATTTATTTAAATTCCAAATTCGAAAAGGTAAAAGATCTAAAAACTATTAGATTCTTATTAACTAAATTCACGTATTAATTAAATAATTTGAAGTACCATTACATTATTTAGTGGGAAATAAGGATTTCCATATATGTTGAAGTCCCAAACATGAAACTCCATTACTTTACCGAAGACAAATTAATCAGCCTTTTCCTTCTTGCTACATCAGCCTTTGCATTCTTTGCTACATCAATTTTTGGTTCTTTTACATGAAAACAGTACAAAAAAACTTAGCTCGTGAATCTTGACTATGCAACGTAATATATAGGAGAAGAGGGAAAACATGAAACATTAACCTAAACAACCATTACACCAATTGCAAACTGATTCACGGGATGAAATATGACAGGTAATCTACAAATAAACATAACATTTAACATCAAACTATTGGAAGAATATATAACATATTAAAATTGGAAATATTGATATATAGAATAAGTCGAATGAAATTGCAGAAATATCCTTACATTTTTGAGTTGATAGCACTGTACGCCTTATATTATGTAAAAATTGCACTATAGGTCTTATATTATGGTAATAGCTAATAAGAGATTCAAACTTTGTCAGGAAATTTGGATGAAATTCTCTTCTGTTAGAATCTCAATGATCTATATGTTAGTGGCTTCTGGGATAACTTGCAACCATATCTCTGCTTTTCCGAATTACATAAATATCCCAAAAAGAAATTAGAAAATGGTCAATTCATATCAAATGAACATAACTGAACTCGATACTTCTATAGGTTTAAACAACATAATAATTAAGTAACATTACCCCTAGCATACATCATTCTTCGACCCATAATCTATCTTCTCGATAACTCGAAATTCAGGATCTACATTGATTCTCTATAAAATCTTCCTGAAAAATAATGAGAAAAAACTGGAAAGCTGCTGCGTAAGAGAATTCAAGGTCTGAACTCATACGGAAAAAAAAGTGACGAATTATTCCACTCAAGCGGAAATGTTTCAGTTCAAGAAGACTAAGAAAGAGAAATCTTTAAGAAAAAAAGAGAAACTTGATTTAGATGTTCTTGAGGTAGAGGCTTTAGAATCTGGGTTAGGTAAAGGAGATTTAGGCTCGATAAAAGACGAAAAAAAACAGGCAATTAAAGAAGAAATGCTCGATCCGAGGCTGAGATGAGAAGCAATACTTATAAGTCAGCTCATGCTAGAGCACACATTCTCATCTTTATACTCTTATTCATCTTCTTTTCTGTCTTTTCCTTTCTCTATTATGACATCAACAAAATTGTTCGTAAAAAGTAAATAAATCAATATTCAAACAACAAAAGAGAAAAAATCACATACTTATCCATTAAACAGCTTACTAAACGGCCCATATTTACGATCTTTAGCCGCTTCAGAGATCGTTAAACCCATAACTATGAACAAATACTAAATAAAATTGATTATATTATATTCTTTTCAAGTAAATGATACTGAATTTACAAACCTTAAGCTCTAAAGTTTGTTGAAATTCGGAAAGTGTTACTTTGGGAAGTAAACCACGATTAGTATTCTCTACAGAATCAACGGGATAATATTACATGTATAAAAAATTTTATTCTAAAATAATATAACGCCAAAGGGGTAAAATTCTAATTTAATTTGGTTTAATCGTGAACCTGAAATTTTGTGTCTTCTAGATTCAATGATGGAGGCAAGACATCAAGAACCTTTTCATTCTACTGTATGCATATGTTAATAATCTCACCTTGGCATGAAGTTGTTTAAGTTCAAGTGCAAAAGCAAGAAACGGAAAATCTCGATCCATACAAATGTTACTATAAATAATATAACACATCTAGACATGTGTTAATTTGTTTTCAATTAAAATTGAAATTCTTTCAACGATTTTGATGATTGAACAGTCATTACTCACCAAAATTGGGGGTCTTCTATGATATAATCTTGTGCTTATGATACTGCAAACCACTATTCCGAAAGTCGTCATTGTTGAAGCAAGAGTTTTGTAAAATTTGTCACACAGATGAAACATTACTTAATTAATAACCATAACCAAATAAATGTTTCCATATTATAAAAATGATAAAACATTCACCTTTACAAAAGAACGAACAAATAGAAGAGATCCTGGAGACCGCTTGGTAATAAAGGAGAAATTGAAAGAAATATAGAGAGGTAGATAATATTTCTTCATTTGGGCGGCGAAGAACGATGGCCATGAATTATTCATGGAATGTGTAAGAAAGTTTAAAGGGGGATTGAGGAGAACTATAGAGAGGTAGATAATAGTCAAGAGAAGAGGGAAGCGATTGAAAGAAAGAGGATTGTGAGCGGTGATGGTGAATGTAGAGAATAGTTAATGATGGTGAAGAGATTTAAATGTAGAAACGTCTAATTGGTGGATTATGAGATATATGGGGGAAATTATAAGCTATATGGGGAATTATGAGCTATTTAGGGATTGAAGAAAATAGGACTAAACCGTTAAATCATGTAATATAAGATTTTATGGGTTTTCTAAAGAAAATAGAAGAGAATAGAAAAAATAGGTAATTGATTATAGTTAATATTAATGGTATGTTTTGATATTTTTTTTAATTTTATTTGAGTATTAATGATAGGTGGGGCCAGAAACGATCCTGGCCACCACTTATGTTTGGCCAGAATCAATCCTGGCCACCACTTATAAAAAAAAGTGTGTAATATAATATAGATATATATATTATTATGAAATAATCAACCCAATACCTTGACACTAATATTTAAAGTGACTTAACTTAATTAATATTTAGACCATAAAGAAAAAACGTATAGATTCGTCTTGTTTTTATTTGTATAAACCAATAAAATAATATAAAAACTAATGCAGAAATAAAATAAAAGTAAATAAATAAATAACTTTACTTGTTGAGGCTCAGATTAGATTCGATGTCCTTAAGGTATTTAGGTCACATACCGGTGTCTTACGTTTGTTGGCTTCAATCTCAAGGATACAACAATAAAACTATTAAAAATAAAGTGACACGAATTCTTAAGAATTCCAACGAACTTAATAAAGTTGTTTCTTTCAACTTATGTCTTATAATTTAAATGCTTAATGCTTTAAAAAACAGAAATGAAGAAAATATTTGAATTGGTCAACTATTTATAGAAGATAAAAAGGTGGCTTGACAAAGAGTTGTGATGTAAATATAAGATACACCGTTTACTAACAAAGACATAGCTTGGGCTGGTCCAAATGGTATGAGCCTAAAGTACAGCTTCGAACCACTCCAATGATTTTTTTTTGCTATAATTAATAGAAATTAAAAAATAACATGCATTGTTAAAAAAAATTCTTTTAATTTCTCCAAATTATATTTCTCAATTTCTCATTCAATTTCAAATGATTTTAACCAAGTGACTATATTACGTTAATCTTTACAACTTGAATAAACGTATCAATATCTGAATCATATCCTTAAATTGAGTCACCGACTATCATCGTAAACATGGTTAACACTTAGGTAGAATCCCATTTGTCCAACAATTCGTCCATATGGTGGTGTTCACGTGAAGAGAGATAATAATAATGGTGTCGTGGTCTTTGCTGAATGGGACCCCACCCCATTTGAAACATTGTTCTCGATTTAACAAATAAATTAATGCAGAGACTAGTCAAAGAGTTAAGTCTCTGTCTTCTCCGGAGAAGCTGGAATATACCTGCAAGAAAAGTTGTTGTCGAACCAAAATGTGGTTGCAGCAAGATAGGAATAAACAGGAAAATGATGTGCCTACTGTAGCGAGAGACTATGGAGTTGATATAGAAGATGGAAATAGGGTACGAATTAGAAATGGACCATTTCTTAAGCATCTAAAGGAGATAGTTGATGAAAGAGTGGATAAGGGTATTGTGATTGGTAAAAGTGATAAAGTAGAATATAACGAGCAAAAAATATTTGGACGAGGCGCCTTTTGAAATGTTTATTAGTAAAAGAGTCAAGAAAAAGGTTACAAGCGACAAAAGGAGGTTATTTGAAAGATAAGATCGCTCGTCGGAAACAAAAAAATTGGAAGATTAAAGGTGCCAACACCAATGGAGGCGAGAAAAAGAGAGGCCCTCACAAGGAAATAATGATCATGACAACTTGGAATACGAGGGGTTTCGTCTCATCCCATGGGAGACGATGTGTTGTGAATTTAATTAAGAAGAAAAACATTGATATTCTCGGGATTTTGGAATAAGATCACCCGACATAGTGTGGAAGATTTTTTATGTACAATTTTCATGGGTGGAAATATGTGGATTACTTTGATGTGAATGTTCATTGAAAAATCTTAATACTTTGGGACCTGGACACGGTGTATTATCAATCACGCCTCAAACCATATATTTCAAAGTCATATGCAAGGTAACATCTTTAAGCCTTTATACTTCATTTTTATAGGTTAAATGATAAGTGTGAGAGAACAGATTTGTGGAAAGACTTAGTGGATCATGCGGCAACTTTTGATACACCTTGGTTACTTGCGGGTGATTTTAACAACAATTTGGCCCATAATGAGAGGAAACATGGCCCATAACAACTGTGATTTTAAATTACAGTGATTGATTATAATAAGTTTGTGGGTATTTGTAATAAAGGGACTAGAGATTAGGAGACTTGAAACTTCATATCACTATGTAGATGCGGAGTTTATGCCTAAATCGAGTGTCTTAGATTATTTGTTGTGTGTTGTGTCTATATTCTTACAAAATGTTATGAGAGTTACGTCTTTTTAATTCTTTGACATATGGGTTGACCCTGATGAGTATAGCAATGTATAAAGTAATGATGGAACAAGGAGCTTATTCACGAGACAAAACAATACATCACGTGCAGAAAGTTTGAAAATGGATTTGAGGAGTTTCAATAAAAACACTTTTCCTATATTTACGAGAGAGTGAAAAGATCAAGTGAGACATTGGAGGAATATGATGGTATATTTCAACATAATATGGGTAATAATACTAATTTTGAAGAAGTCGAGGAGCTTCGAAACTCTTTTGAACAAAAACAAGAAAAGTGTGTATAAGCTAAAAAGTGATTGATGCATAGAACTCTTTCATGGAATCATGAAAAGCAAACAACGTAGGAGATTTATAGCTAAAGTACAACTTCCTAAAGAGGCGGAAACTACTTCTAAAATGTAAGTAAATGAGGTGTTTGTGGAATATTACAAGAATTTGTTGGTTCGAAGGTCGATACAAAAAGGTTGGATTTAGGGTCTTTGATTGGGGTAAAGTCTTGAGTATAGAACAAGCAGTGGAGCTTTGTAATAATATTTTCAATTAAAAAATCAAAGAGGTAATTTTTTGTATAACTAATGATAAATATCCCGAGCCCGATGGTTATTCGTCTCTTTCTTCAAAATATTATGGGATTTGGTGGATGAGGAAGTAATTTTAGCTCTACGTGAATTTTTCTCCCCTTGTTATTTTATTAAAGCAATTAAATACCACTATTATTGCACTCATTCAGAAAAATAAGGAACCCAAGAAAATGGAGAAGTATGGTCAATATCATGTTGTAAAATTGTATATAAAGCCATTACAATCATTATTGCAGATAAAATAAAGTTGGTTTTGGATGTTATTACTGATAAAGCACTAAGTGATTTTATTTTTGAGAGATCGATGACCGATAATATTCATCTTATGCAAGAATTGTTGAGGGGGCATAACAACAATAGTATCTCCTGAGGTATACGATAAAAGTTAATTTATGTAAAGCTTATGACTCAGTTTTGTGAGAGTTTCTTCTCGAGGTCCTTAATGGTCTGAAGATCCAGATTAAATAAATCAATTGGATTATGGTGTGTTACAACTCCTACATATTCAGTGGAAATTAATGATGAAGTTCATGGCTTTTTCAAGGGTGAAAAGATTCGAGACAAAATAACCCTTTTTCACCTTATCTTTTTATTTTGTGGCTTGAATATTTTTTTAGGCTCTTGAATAAGAATATGGAGTGTGGATTTAATAACTACCCAAAATGTAGAAATCTATAAATAACACATTTGCCCTTCGTTAATGATCTAATGCTAGTGTGGAAGGTGATTCTGAGTCGGTGAAAATTCTCATGGATAGTTCAAGAAGTTTCGCTACTTATTCAGTTCTCTGATTAAATATGCATAAATCAAACATTTACTATGTAGAAATCAAAATAGAGAAACTTGATAATATACTGGAAATTATGCAACTTGCGAAGGGGATAACGTTTTTCCGATACTTGGGTGACCCATTTGGAGTTATGGATTTCTTCTCTCGGGATCACAAGCCTCTTATTAATAAACTTAAGAGTTATCCGCGATCTTGGAATACTTCCTCCGTAGGACCTTATCATGTTGGAATTTATTAGATCGGTGCTTCAAGAGGTAGCGTGCTTTTGGTTGTCAATATTTCTGATTTTGATATGTATAAGAGACTAGATTAACAATATTTGTAGAAAATTCTATTGGGATGGATAATCTCACCAAATCAAATGGAAGACTATTTGTCTCCAAAGGTAGAAGGTGGAATTAGTCATTCACCTTTTCTAAAAGAAATCTGAAAGTTGAAAGATGAAATTAAAACTTCTCTTGAGAATATGGAGGTGCATAAATATTGTCTAGATGGTTTTCTCTGCGAACGATCTTCTTAGCGGTGAGTTTTATACTTTATATTTAAAACATTATGATCTTTCGTCGTCGATCTTTTTTCGAGATCTTGGGATAATATTGTGTGGGATACATATGTAACTTTTAAGCATGTCATCATTGTTTGGAAGACGCTATGATGTTTATGGAGTTGGATCCACTACGTGGATTGTATGGAAAGGGTTTTGAATCGAACAATCACTTCTTTTTTGAATGTGTTTTTACTAATGACATTTGGAATGAGGTGAAAAAGTGGTTGGGTATTGAACAAAAGAATGAACACCATATTAAGTTCGTTAAAATGCCTTAAGAAATTTAAATTTAAGAAAAGTGTGACGAGTTTCATTTGTTATTGTGATTTATCACATTTGGCGAGTAAGAAACCACCTTTTACTATAAGAGATGCAACATCCTCGAAAGTAACGATTGTTTAGAAAATGGATATGTTTATCAATTTTATTTTATTTGTAGTATATCTTAAATATACTTTCTTAGATGATAGTGAAGTATTATAACTTATTAAGATATGTTTTAACAAATAGATGGATATAATTTTAAATTTTCACATTTAAATAGAACATGTATGTAACTTGTACCATGTATAACTTTTACTTTATTTTATACAACCATTTACCCAACCAAAAAAACATGGATTCTCTAAATTACTTCATCAATAAGTCATAAGAATGGTTGGGCCTTAAGTAAAGGTTGTTCAAATTAATGTAGGTGTACCCTTATACATGGATTTTTTTAAATTTTATTCTATATTTCTACCTAAGATGGGCCACACAATAGGAGCTTAGCCCAACATGATACCACGTTAAGCTTGGGCTCTTTCGATTCTATGACAAAATAGGCCTCTTGTCAAATTGCATAAAATGTTTATTTATTTTTTCTCCATACAGCCCGAGCTTAAAGGATAGTTTGAATTAAATTCATGTCATGATGTTCAAAATAATTCTAAGAGAGATTTACAAGGACATTTTACTTTATAAGGCCCAAAGGGCTATACACTTTCTAATATAAATCCCTCATCTAACTACCCTTTAACTACTCAAACTAGAAGGGATAAAATACCTAAATACCCTCCTACTCTATTGCTTACAGTGAAACATCCAAAAGCAAAACAAAACACCATTATACGTTTGCTGCAAAACATTCCTCCCTTCTCTATGTAGTCTCTCTGTAAAGCCGACCCCCCACCCTTCTCTCTCATCTCTCTCCGCGTGCTAACCCACTATCCCAGCCATGAAATCCAACCGCCTCCTATCATCACCACCAACCCTCCTCTCTGTATTCTCTCACCATCCCAGATCTGATACTCCCTTCTATCATCAACACCACCACCGTCCAGAAAACCTCCGCTGCTGCACCATTCCCCCACCCACCTGCTAGTCAAAACGCAGAAACCCACCCACCTCCAGATCTGTTGAAGACCTCCGGCGCCGCTCCTCCGCTGCTCACCCATCACGAGAAAGCCGCTGCTTCACCATCGTCCCAATACTGCTTCACCACATGGGCCACCCCGTTATCTCACCATATGGGCCAGCCCGCGCTTGAAACCGCCACCACCACCACAGGCCACCCTCTCTCCTGCAACTTCCTCGGATCCCGGCCTTCTCTTCCACTGCTGCTGCGCCACCATCACCACCACATGCCAGCCTCTCTCCTGCAACTCCTCGCAGCACCAGATCTGATGCTCTGCACCACCACCACCAGATGCGTTCTGCCCACCACACCACCCTCTTGTTCTTGTTCGTGGATCGGGTTTTATGGGCCAGCCCCAGGTAGTTCAGCCTTGGTAATGGGGCCAGCCCCTCTGTTCGCTGCAAACCAGAGCTCCGCCGCGTGCAGAAGAACCTCTACCCTCCGCCGAGATCCACTGAGCCTGCTGCACCTCCACCATTCGCTGCTGCTGCGCCTGCCCTCCATTCGCTGCTGCTACACCACCGAGCATGAGTGCAGATCCAGTTCCATTCGAGATCGAGATCTTTTTTTTTTTTCTGTTACGCTTACTGGGGCCAGCCCCGATAGGAATTGTTTTAATTTGTTTGTAACTGGGTCCAGCCCATGTAGATAGTTTGTTGGTAATGGGGCTGGCCCAATATGGATTTATGGTGTATTATTTTGCATTATGGGTACAGCCCATTTAAAATTATAAAGAGCCCAGTTTAAGTATTTGTTCTGTATGGGGCCATTCTCTGTGTTTGTTCATTCTGGGTCCAGCCCTACTATAAGACAAATAAAGAAACGTGTTGGACTTGATAAAAAAACAAAAAAAAACGTGTTGGACTTAATAAAAAAATTAGATAAACTATTTCAAAACGTATTGGGTCTGTACCCATCACGTTATAGTGTAGCTGTGATAGTTAGTCGTTATGGGTCCGTACCCATAACGAAGAGGGGTAAAATGGGAAAGTTCAAGACCAGCAAAGTTAGGCTAGGACTTAAAACTGGATCTTTTTGTGACTAGGATTTAAAAAAGGAAAATCCCAAAAGTTGGGACGTCTTTTGTATTTTCCTCGATTTACAAACCTTTATTTAGTGGTTGAGGAAATTACTTTTAGAAGCCTAAAAAATCAAAATATTATCCATAAAATTCTAATAAAAAAATAATTCTAACAAAGGTTTAAGTTAGATTTTTTACCCTTATACCCTTACTCAATTTGGTATTGGTACATACCAATATTTTTAAGTTTTGTACAAACCAATATTTATTTGTTTGGAACGCACAAATTTTCCCGAGTTTGGTAGTACCAAACTCGTTTTTTATGTTCGTTTTTACGTTTTACGGGTCCTAATAGTATTTTTCTAGAGTATTGTTTATGTCCAAGGTTATTATCCGCACTTATTTAGAAATCGATCGAAGATATCGTGTCGAGACCCTCCCATCGGTACGCGCCAAACAAATAGTTTCCCGAAAAAACAACACACAAATTTATTCATAGTAACTTTTCACACAGTAAAAATAAATTGGTACATTCCAAACAAACCACTTTGTTACATTCCAAATACAATTTATTGGTACATTCCGAATACATCTTGTTGGTACATTCCAAATACAATTTATTGGTACATTCCGAATACATCTTGTTGGTACATTCCAAACACTAAATTAAACAGAAATGAAAATATAAAAAAACAAATAATCTTCAAATCGAATTGTTGACAAAAAAATTCAAATCTGATTTTGAACTGCTAGCCCTGATTCTGGGCTCTGCTGCTTGGGCCTGTCTTCTGTGATGGAGCGTGGTGGTAGGTTCGATGAAGGTGTAGCATGGTGGTGGCGCTGGTTCGATGATGGTGGACAGTGGTGGACAGTGGTGGACAGTGGTGGTGGCGCTGGTTCGATGATAGTGGACCATGGTGGTGGCGCTGGTTCGATGATGGTGCAGCGAGTTACCAAGATCTGGAGTTGCGGTGGTTTTAGAGACATAAGGCGGCGCTGGGTAGCCGAGATCTGAGTCACGGTGGGGTTGTTTCAAACGCTGCTTTGGTTGTGCGGCTTGGTGGTCAGGCGAGCTCCGTCAGCAAATGAGATCGGATCTGTTCTATTTTGCGAGAAGGGAGGCAGTTCTCTTGGTGGAGAAGCTGAGAGGAGAAGAGAGGCGATTCTCTTGGGCGGAGAAGCTGGGAGGGCAGCTATGAACGAGATGAATGGTCCACGAACAGGCACGCTAAGACCAGCACGGAGGACGGTGCTGCATCAGGGAGAAGGTGGGGAAAGAGAGTGAGGCGGCAATTGTCTCGGCGTGGCGGAACAAGGTGGCGGCACTGTGAAGGTTAGAGAGCGACACTATGAGAGAGAGAGAGAGAGAGAGAGAGAGAGAGAGAGAGAGAGAGAGAGAGAGAGAGAGAGAGAGAGAGAGAGAGAGAGAGAGAGAGAGAGAGAGAGAGAGAGAGGGTGGAGGCTGAAAAATGAAAAACAAACCCTAATAGGGGGTTTTTGTTTTTTTTGTTTACCGTGTGTATAAGGAGGGATGGGGGTGTTTTGGGCCTTTACCCGTTTCTAGTTAGGTTTTATTGATTTGGTTAGAATAGGGACTTTGCGAGTAGTATAGATGTTGTTGGGGCTCTTAAAAAGAATTACCCTATTAAAAAAGGGCCACCTCATGGGTATGTTCCAAAAAAAAGTACATGAGGTGTCTTTAGTCTATATATAATCTGATTAATAATCCATCCAATTCATTGATAGGTTACTTAACTAGATTAATAAATTGCACAAATCGATTAGACAGTCTCTGCAGCTTAATAAAATATTTTTAGAATTTCGACTCAATAGATCTTGTAAACTGATTTAGAGTATGTTTGGGATTTGATTATTTTGATAATAAAAACGCTTTTTAATTAAAATTAAAATATTTGAAAAAAAATAATATAAAATATTTTGACATCTAAAATCACTTTAAGTGGTTATTCAAATAATCACATATCTAGTGCTTTTCCTAAAAACAATTTTAAACGTATAGAGAATTTTTAAGGATTTATAATCACTCCAAGTGATTATTTTAAAAAGCAATCCCAAACGGGTTCTTAATCTCCAATAAAAAGGAAAAGAGAATTTTATTCTTACCAAGACATTGCTTACTTTTTTACATGGTAAAGAGTTCGAATCCAGTCCTGAACATCGACAACCTAATTTTTTGTCTTGTGTAAGGTATATGTAGAAAGGTATGCATTTCTTTGTGATACAAATTGGCGCGAACCACCCAAATTATCAAAACAAACACAAAAGATGGTAAAATGGACATTGAACATACCATGAATACCACTAAATACCAACCATTATTCACTATCAACCACCGGTTACCGACCAACATCATCGGTACGCCATCACTAAAGGCGGCACTGAGCCTGCTCAGAGGGTTTTAGAATATGAAAATCTTTAAGCATGAAAAAATTCTGAACATGTTTAGAATTTTTACTAAGAGGGCATTTTCTTATCGAGCATTTTATTTGTTTCTTAGTGTTTGAACGATGACGAAATTAAATAATACAATACATATTTAAATGAGATACTTGCACTATGAATTTATCATTTCAAGTGTATTATGATATTATGTTAAAAAAAATACATAATTATTGTATATAAAAAATTGGGTAATTTATCAAGGGTTCTTGAGACCATGTTTTATTTCCCAAAGGATTTGGACTTTATGACTTTAGTTCTGAAAGACATTTTAACAAAATACCCTTATGAGACAATGCACTATTCAAAATTCAAATACACTAAGCTCCCGCTGATCACATGTCACAATACTCACTGAGTAGATTTCCAAAACTGATTGTGGTGGAGCTGTGTTTTAAAAAGTGCTAGACGCTAGGCGGACGGTCGACCACCTTCGAACGTCTATGGGATTAGACGGTAGTCTAGGCGGAACATGGGCATTTTTCTATTAGACGGATTTGAATATTATTTATGAATATTATTTATTATTAGTTTTTTATCTTTATATCTACACAAAATACTAGAAAGTATAAGGAAACATATTTTAAAAAACTCACAAAATTATTTATTATTTCTTAAATATATATATATTACAATTTAGGTTAATGATAACCGATTATATTTGAATATGTTTTAGGGTTTATATAATTTTTTTGTGTGAAAAAAATAATATTTTCAGTCTTTATGTAAAAAATGGATTTTTCTTTTTAGCCTCCAGATCGTCTAGGCGGCCGCCTAGATCCGCCTAGACTCACCTGGGACATTTCTGGAAAGTAGGGTACCTTCTAGCGCCTAGACGGCCTAAGCCAATTTTCATAACATAGTGGTGGAGCCATCATCGTTTAGCTACTACCAGAGACAATGTTCACGATACTTATTTTGCAGTTTCTGCCACTAATCGCAATGGAGCACCATTTTTCAAGATACTCATTATGCATTTCAAGATGCTCAATGTGTGTTGTTTCTTAATTCACTTTATTTTATTTTAAGCACTAATTGGTTTTTAATATCTTCGTGTACTTAGGGTGTCATGCACATAGTGATAATTATCAATTAAACATACAAATACATTTATTTTTTAATACATCGGAGAGCCACTTTGGACTCAAAGTCATTAACTCGGTTTGAACCTATACCACTTAGAAGGATAACTAAGGTCCCAGCTAGTTGAACTAACCCAAAATGGTTACAAATACATTTATTAATTATAAACGAAACATATCTATGCTAAGTATGCACTAAACATATAAAAAGTTAATCCTTAGATAAATAAAAATTACACTGAAAAATAAAAGAATGGAAATAAATTAAAACCTAACCAATAAAAAAATAAAATATGAAAACGAAAAGGAAACCGCTAACTTAAATAGGATTTATGAATAAGAAAAAAGGTGATTGGTCAATGTAGACTAGGGGTGAGCATGGTTCGGTTCGTCTCAGTTTTTGGTCAAAACCGGAACTGAACCGTATGATTCGGTTTTTTATAATTTAAAAACCAAACCAGGCGGTCCGCATTTGGTTACACATTCGGTTTATGGTTCCGGATTGGTTCGGTTTGGTTCAGAATATGGTTCGCTTTGAATATGAACGTTAGCCAATAATATTTGTCAACCTATTTCTTAAAATACATTGTCCAATAGTGACTAATATTCCAATACAATTATAATAGTATTACATAATCGGGGTATTACTATATCAATTACTTAAAATAAAAACTTATAATCTAGCAACGGTTATTTTAATTTAGAATATTTAATAAATTTATATAATTAAAATATTACTTCTAAATTCATACAATCATGATTAATAAAATCAATCAAGTAATTGATACTTACGAATATAATCTTAAGTAAAATATAAAAAAATATCACTAATAACACCACCGGATAGTAAAACAAAAATTTCACGTACATGATAAATTCTCACAAAAAAATTCTCCAAAAAAAAAATTCCCACATTCCTTATTTTTTCCTTTTTCGGTTCGGTTTTTGTTCAATTTTTTTGGTTTGGTTTTTCGTAGTAAACCAAACCGAACCAAAAAATTAGGTTTTTTAAAAATTGAAAACCGAACCATTTGGTTTTTTGGTTTTTGGTTTTTTTTGGTTCGGTTTTTTCTGGTTTTTTGGTTCGCATTTGCTCAGCCCTAATGTAGACCAATAAATTGCTAAACAAAAACTCGGTCTTGCTGACATCAGATCTCATCTGTCGCGACATCTTCGTCTTCGTTCAGATATGGGTTTTCAGTTTTTTATTATAAACTTAAACCACAAACTCACAAGTAGCTCCATAGCTCAAACGATCTATGACAACTCAAACTCTAACAATGGCAGCACAGCTAGAACTCGAGACTCCATTTTGGCTTACTATCTTCTCCATTTCTGCTCAAACTCGAAACCAAAGAATAGCCACGAACTCAGTCAAGCACGGGTCTTCGAAATCATTGAGCTTCCCAACCATTAATGGGCCTGCACGCCCTCAGATAATATGGATCTTCTTGATCAACCAAATTGCGTGCTTCACCATCTCCATAACAATCACTAATAAAGCTCTAATTTTGGATTTTCACTATCTCTAAATATGCTTTATAGATCGGTTATCCCTGGCTAACTTGAGTTTCTCCATTAATGATCACAAATCATGATTGCAAGAATTTATAAGCGTTGAGATTTGAATGTATAACCATAGGCTAGAAGAAAATAGAAAATAGGAGTTCTTGAGATCTTGATCTGAAATACAGATAATGGGAATAATGGGATAGATAATTGGTTTACTTATGAACATTGTAGGGGTATTTTGGGAGTGGGAAATGGGACTTGATTAAATACTGTCATTTTAAGCCCTTAAGACAATCCTCTTTGGAGGAGGACTTTAGTTTAGTTGAGTGGAGAGTTAAGGACCTTTTGGATAAATATCCCAAAAAATTACAAAATTTCAGCAAACAAATCAGAAGAGGTGGAGGAAAAAGGAAAAAAAAACAAAAATCTTCACGTTAACGTCACCGTGATATCTTCTTCTCTAAGGGCTTAAAGACATCACTACGTCCAAATATGAAGCCTAGCAATGAACTACCACCACATCCAATTCTAAACATAGCTCGAATCAACACATTCATATCTGACACCATAAAGTCAAAGAATCTTGCCTGAGACATTAATGATAAAAAGCTCTATGATCAATGAAACCCGTTGATACTTAGTGAGTTAATACTCAGTGACTCACTGGTTTGATGATCCATGATTATCCTCACTTGTTTTTTATGTGGTTTTTGTTTTATTCAAGGGTATTTTAGTATATGATCGCCCATAAGATAGGGTGGTGACCTCTTTGAAGAAGAACTTAGACACATGTTCCCTATATGCCACTAAGTTTGTCTCCAAGACCCCACAAGTCAACCACCTAATCTTAATCTAAGGATAACCATAGTAAACTCTTTATTTCGTTTTGATATTGTAATTCGAGTAAGTTGTATCATCATATAAACTTAATAAGAACATAGGTATAAACACGATCAAAAGAAATAAAAGTGAATCATATTGAATTGTTAAACGGTATCTCTTGTGAATCGAACTAAATAATAAATTAGTAATAATATGATATCTGATAACTATGATGAGTACCATGATATCATATAAAATACAATAAAAGCGAAAGTAAAGCAAAATCAACACAATTTGTATGTCTGGTAAAAAACTTGTTCCAGCTGGCTATTTATCTCTTATTTATGTAATATTTAATTTCTATATGGGCCCTTGACATAGATGATTCATTATGTTTTATCACGGTAAATAGATTACACATAAATAAATTACGAAGATTTTGATCCTAAAGCCTCAATCACGTCTATTTTGCTCCACTAGCCTTATCAGTTTGTTATAACATTAGGTTGGTATTTACAGATGAATCATTGTTAGTGATAGTGTTGAGTATCGTTGATTTACCCAACCTATTTGATATTTTGTTATTTCTAATCGTACTCTAAACCTTATTCGTATTTGTAATAAAGAAAAGAAATTAATCAACACTGTATACGTACACTATTGTTGGTGGTCCAAATTGTTTTGGATGATTGATTATATTAGTAGGTGAATTATTTTTCATGTTTATGGATGATATTAACATATGATCTAATTATATAGTTATATAAAAGATAACATACATTATTATGTTCCAGAATGACAATATTATAGTTACGATTCTACAACTACAATATTGCAGTTATAGTTCAGTAACTACAATATTGTAGTTGTGGAATTTCAATACAGTATTGTGTAACTATAAATTATAGTACTACGATAAAATATTGTGTAAATACAATACTGTAATTATGCAACTACAATATTGTAATTGCAATTTAGTACATTTTGGTTCAGCTATTTGTTAGAGTTTGTCGGAGCTGGAATGATAATACCCAAAAAAAATCGAAAACAATCAGTGTGAAATATTTTTTTACATAATTTGTAAAAAGAAAAAAAATGTTAGATTTGATCGACGATGACCAGAGCTGATCGCCAGAGTTAACTGTCCGCCGCTTTGAAATTTTAGAAAAAAATATTGAAGTTGACTGCCGCTAACTACTGGAGTTGACTGGCCGAAAGAGGTGGTGATAAAATATATAATTATTTATAATAAAATAAAATAAAATTGATATTAAATAAAAATGTATTGTAAGAAGAAAAAATAGTAAATTAGTTGAACTAGAAAAAATAAGTACTTTATACATGAATTAAGAAAAAAAAAGTCACCTTTGTGTCGTAAACCGATAAAACAATAAAGATAAATATAAAATAAAATTGATATTTTATTCAATTATGTGTACTAATTACAAATTACTTTATATAGAACAATCTTATGAAACTTATAACACTTTTCTTTGGATATTATTTCAATGGCATTGTTTCGTTAAACTCTTGCAAGTAAATCTAATGGGATAAAATTCAATGTGCTTAGCTATTTGATTTTGGATATCTTATTTAGATTTTTAATTGAGCTTGGTTTTCATATAAATTCCATCGTTTGTATACGCGTTTATCATTACTCTTGTGCTCTGGTCAAAGTAACAGGAGTCGTTGTAATTTGCCTAACACCCGGATGGGGGTAAAGATTACAGACATAGTATACGAGTGTTAGTGCCTTTTATCAAAAGATATTAGCACGCTAGGTAGTCAAAAAGGGTAATAGGAACTTAAACCGACCCGAAAGTCAAGAGACGAATAAGGTAAAGAATTAGGTTTGCC
Organism: Nemophila menziesii; assembly: GCA_029959085.1. Classification (NCBI taxonomy): domain Eukaryota; kingdom Viridiplantae; phylum Streptophyta; class Magnoliopsida; order Boraginales; family Hydrophyllaceae; genus Nemophila; species Nemophila menziesii. The sequence continues at coordinate 59,596,356 of JARWIR010000003.1, read as the reverse complement.
CTCGTGGGAACTAAATCAATTTAGAATCTTGACTAATGTGAACAATAAAACCACTCGCCCTTATGAATAACAAATTTAGTTAGCGGCACAATATATTACTTAGCAATATCCTCAAGCAGTTGTCTTATCGAGATAATTCTATTTACATTTAGCTGTTTATTTTCATTCTCACTAGTTGATAATCATTTTCCTTAGTTTAATTGCATTTACCTTTATCTACTCTTTAGATATTAATCATCGTTATAAAACTAACAAAAAAATTTCACTTTATATATCTATTTTTTTAGTCGAATTACATACTTTACATTGCTTTGAAAACCTTTAATCTCACTTCATCCATGTGAATGTTAACCCTACTTATCATTTCTTGCTAACCTACAATCCGTACTCTTCGGAGTCGGTTCCCACATTGGTTGTACTTTTGATTTGTGAAGAAGAACATGCCAAAATACATTGACAACTTTTGCAAAAGATGAGGAGGTGTCGGAAGAATCAGTCACATCTTCACACCAAATACAATAATATCTGAATATTTTTTTTATAAAGGTTTTGTTTTGTTGGAATGTCATTGTGTGTACGCCTTCTAAACAAAAACTCTTATTTTATTAGGAATATTATAATTCGAAACTGTTTCCCAAAGAGATGTATTAATCTTGTCAGAGGCATCTGCTTTCTGTGAAGCATGTAAAATGTGTTCCGTAGAAAGTATTTTATATCATGTTTTTATTATATTGATGTCTCCATTTATGCGATAGAATAATCTAGTCATGAGACATCATTTTTGTGTTATTTAGTACTTAATTTTGGAATTTTTCCCCATTTATTTATACTTCACACTTTCTTGTCTAGTTTTAGGTGTTTTGCTATTTTGTGTGCTTTTTCGCGTAATCTGTGTGTTATTTGTGTAGCACTTGGGTATTGGAAGCTTTGCACCTTGGGATAATGATAAGAAGTGAATAAAATCAAAGAAGATCCCTTAATCATAATTAAAAAGGAAAGGTTTGGATATATTTGGAAAGTAAATAATCTACTAAGCTGGAAAAACATTCACTAATTGTAAAGCTGTAGAAAACCGGTTATGAATTTGGAGGAGTCCTTTTATGAGTAGATAGATATTTGAATTGCAGTTGATTCCATATAAAATACATTAAATTCTGATAAGTAACAAAGGAGATATGACCAAATCAATCTGCAAGGGTTATCTTGTCATACAATTTAGAAATACGAATTTTGGTAATATTTGGACTCCTTAACTTGGGGAACACTCAAGATTTCGACCAAGGGCCTATATATATCTACTCTTACCTTAGAAGAATCATCATTACTCAGTTCTTAATAATTATTACATCAAAAAATCATCATGAGAAAGTGACAAGAAAAAAAGAAGGAATTGGAAGTTTGTAATTTATTTTCTTTCTTTCTCTAGTATGAACTAAATCTATTTAGCTTGAGAATAGCATATGTGTATGAACCCTAGACTTGTTTTATATCTATTTTAATTCGGGATGTCCTTTTACATTTAATTGAATTTTGTAGTGATGGCTCTGTTTTTATGTGCTTTGATTTAATGTATGTAGTTATTGCGGTATACAACGTATAAAATTACAATAGTATTTGGATAGTCACCCGGAAGGGGTGGTCAACTATTGAAACACTACATAAACTTCTAGTGTGCGGTAGTGATCTTGGCGGGCTTGCCTAATTAAATAGTCACTGGGGTTTGAGATTAACAACCGATCATTGCGGAGGGCCCCCTTACCCAAGTCCCTTGGTAATTGTTAGTTTGCCTCCTAAGTCCACCCTAACGGGGGTTAGGAGGAATATAGAATCCTGACTATTGGACATCATACAGTTCTGCCTTAGGTAATGATTATAAAACAAGGCTAGTGGGGATTACTTGCTATTTCTCGAGCTAAACTATCATAGTACTTCTCTCTTCGTATTTATTTTCCCGTTTTTAGTTTCTTTAGTTAATTGTTAGAGTCTTGAAAACCAAACAAATATTTTAGAGTCTTTAAGCGTATTATTCTTCAAACTAATTTTATTGTACTGTATAACTGCATCAGCTAACTTTCATAGTCCTTGGGATCGATATCTGTTTTACTTATACATTACTTGCAAACGACACATACACTTGCGGTGAGCTTATCGTAGTAGGATAGGGTGTTAGTTCTCTTATTTTATATCGTTATTTTATCACACCCTAACCACCACAAATTTTTTTGGGGCCGCTTCCAGAGATTACATCGTTACTTTAGTGTTCTATTTTACGCTTTTGTTTTTAGTTTTGTCTACTTCTGGTTATTCATATGGCAAGTCAGAGAAATCTAGAGCTTCCCATCTCATTCCGAGTGCAACCTAGAGGAATTCGCACTCCAGAAATCCAAGCCACTAAATTCAGGCCTGATCCAGGCATGTTAGATCAATTTTCAAGCTATTGCCGCTTTAGTGGCACAACAAGATCTGGTCTGTTATGTTCAGAACTTTATGCAGATATGTGATTCCTACATCATCAAATGTGTCACAAAGTAACAGATGTATTACGATATGTTCCAATTCTTTTTTACCAGAAGTGCAAGCGAATGGTATGATTACCAACATCCCGATTCAATCCCAGATTGGGATAAACTCCAAGCAAAATTCCTAGATTGATTCTATTAGATAGTAGGCGCTTAAAAGACATGTTGGGGTTTGAGCATTTCATGCAAGAGGAAAGGAAAAGTGTTGGTGAAGCATGCTACGGTTTAACGAGAAGAAAGCAAGATGTTCATTCCACGACACTCGAATATCAGTTGAACATGTTCTATGGAGGGATCAACAATGAGTCCAGGCAAAATTAGATGATGTAGAAGGTGGAAGTTTTGTGTTATTAGATCCTGAGGAAGCATGTATCACCATGGAAAGAGTTGTTGAAATTAAAAGAAGTTGGCCATTAGAGACAGACCAGGAAGATCCCTTACCAGCAACAAGGTTTGACAAATGCAGCCAATAGCTCAAAGAGTTACAGTCATGTTGTAAGAACAGTTTCATAGCTCATGTGAACCCAATAGAGACAATATCTTCATGTCTAGGTTGTGGAAAGAGCAGTCATTTGTGGGAGAGTTATGCTAACAATCCAGCCTCGACTTCCTTTGTATCTCACCGAGAGGCCTACCATTTGAGTGGTCCCCATCATACTCACGGAAATCAAGCTAATTATCATCTCCAACGTAATCAAAACAGGGTCGCATATCAAGGCAACTTCTATTAGCCTCGACCCCAGAACTATTATCATTGGGTTCAACAACAACCAATCTATCAACAAGTACCAAACTATGGAGTTCAAGGTCCACCTTACATTCCCAATCTCAAGCAACAAGCAAATCATGTTCATCCTACAAAACAACCTTTAGCTAAATAATTTGAACAAGAGATAACCGCATTCGCAAAACTTACATCTGAAAACCATAGTATGTATCAAGACAAATTCGAGCAACAAGGAAACATCATTAAATAACTAGATTGTCAACTATCACAGATTGTAAATACAATACAAAGTAGACTAGTTGGCCAACTTCCAAGCGATACTATAAATCCTAAAGATGATGCTTGCCATGCGATTAGATTGAGAAGTAGAAAACAATTACCTCCACCGAGAGTGATAAAAAAATAACAAAAGGAAGCAACTCATATTCCAGTAGAGGTGGTTGAAGAAACAGTTGAAGATAAGATCAAATAGATAATTGAACCAATGAGTGTCCCCACATAGAAGACACCAGAAAAGAAGAAATATTTAGTGGTGAACAAGACACGTCCTCCACCATCATTCCCATCCCGTGTAAAAAATAAGAACAATGAAAAGGAATTCAAGAAGTTCCTTGACATGGTAAGAAACCGTTTATAGAAGCTCTAAAAAGAATGCCAAAGTATCTCAAATTCATGAAAGACATTCTCTCTAACAAACGAAGTCTAGAAACTGGGGAATTGATTGGTTTACATGAGGATGTAGTGCTACGAGTCAAAGCAAGTTTCCACCAAAGTTGAGAGATCCCAGAACTTTCACGATTCCCATTGCCATTGGCGGAGGATGGACCGGGAAAGCATTGTGCAACTTAAGCACAAGTATCAATATCATAAAAAAGTCTTTGTTCGAGAAGCTTAACATATGAGAGGCTGTACCTACTTCGGTAGTATTACAAATTTACGGACCGATCCCTCTCCCAACCAGTAGGTAACATTGAAGATGTTTTACTAAAGCTGGTAGTTTTATATTCTCATGTGATTTTATTATTCTTGACTACGACACTGATAAGATTGTCTCTATCATATTGGGTGGACCAATACTAGCCACGGGGCGTACACTAATTGATGTTGAGAATGGTGAGTTGATCATGAGGATCCAAGACAAACAGATAAAATTTAAGGTGTTCAAAGCGATGAAGTATCCCGGTTCTCCGGGATATTGTTTGTTATTATACGCTATTGAACAGGTTGAGAAAGAGCCAACCAATGTTGTGCGACCTTAGGACTGTATAAGATACAGCTCGCCAAATATTTTAGAGTCTTTACGCATATTATTGCTCAAATTCTTTTATTTCACTTTGTACTTGCATTAGTCATGGCTAACTTTTGTAGTCCCTGAGATTGATATATGTTTTACTTATACATTACCTGCAAATGATCTGTATACTTGCGGTGAGGTTAACGTAGTGGGCTAGGGTGTTAGTTCTCTTATTTTAGATCGTTATTTTATCACATCATAACCACCGCCTTGTATACACCCCTATCTTTATTATGAGGCCAAACTACTTTGTCTTTAACATTTGTGTCTAAAATGTGATTCTCATAATATTAGAAATACACAGTTTAGGAAAAAGATTATCAAGAACTTTGAAATCCCACTCGGTAGTTGGTGGGAGTATAGGTGTGCTTTTCGGAAAAAAAATATTAAGAGCAATGATGTGTAATGATGATGACGTCATGCTTAAGTGTCGGTAACGTGGCATTAAATGGCGCCATATAACATTAATTAGCCGTCAAATGACTGGAAAAAAAACTAACAATATTACAAAATATTAATATAAAAGGCCCTCTCGTTATAATGGTAAGTTACATACTATTTGTTTAAAAGGGGACACGAATTTGGGAAAGATGACTTTCCTAAGAACCTCCAAAATGAACCAGTAAAATGAACAATATCTTATTCTCTCTCTAAAATATTTTCTCTGACTTCTCTCTACTTTCGAAAATTCTAATTTCTGTCTTGCTATCAATTATTTCTCGTTTATTCATGTTCCTATAATTTAATTAGCAAAGTCTATCTTTAATTTAAGGATTTAATTTCTTCTGAGCCCATGAAATTCAATTTTCTCTGGGGTTTCATATTTTTTATGTTCTGTTTTGATCCTGGACCGAATTGTATAGCAATCAAGGAGTGTAATGCTTCCCTTACAATCCAAATGGCTTTATTTGATGGTTTTTACAACATGCAGACCTTGATTGTCTGTATGGCTTTGGCTTTATTCTACCGTTTGATTGATGATGGTTTATTTGACGGATGTATCTTCTCTGCTGTGCCTTTTTGCTGTCCGATGGATTTGGGTAAGAAGAGTTTTTCGTTTAAAAGTAATTCAGACTACAGAAAGATTTCTTGGCTTCAAATCTTGGCATGCATGGTCTTGTATTGGCTATTGATGATTAAAATAGGTATATTTATATTCCCTAGAGACGGCGGGTGCAGACTTGACACTAAGCGTGATAAAAAAACGCTTTACAAAAGCTGTTTTTTTGAACAATGGGTTAGAGAATGGAAGAGCAGAAGTCTTATGATTTGGGCTGTTTATCCTATTTCATGTTTTCTCCAATTTGATTATAAGTATAACTACAGTATTAATTTTATCAGCAATTTAATTTGGTTTATGCATTCATGGTTGAAGAAAATCTGTCGAGATTTTATGACCATGTTTAATGAGGAATTTAATTTTTTCACTGAAGATCATGGTGTAGAATATAATCTGCTCTTATCAACTTATTTTATATACTGCGGTTGGAAAGATATTAATATTCTCCAAGTGTATGGGGAATTAAAACAAAGAAATGACACTATTAGATCCATTTCGTGTGGTAAAAGGTATAAAATCCGTTGGCAGTATTGGAAAGACAAACATGCATTGGCTGTGGCGAGTCCCAAGATTGCATTACACAGTTCCAAGAGAAGTTTGATCAGTTTTTTATCCATGCGTGAACATTTGGCAGACATGCAATACTGTCTCTGCATATTCGAATTTGTCTCATTCTCACCCAATGATAAGATCCAACTCTTCTATAAATACCGTACTATTAACTCATCAGAACTCACAAACAAAATACCACTTTTTCCTTTTATCAAGCACAAATCAAAAATGTCTACTAAAAACACTCACCTCTTACCCTTAGCCAAAGTCAAATCTGAAAATATTCTCAAACTCGAAACTTTAACACTCTCAACCAAAGTTTCATCTGCTAAACCTGTTGTGCCTGAATTCCTCTTTGTTGCTAAAGTTGTATCTGATCGTATAATTCTTTTTGGCGCTTTTCGCAAGGTTGTTCTTGAGACTTGGGGAATTGCTGGAAGAGTTACATTTGAAGAGCTGGCTGATAACACGTTCAAGATATGTTTGTTTGATCAAGAAGAGGCTGAGAGACTCTATTTTATTCGACCTCTTCTATGTCAAACAATGCATGTTATAATCATCAAATGGGATGATACCAAAGCCTTCAAAGATTTAGACCTGATTTCATCTGAAGTATGGGTTAGAGTTTATGGTTTAGCGGGTTCACAGAATAACATTGAAGCAATCCAGCTATTTGGCGACTTTATTGGCACCACAACTGAAATCGACTACCCGGTGGTAGATAATGACGAGCTGGATTTCATTCGGTTTAGAGTTAAGTTCAACACTCTAGAACCACTCAAAACCGGTGTTTTCCTACAACAATTGGATGGTAATGCATGGGTATCTTTCGTCTATGAAAGTATTGGATTGTTTTGTTTCAACTGCGGAAAACTTGGGCATAACAAGAACACGTGTAACTTAGCTATGGTGAGACCAAGATGGACTGATGATGCTGCTCGATACTGCAATTGGAGCAAAGATCTTGTAATGAAGAGTGAAGATAAAATGTTTCATGTGATACGAAGGAAAGATAGATGGGGCCATTTCGACGTAATCATTCGATTCTTTCCATTTAGAAGATTTGATAATGATGGCGAAGATGATGATGATTTCTATGGTCATGGTGGTGGTGGTAATGATGGCAATAACACAACGGTGGGTCCTAGCGTCTTTATAAGTTCTGGTGCAGAGAGTAACAAGATCAAAGATGGTGAAAATAAAGCGTCTGGAAGTGAATCATCTAAAAGGAAGAGAGGAAATTCTGATATGCTTGAAGAGCTTTTCAACAAAGTCAACAAATTGGAAAGTCCTATTGAACTATCTGAAAAGAGGTTCCCTGAATTATTCAAGGTGTTTAGGAAAGAACTCGGGGATATCGGGATGAGCATCGTGGTAAGTAATGAAACTATCAAAGATGTTCTGAGTTCTCATTCCTTTGATATTGATGAGATGTATAATGAATTCAAATATGGTTCTTCTGGGATCACTAACAACTATGAGAGTCGAGATACTAGACTTGATAAAGGGAAGAAAGTGATTGATCTTAACACGAGTGCTGCAGAATGCGAGGGTAATGATCTACAAATTGCAGATAATATTGGTGATGGAAGTCACGGTTATCCAAAGAGCTATATTAATATTAATAGTGGAGCTGGTAGGAAGAGATTCTCAAGAGATGATCTGGCGAGTCCTGACTTGGAAGAAATGCACTTCTATAATCAGCAGGTTTCTCTGAATTCACAATCAATCAACATAAGTGATCATCCTCGTCCGATGGAAGAAGATAATAACTACGAAGGCTGGATTTCAAACCCTAACAATTGTTCATTCATTCCACAACGTAAGTTTACTTGGCCCAAGACACTTAAAAGAAAGACGGCACCTAGCGGAGAGATGGGAAATCCGAAACTTCAAAAATTCACGAAAGATGACTTTATCAATATGGAAAAGAGAATTCTTGGGATGCAAGATTTTATTGATGAGTTGTGCGACAGCTTCTATGAGGTTAAAAACAAGATGGTTACTGAGAAACGGGTTTGTAATGGTGAAAACTTAGAGCTGATGGAGGAGTTCGATGATAAACAAAAACTGTACTTCTGTGGCGGTGACGACTGTGATGGACATTTGGAAGATGGCTCTTCGGACTCTAGTAGCTCTGATGAGGGGGGGAGTTCTCAGGGGTATCCAGTGAAGGAAAACCCTCCTCCGGTATTGATTGCGGACGTCAGCCGGTCCTACAAAGCGGCTGGACGTGATGGATAGTTTTATGATTTGGAATTGTCAGGGGGTTAGGGCTCCCCTGACAAGAAGATCGTTTAAGTCCTTGGTTAAAAAAAATAACGTTTCTTTAGCTTGTTTGCTTGAAAGTCGACTGAGGAAAAAAGATCTTAAATCTTGTTCTCACCTTAAAGCTTTTGATAATAATTTAGTAATCGATCCCTGAGGAAGAGCATTTAGGTCTGGGGGGATTGTAGTTGTTTGGAAGGAGTCTATTTCTATTTTGTTTAAGTCTTCTAATATTGTAATCCTTGAAGTTAATGAATCGAATGAAAGTTCTTGGGTTTTGTGTTGTATTTATGCACCGAGTAAAGAATAAGAGAAGTTGAAATTCTGGCATTCACTTAACTCGAAGATTAAAAGGTTGAATAAGCCTTATGTTGTTATCGGGGATTTTAATGATATTGCTAACTTTGAAGAAAAAAAGGTAAGAAAAGTGCAAATCTCGAAAGGGTTATCAAATTTAATGAATTTATCAATGGGAATCATCTTGTAGACATCCCAAGCAAAGGTTGTTATTATACATGGGATAATCACAGGAAAGGGATTGAAAACATTAAAGAAAAATAAGATCGTGCTCTTGCTAGTATGGATTGGTGTGCGACCTTTCCGGATGCTTCTATCATCGTTCCTCCGGCCATTGGGTCAGACCACTCGCCGCTTATTCTTAAAAGATTCAAGAAGAAGGACAAATATGAAAAATATTTCATTTTCGAATCAAGATGGATCGAGCATTCTCAATGTAAAGATATCATTAGAGAAAATTGGAAGTCAATTAATAATCATGATAGCATTATAAATTTTTGCAACAAAAGGGATGCTACTTGTCTTGCATTACATGGATGGAGTAGGAAAACATTCTATAACAATAGAAGAAGGATTGAAAATTTGCAAAAAGAACTTATTGAACTTAATAATTCTCAAAGTCGCGGTGATACGGCTGAAAAAGAACAGTTGATAAGGGAAGAAATTGAAGAGTTATGGAAAATTGAAGAAACGTTTTGGGAAGATCGAGCGAGAGATTTATACATTAAAAAAGGTGATAAAAACACTAGATATTTCTTTGCTAAGACAATGTGTAGACGGAAAATTAATAGAATTGATATGATCAAGAATGAAAATGGGAATTGGACCGAGAAGCCCAAAGAAATCAAAAAGACCATTAATTCTTATTATCAAAATTTGTTTAAAGAAAATCCAACAGAAGATACAGAGAATATTACACAATATATACCATCGAAAGTCACCTATAAAATGAATGAGGAGCTCACTAAAATGCCTTCTATGGAAGAAATCACTAACGCGGCCTTCAGCATGTCGGGTTCAAAAGCTCCGGGACCGGATGGATTACCGGGTAAATTCTATCATGAATTCTGGGAAACTATAAAAAATGATATTTTTAATCTGGTGAAAGATTTTTTCGATTCAAATTTAAACCTACAGAAGATTAATGATTCGGTTACTACACTTATTCCGAAGGGTGCAACACAAGAAAATGTTAAAGACTATAGACCAATTGCGTGTGCAAATTTCTGTTACAAAATTATCGCAAAGGTTCTTGCTCTTAGGTTACAAAGTTATATGGATGAATTGGTTTCCCCCACACAAACAGCTTTTATTAAAGGAAGATGTATTCAAGATAATATTTTAATTGCTCAAGAGATTGCGTTTTTTCTTAATAATAAAAGAAATACAAAAAAATATTATGCGGCAATCAAATTGGATATGGAGAAAGCATATGATCAAGTCAACTGGAAATTCTTGGCAAAAACGTTATTCGCCTTGGGATTCTGTGAAAAATGGGTATTGTGGATTATGAATTGTGTAACCTCGGTATCTTTTCAAGTCAAAGTTAATGGCCAAAGACTTAAAAAGTTTGTTCCGTCTCAAGGCTTAAGGCAAGGAGATCCGTTATCGCCACTTCTTTTTTCTCTTCTAACGGAAAGTCTTATTAGTCTTATTAACTTTCACTGCCGCGAAGGAAATATTAAAGGTATTAATATAACGAGACAATGTCCGACTATTACTCATCTATTATTTGCGGACGATGCATTATTCTTTATTAATGTTAATCAAAAAGAAATTGAAACTTTTAAGGAAGTTATGAAGATATATTACACGGCTTCTGGTCAACGGATAAACTTTCATAAGTCATCTATATTATTCAGTAAGAACACGCCTAATGATGAGCGGATTAACGTCTCTAGCATGCTCAATATTGAAAATACCAATGATTTGGGTAAGTACTTGGGGATTCCTTTATCAATTAAAAGGGCGAAGACTCAAAACTTAAATTACATCAAGGATCGGCTCATCAATAAATCTAGAAGCTGGATGGCAAGTCTTTTATCTTATGGTGGTAAAGAAGTTTTAATTAAAGCAGTGTTACAAGCTATTCCTAATTATGCAATGTCGATTTTTGAATTCCCCAAAACGCTTTGTAAGAAACTGTCAAGCATTGTGGCAAACTTTTGGTGGGATAGTACATTTAAAAAGAGAATTCACTGGGTATCTTGGAGTAAAATAGCGAGATCCAAAAAACTTGGTGGACTTGGCTTCAGGGACTTTCACAAAATGAATATTGCAATGCTAGCCGCGCAAGCATGGAGAATATTGCATAAACCAGAGTCATTTGCATGTAGAATTTTAAAAGCTATCTATTTTCCGGACTGTGAATTGTGGGATGCGAAACTACATAAAAAAAGATCATGGAGTTGGTGTAGCATCTACAAAGGTCTCCAATTTCTTAAAAAACATTGTATATGGCAAATTGGAAATGGTACACATACTAACATATGGAATCACTGCTGGATTAAAGAAGGGTTTTACGCACAAAGACCACCTACTTGTTTAACAGAAAAGGTTAGTGAATTGATTAGCCATACTGGGTGTGAATGGAATATGGAGAAAATCAGGTCATTATTCTCCAGTGATGTGGTATCTGCTATTCGAGAAATTCCGATCTTTAAAGATAATAGGGTGGATAGAATTATTTGGCCATATTCCAAAAATGGTGAATATTGTACTAAATCCGGATACCATGCCATGGTTAATGAAGAAATTGCTAACGATGCACAAACATCAAGAAATGGTGAGGTGTTGAAAAGTGAACTTTGGAATATTATTTGGGGCGCGAATGTACAATCGAAGATCAAAAACTTTGGATGGAAAGTTTGTAGTAATGCAATTCCTACAAAAAACAATTTGGTTAGGAAAAGGTGCTTAGCTGAAGATACTTGTGAATGGTGCGAGATTGAAGGGGAAAATGTAACTCATCTTATACTTCGGTGCCCATTTAGTAGAGAGGTTTGGGCTAAATCACCATTGCAAGTTAGAATCGAGGTATCTAACCACGATAGTATAGCGGAATGGTTGCTTAAAACAATTGATAGTTTTTCAAATAATGGATGGGATAAGAAAGTAGTTACATCATATATCTTGACAATTATGTGGAATATTTGGAAAGAGAGAATGAGATGTTTTCATGAGAGAAGAGTATGGTCCATTAATGATATCTTCTACAGAGTAAAAGAGTCAATGTGGAGGCTATTTGGGGAGAAAATTTTAACATGGAATAATAGAAGGGACGAAAGAATGGATGAAAATGAAAATATGATTAATCCTGAGATAGAAGACACGGCAGACATTATTTGGAAGTGCGATACTTCTTTTGTGGACAAGAACAATCATGCAGGAATAGCGGGCGTTGGAATTAATAATAAAAATAGACGAGTTGAGCGCATAATCACCGAAAGAAGAAGAGTTAAGAGTGTCATTGAAGGGGAAGCATGGGCGATCTTGTTCGCTATGAGATCATCTCATGATCTCACCAGTCAGAGAGTGTCTTATTACTCTGACAACCTTGAACTGATTCAAGGAATTAAAAAGAAGACCGGGTTACACTGGAGCCTCAAACCCATTCTTTCGGAGATCGAAAGTTGGATCGGTCGATACCCTAGATGGGAGATGAAGCATATTAGTAGACGTTTTAACGTATCGGCAGACATGCTTGCTAGATACACTAGAAGGAACAACACTATGCCGAGATGGATTAACTCTTCGTTAGTAGATTTCAATAGGAATTTAGAGAATCTTTGTAGTAGGTAGTTGGTTCATGTTTTTTGTAATTGACAAAAAAAAAAAAAAAAGATCACATATTAATTTTTTACCCTTATTTTAATTTTTGTAAGTTTTGGTCAAACTAACATGATTAAGAATCTTCTTTTATAATGTATCGGTGATGTTCAATCTACCGAATCCGTTAAAATCCCGCTTTAAAAAGCAATCACATCATCTAAAATCAATACTTATATCTGACCGATAATTTAAAAATGTCAGCGTTTGTAATGCATCGAGTTTTCTAAGACGACTTATTCTAGAAGATTATAATAAGATAATCCCTGGAGGTCCATTTTTCTTTTTTGTAATTTGAAATTTCTTGCTTTTCAAGCTAATATTATTTCTTTATCATAATGGTCCTCTTTTTTTTTTCCTCAAATCATAACGGTCCTCACATTAGGTATGGTAAGACGAATATGTCTGAGTATCTTAACTCTCCAAACTCATAAAAAATAATTAAAGTAGTATTAGGATGAATTTAAGATTTTCAATTGAAAAAGAGATTAATTTTGACTAAAAAAAGAAGGGAGCTTATTAATTGCAAGGACTGTAACTTTTTTATTAACGTATTTACTAAAAATTGATAAACAACCAAATTCGTATAACATCACAAAATTGGGATGAAATACAGACCACCTATGCACCCTTGTAATTGCCTTGCGATAATGATATATGACCCAAAAAAGCTTAAGGTAAAAGATTTTTTCTTTTAATTTGGTTGAGTGGATTTACAATTGCTTATTTCTGGTTTAGGTGGATTTAAATCATCTTTGATTGCTCTTCATCCATAATTACTACTACCATTATAAAATACAAACGAATTATGCTTAGAAACCGTTTAGGATGAATTATTTTAATGTTAAAAACGTTTTTCTTATAAAAATGAAAATATTTGTAAAAGTTATTTTGATATTTAGAATTACATTAAATGATCTTTTAAAACTTGTATATTTGATACTTTTCCTAAACATATTTATTTTAAAAGTTTAGAGTATTTTTAGATATTTTGAATCACTTCAAGTGATGTTTTAAGAAAAACAATCTCAAACGGATACTTAATTAAATAGTAGTATACCTAAACCGACAAGTATCTCAATTAATAAAAGAAGATACGGGGTGAACGGAACACCAAACTGATTGATGATCTCTTTCCCGAACTTGCGGCAAATGAAATTCGCAGAATGAGAATTCTCCAGTAAGACCAGAAAAATAGGTTTTATGGCCTCATACAAAATCAGGTACGTATTATACTAAATCGGGATAAAGGGTTTCGACTATGTCGGAACTAACAAATATTGTTTAAACCGCGACATCTGATGAGACAATTAATCCAAAACTCTAGAAGATGGTGAGGTAGTCAAATGTTCCCATGAAAGTACGAATCTTTGGATGAAAGTGTTGTAAAATTTCCTTGCCTAAGGATTTGAATCTTCGGAAAAGGATATACAGTAAGAGTAATAACCTATATTACTGCATGGAATCAGCGGAAACATTTAAACACCTATTATTGAGTTGTCAGATGTGTATCTAGATCTGGGTAGCCCAACTCTTCAAATTTGTATAGACGGAGACAATCGACGAATGGATGATCTAGGTAGTACAAACATATGTAAAAGGAGGATGCATGGGATCCAAAGGTGGTAAAGGTGTATGTTTTGTTAATAGTATGAGATATCTAGAAAGCTAAAATAAAAGTGTACCATAACAACGATCGTAGGGACAGTGAAGCTATCATCTTTTGGACGGATAAACTGGTTATCGAACTCTTTGGACCAGGATGAAATACGAAGGTCGAGCAGTGGCAAATATGCCAAATGAAGACCATAATCCTCGTGTAGATCCTCTAACTCTTGAGGAGGATATCACATTTCTTTGTGACACTTCATTTTTAGAACGTTGGGACCCCATGGGAATTGAAAAGTCGAGAAACACAAGGACGCTAGAAGGACCACCAATCATTCAATTGCTTTAGAGTGTTCATCAGGTAGGATCTTATGGATTCTTTATGCGAAAGAACATTACACTTTGATGAAAAGAGGAAGATTATCTTCTCCGATAACCTTGATGTTATCCAGTGTATTAGGCGTCCGTCAAATCCTACTTGGGGTATCCATCCCATAGTGCTAAAGAATCTCAGAATTGGCAAAACTATACACGTTTATGTCGTTCCACCATATTTCCAGGAATTTTGACAGCAGAGCGGACTCTATAGTTAGAACTTTTAGGTGGCTGGTCAATATATTATTATTGGTTACAAATATATGGGACATCTTCATACAACTCATGATTAGATAAGTCTGGGAAAGATAAAGCAACGGATCCGGACATGGTTCAAGTGGTGATATATATATATATATGACAAAAAGAAAAGGATATAAACAAATTATTTTTTGATAAATTAAAATCTAAACGTGTTAAATTTTTCAAATGAGTTTTTCTCTGTTGAATATGACTTGATTGTCAAAGAAGAAAATTAATATATTATGAAACAAATTGATTTGGTACAAGTCAAATATAGACTAGAAAACAAATTGGTTTGGTAAGAGTCGAATATAAATTAGGAAACAAATTGGTTTGGTAAGAGGCCAATAGGAAACAAAATTAATTTGGTAAGGTTATTAAGGATCTATATATAAAGGACTCTTTGGGTTCCATAATTTGTATGCAAACATTGTAACTGTTCCTCTAAAGTAATAAAGAAGTTTATTCCGTCGTAGAAGTAGTTAACGGATTCTTCGCTAGCGTACCACGTAAAATCTCTTATGTTCCTCATTTTAATATATCGTTCGCGAGGTGGTTTGTCATAAAAAACTGGTATCAGAGCAATTGTTGGTGAATTCCATCAAGAACGATGTCTGGATCGATGTTGAAGATCGACAGGTTAACAAGAGGGAACAACTTCAGTCTGTGGAGGATCAAGATGTGCACCTTATTAAAGTCGCAAGACATCTGGACGCCTCTGGCCACAAACAAGGGAGGCGTGGATGCTGCATCAATGGAGTACATGTTAATGGAGGAGAAGGCACACTCGACAATCATGTTATGCCTATCATATGACGTTATCACAAAGGTCGTAGATCATACAATGGAAGCAACTTTATGGATCAAGTTGGAGAGTCTCTACATGACGAAGTCACTCGCCAGCAAGTTGATGCTAAAGCAGCGATTGTTCTGTCTATGGATGACAGAAGGTACAGTTCTCAAAGATCACCTTGATAAATTAGATACAATTCTTCTAGATTTGTGTAATAGTGATGAGAAGGTGAAGGATGAGGATGCATCCCTTATCTTGTTGGTCTCGTTGCCTTCATCATACGAGAACTTTGTGCAGTCTCTTCTCGTGAATAAGGACAACATAACTATTGAAGAGGTGAGATCTGCTCTTCATTCTAGAAAATTGTGCCACAAAGGCACAAGCACAAATACAGAAGACCATGCTTCCAGATTGATGGAGACAGGAGGAGGCAAGAAAGGTAAGAAGAGTAAGAAAAAAAATTCCAGACTCTAAGTTACCTAAGGATATATGTGCTTGGGGCAATGAGAAGGGGCATTGGAAGAGAGGTTGTCCTAAACGAGCGCAACAAGGATAGAACGGATCTGCAGTCGTGGTGGAAAAAGGAAATTCGTCTGAGGATGATTATATTCTTATGGCGGATAATGCCACGCATCAACGCGATGTGTGGGTTGACTCTGGGGCTTTCTATCGTATTTTCTCTAACAAGGAGATATTTTGGACTTACAACCGCACAAATGGAGGGAATGTCTATATGGCAAACAGAGCTGTGTGTAAGGTGACCGAAAACGTTCTAGTTAGGTTCAAGACAGAATAGGGGAAGTTATGCACTTTGAAGGATGTCAGATATGTACCATTTGTCACAAAGAATCTGATTTTTTTGAGTCTACTCGACAACAAGAGATTTAGTTTCAAGGGTAAAGGTGGAGATTTACACGTCTGCAAGGGTTCAAAGGTTATTTTCAAGGGGGTCAAAGAAGGGACTTTGTATGTACTACAAGGTTTGACGGTCGGCCGAGATTTAGGAATCTAATCAAACCAAGCCATGACATATGAGGCTCGGTCATATGAGTGAATGTGGAATGCAGGAACTTCACAAGAAAGGCTATCTCGTTGGGCACATGTCCAAGAGCCTAGGGTTTTGTGAGCACTACGTGTATGATAAACTACAACACAGCAAGTTCGCCAAATCTATTCACAGAACGAAAGGCACCTTGGATTTCATTCACTCGGATTGTCGGGGTCCATCTCGAGTTGAGTCGTTGGGCGGTCGCATGTATTTTCTGAGTATCATTGACGACTATTCTAGGATGACTTGGATATTAGTGATGAAGAATAAGTAAAGATGACTTGAAGATCCACCTGATTATCTATGGGGAAGTATCACGAGAAATAAGTAAAGATGTTCCGCATCTATAGTTGTTCTAGATTCTTGTGAAAAATTATGTAAAGTGATTTGAACTTACATCGTTTTAACGTCTGAAGTTGGAAAAAATAATTATAATTATAGTAGTAAAAGAAGGATTATTTAGGGAATTTAGATGAAGATGAATCATGATTTGCCCGTTATGATTAATATAATAGAGTTGTGGAAAGGATTAAAGATGGCGGAAAGCCTTCGATTTAGCAAGGTAAAGGTGGGGGTAGATTCCTAGAAAGCAATTGATGTAGTACATAACACGAAGGAAGGAAGAGGACCAGCGGCACCATGGATTCAGCAGATCCGAGCAATTCTAGGACGAAACAGAAGATCACATTGAAGAGCAATATAGAGAGAGAGAGGCAAATGCGTGTGCAGATTGGTTAGCCCGTACTTGAATATCACAAGAAGCCTTCTTTTACGATTATATCGACTCCCTGATAGAGTTTGGATACTCACCCGTGATAGATTAGGTTGGAGGACACCGAGATTTAGTTCTAGATGTTCTAAATTAGTATTTCCATGATCCTTTTGGATCTCCACTGTAGTAAAAAAAAGGATTAGTTATCCCTTAGAAAGGTAAAAACCCAACAAGAATAGAGTAAGAAAAACATATGTTTGAAAATTGAAAAAACAATCCTTTTTTCATACGTACGAGATTAGAAGCAAGTAAGAAAACCAGTTGGGATTAGCTCACTGGCCAGGGTCTTGGTCAACCAATCTAGTGGTGCAGAATCGAACCGAGTCAATGACTCCGAGTCCAAAGTGGCTCTCCTATGTAAAAAAAACAAAACAAGCAAGGAAAAACGAAAATTTAACAAAAAAATGGGGTAATACATACGACTTTTATAACTATGTTTAACTTGTATCTTTCGCAGGGCTGGTCTTGGGCATGGCCTAGGAAGCAACCGCCTTGGATCTCTAAAACTGGTATTTTTAAGATCCCTTTTTTAGAAGAATTAAATATTTATATTTATATAGTTATATAATTAAATTTATTTAAATAGTATAAATCATAAGTTAACTTTATGGTAAATTGATATATTTTCTTAAGATAGATTTAAAGTTTGAGTCTCATCTTAATATAATTTTTTTATAAAAAAGTTCTCAATTTTGTTTTATATTCCATTTTAATACTCACCTTTAATTATGAAAATTGCCACCAAATAAGTCGGAACCTCCTAGCTTATCTTTCGTGATACCTTCATAATAGAATCAATTTCTACCCAATAAAAACAAGTCCATGTAAAATGGTGTTCAAGTTTCAAAGGATCCAAAACAAACTTCAGATATAATTGTTCATCAAATCTACATAAAATTAAATATTACAGCTAAAACAATCTAATAAATCAATAAAAATAATGACCATCTTCTATTGGCTCGGCCGAAAGACAAAGAAACCACTTACAAAAACCTCTTACGAAAGAGAACAAAAAAGAGAAGAAAACATTAAAATAACGTTGCTTTTGACAACAATTCTCGCCAACCTCACACCTACACAAAGGACAGGTTGGATTTGTTTGTAGCCAAGCATCTATACAACGAACATGGAATCCATGGTTACATTTTTCAAGAACTCTATAGCTTTCACTTTTCGAGATCTCACATAGACACACACTACACTGAGTTTCTTTCTCATCTTCTTCTTCTCCTTTGATTTTTATGGTAATCGTTGTAGCATCTTCTTTCTTGGGACGGACTAAAGGCCGTATAGTATTTAAGAATAAATCGATTATGAACATGATTGGTAAAGATGCTAATACGGATATAGCCACCATCTTGCTACTCAAAATATCGCTTTCGGTGTTTAATCCAGCAGCTTTACCGAATATAGAGAGCAAAACATTAGACATGGTGTCTTGAATTTAAGAGTGGCTAGTTATAGATGTTGGAAAACAAAACGAGATGACTTTATATATTGAGAATTGAGAACTTTGAAATGAGAAAAAATGGTTAGTTACAGATGTTGTGAAAGATTAAGGTGGAAAAGCAAACGAGTGGACTTTATATGGTGAAATAGTGAATCTAGAAGTTAGAAATGAGATGGGTTAATTTTATGAAGTCAATGTTTTTTCTTTTATCATTATCAGACAAATTTTGAATTTATTAATGAGGCTGTGTATCTGATCGAGACATGAACCATGTGTATAGTGCTGGTGTTTTTTTTTTTTTTTTGTTCCAAATAGTGGTGGTGTGAATGTGTCTTTGTCTAAAAAAAAAAAAAATGTGATGGAAATCGGGCTTTTTTTTTTTTTTGTTCCAATGGAAATCGGGCTTTTATTTATGTACTATTTTGTCTATTTCAAAATATTTGCCTATTTTTTTTAATATATATATTAAAAAATAAAATAATTAAATCTCTATTATAAAACTATTTTTTTATAAAATGTTTTTGATATTTTAGATATGTATTAAAAATGTAAATAATGTTTTAATAATAATAATTAAAAAATTTAGAAAAAAATATTTTAAAATTTTGTATAGATAATATTTTAAAACTAAATTTTAGTAAATAGACAAATATTTTAAAATAAAGAAAATATTATTATTGAAGCTTTGAAAACGTTAGAGTATAAAATTAAGATTTTTTTTTTGTTCAAAGTTACTAATATTATAAAAGGAGATTACAAAGGTTGACTAACCAACCTGTTACAAAAGAAACTACAGACAAGAAAATAAAAGCAATACAGTAAAGAAGTAAAATAACACACTAAAGCTAAGTAGGATAATGCTCTAACATCTCGATAACTGGACGATCCCCAAAACACATTCCGATCATCCAAAGAAAACCAAAGATTGATCAACGAATCAAACACCAAGCAATCGACAAATCGGCAAAAAAGCCGCAAAGCAGGTAGGCCTCCAATCAGGCTAGCATCCGTACTCCGGAGATTGCACCACCAGCAAAGATGGTAAATGCACCACACTAAAGGGTGAATAGGGTGGAGATGGAAAGTGGGAACCAAACCGACAACGAAACACGAGAGCAGCCACCTACATCCAGTCTGGACAATATCGAATACCACTCTACCAAAACGGAAACAAAAAGGAAGCAACAATTGATGAACGCCAAACACCCACTGTTTTTTCATTTGAGAACCAATCAGGTTAGAGGACACCGTTACTGGATATAGCCATATAGGTGCAGTTAGAACTTATATGAAGATTTTGAAAAAAAAGAAGAAAAAAACTGATACAAATATAAGATGATATAGGTGAAGGTTGTGAAAGTTATTTAACTTTTCTTTTTAATTCATATTGGAGACTGATAAATTTTAGTTGTCAAACATTTTGATGTTTAAACAAAGATGAGATCCGGTAGATGTCAGTGGCAAGATGGACAATTCAGCCGATTATTCGTCAAAACAGGCGGATAGCGGAGGAAGCAGGACCGATATCCTTCAAATTCATCCCCCAGAAGGATTAACAGTCAGGCAGACCGTCTTGCAAAACACGCTAGACACAGAGCCAAGCAGTTACAAGATATATCGCTACAAATCACAGATCGTATGAAGAGGATGGGTATTGGGTGATAATCATGTTTCAGTTTGTTTCCTTTGTTTGTATCTCTTGCCAAAAAAAAAAACCAAAGATGAGTAAGGTGTGAAAACTGTTATTTATTAGTATACACTTTTCACTAATTTTGACTATCTTTTTTCAATTGTCTCTAGTTTTAGCTTGAATAATAAATATTTGTTCCAAGACCAAGTATATAGTTATGAAATTGAATGGTGAATTAATCATGATTAATATAAGTGTTACTAGAACATTATTAAATAAAAACTATATGATAAATAATATAGCTATGATATATATTTCATGAATATAAGTATTTTATACTTTACTTGATAAACAATTTAAATTATGAGATATATCTTAAAATTCAAAAAAAAGAAACACATATATTCATACAACATAATTAACATAAAGATATAAGACAGATTTGAAACCAAAAAACAAAACAAATTATGCATTAAAATAGGGACAACGTCTAATTAATTACACAAAAAATACAAAAATTCTCAATTAATTACAATTTCAACTTAATTTTCATTTAAACACAAAAAATTGGAAGATTAAAAAAATACACATAAGCCTATTAATTAAATATAATAATATTTATTTATTTTTAAAATTGTTTTTTTCGAAAGAAAAAAATTCTATTTTTTTTTTCTAATTTTTTTTTTAATTTGTTTTAATGAATACGCAATTTTGAGATTTGTGTGTTGCAGGATTACACAGAATTGGAACCAAAATCAAGTTATGTGTATTCCTGGAATACATACATTCGAGTTTTATATGTTCCATGAATACACAAATTTGAGTTTAATGTGCTCCATGAATACACAAATATAAGATTTACACAATTCTGAGATTTGTGTGTTTAGGATTACACAAATTGGAACAAACAAAATCAAGTTTTGTGTATTCTAGGAAAACATAAATTCGAGTTTTATGTGCCATGTATACACAAATTTGAGGTTTATGTGTTCCATGAATACACAAATTTGAATTTTATGTGTTCCATGAATACACAAATTTAAGTTTTTGTGTTCCATGAATACACAAATCTGAGTTTTGTATGTTTCAGGAATACACAATTCTGAGATTTATGTGTTCAGGAATACACGAAATTGGAACAAACAAAATCAAGTTTTGTGTATTCTAGAAATACATAAATTCAAGTTTTATGTGTTCCATTTATACACAAATTTAATTTTTATGTGTTCCATGAATACACAATTTTGAGTTTTATGTGTTCCATGAATACACAAATCTGAGATTTGTGCGTTCCAAGAATACAAAAATCTGAAATTTGGGTGTTCCAAGAATACACAGAATTGGAACAAACAAAATCAAGTTTTGTGTATTCTAGGAATACATAAATTCGATGTGTTTCATGTATACACAAATTTGAGTTTTGTGTATTCACAAATCTGATATTTGTGTGTTCTAAGAATACATAATTTTGAGATTTGTGTGTTCCAGGAATACACAGAATTAGAATAAACAAAATCAAGCTCACACAAACCCTAAAACACAAACACACAAAAATAACCAAAAAATGTTGGACAAAAAGATAATATATCAAGATAGTTAAAAACGAGTATAAATAAGGCATATGCGATTAATATAGAGAAAAAACAATTTTGTTAAAGAAGAGAATCGTTTAGATCGATTTTATGACTTTGTATGTTACAAGGATATATAAATCTATATTTGTGTGTTATAGCAACACATAACCCGGAATTTTGATTTAAAAAAAATCGAAAAAAAATTCAAAAAAATAAAAAAAATCATATAAGGGCAATAATGGAAGGTAAATACGATAATGTGTTTAATTAGGAATTAAGTTGATAATTTATGAGTAAGTATAAAGTAATTTGCTCATTCTTTTTTAGGAATGAAAAGTGTGGAACTGTAATTAATTGGGAATTATCCCTTAAAATAAGTATGATTAAAAACTTATGAAATCAAAGTATGCATTAAAGATAAAAAGATAATCAAATATGAAATAAAAAAATTATATATAAATAAACCGGTTAAAATTTTGGGTCAATGCCCTCTTAAATCAAAATAACAAACTACCTTCCCATTTAGATTACACAATATTTTAGGTTCAAACATTACAAAAATACCCTTATTTTAGTTGTTATTCCCATTTAAATCAAAGATTATCATTAACATGAAAGTTCATCTATATTTTTAAATAATAAAAAACATTAATTAAAAACCATCACAACCACCACCACTATCCTCACTACCCCAACCCCACTCCTACCACTACCACCACCCTACCCCCACCACCACCCCACCACCACCACCACCACCACCACCACCCACCCCCACCCACCACCCCCACCCCCACCACCCCACCCCCACTACCCCCACCACCCCACCACCACCCCACCCCCACCACCACCCCATCCCCACCCACCACCACCACCCCACCCCCACCCCCACCCACCACCCCACCCCACCCACCCACCACCCCACCCCCCCCCCCCCACACCCCCACCCACCACCACCACCCCACCCCCCCCCCACACCCCCACCCACCACCACCACCCCACCCCCCACCCACCATCTCCCACCACCACCTCACCCCATCCCACCACCACCACCCCCACCCCTACCACCCCGCCTATACCACTACCACCTACTACTACTAATTCCATCACACGCGCGCGTCCGTGAAATTTTTTTAAAATCGTCATAACTAATTCTAAAAAAATAAAAAAAATAAAACAATTGCATTTTTGGACGAGACAGATTAATATTTACGTCTATGATTTTTTTCGATTTTTTTTAAATTTTTGTTTTTTTGGTTTTTTTTTTACTTTTTTTTTTTTACTTTTTTTTTAAATGGGATTTGTCCCATCTCTAATTTTAAGATTGGGATGAATTTGTTTCATCTCCATTCTAATATTGAGATGGGATTTGTCCCATCTCTATTGTAAAACTAAGATGGGATTTATCCCATTTACAATTATATTGATTAAAACCTGTTAGGGTACAACGATAGAACTTTTCAATGCATTTTTCATCGAGGGATGTCAAAACTTTGTTAATATAAAATGCAAATGATGTATGATAAGTATCATCTATTTTTGGGCGCCAATGTTTATTATTTAAAAGTGAGATGGGATTTTGTCCCATCTCCGTTCTAAAACTAAGATGGGATTTGTCCCATCTTTAATTTAAAGATTGGGGAACTTTTGGTAATGTCATACCTGATTTGGCTAAGTCTATTGTACATGCAGAATACATAATGGGTAGGATATCAATATGTGTATTATATTGCAAAAGCTGTTTAGGTTAGATACGAGTAATCAATAGTATAATAATGTCTAATGTTAGTAATTTCTTTATCAGGTAAGTAGTTGAGTAAAATATTTATACTTTTCCATAAATTTTCTATTGGCAATCTTTGCTGGATTCACGTGGAGATTCTGAAAAAAGGGAAAAGCTTATTACTAGTCTAAGCTTATTGAAACCACTGTAACACTGAAAACTCATGAAAACACAGACAAAGTTGGAAGTGCATTGAATTCCAACTATCAAAATCTCTGGAGTTAAAGTACCTGTGTCTTTTTTCAATTCACTTGATTTACTTCTCTTTCTCTTCTTTATCAGTTTACAATTAATAATAATCGTATCATCTTCTTCTTCATCTGATCCATATTCAGCTACTTTCTCGAATTTCTTTTGAAGATTCGATATTACTGTTTCGTTCAACAAAAGCTCATCACATTCTGGTTCAATTTCTTCTGTTTCTGGTTCTGGAATTGAATCAGAATCATCTTCGCCGTTAAATATCATCAAATTCTCATCTTTCTTTACTTTTTTCTTTTTCGAAACCTTTTTAGCTTTTTTATTCTTTCTCGTTTTTTCCTCTTCATCTTCTACTAAATCCTCACTATTGACCACAATTTCTTGTAAATTGCACTATATATCCCTATATTACACAGAAATTGCATTATCTAATAATATAATTTTAAAAACTTTGTGAATGCAACAACTGAAAGTTTAGAAACCTGAGGGATAAAAAATTGGGTCCAAATTGATCTGATCTTTTTGTATTAGAAAAGAACAGTAACATGAATCAATTCATTAACATACAGAGCATAGATTCCCATTGATTTCTGTTAATTGAATCACCAACAAATACTAATCTCTTCCCTCTAATTATCTCCAGCATCTTAGTTGCATTAAACCTCGGAAAGTCACAATCTAGAGGCTGCCACCTCCATTTCATATAGTCTTTATCATATCTACCATTAGCTTCACAATTAAAACCTTCATCTATGAAGGGACATGTAACATTTGTGTATAAGGGATAGCTTTCATCATAAACCCACTTCCCTTTACTAACATCGCAAGTTTTCTCATTCTTCTTCTTAATCCTATAACTAGAACTGGAACTACTATGTACATCGTCAATTTTCGTCTCCTTAACAGCTATATTCTCAGCAAAATCAGTCAAATTTCCGGGTTTGCTTCGATTTTCAGTACTAAGAACTAAATTATCAACACCATTTATAGAAAAATTATGAGTTGATATAAAAGAAGTCAAATTACTATGAAATGTAGCACCTTCACTAATGATTCCACCATCTATCTGCTTTACTTGCAAATCATCAAAACTTGATACCTCGGCAGTTTTGGATGCATTATCAGCTTTCCTGAAATGGGATGCAAGCAAAATTGAATCTTCAACTTCATCTGCTGAGATTTTCCCACTGAGACTAGCCAAGTTTTGAATAGTCTTCAAGGAGAGTGAAGATTGGTTGAACTGGAACTGTGTTTCTTGATGTATAATAGGGGTAAATTTGAAGACCCAAATGGAAAAGAAGACGAGAAAGAGTAGAGGCTATTGACGGAGGATGAAACAACAGTACCTGAAGTAATCGAAGCTATAAACAGAGTAATAGAAGCAATCCACGCCTCTCCACCATCGATAAACCTTTATGATACACAGTGGATAACAAGTGTTTGTTTTTACTAATTCCCTCATCAGATAAACATGGATCAATTATGCAATTAAACCCTAAAACAAATCTGTATATTAAGCAAAATCGATTATTATGCAAACTAGAGAAGACAAATACATAATATATGTATGTGCTTCATATTCACCATCTCCAGCTTCAGTTTTCAATAATGGAGAAGGAAGAGGGGGAGGAGACGGATGCTTATCTTTTTATCTTATTTTCTAATTTATGAATAATTATTGAAGTAGGGACAAAATAGTAAAAGAGTTTTTAATATATGATTTAAATGGGAAAGTAGATAATTTAAATGGGAAGAATAATTCATCTCCATCTATTTGGGCATGAACAATACCATTCATGATTTAAATGGGCATTATCCCTAAAATTTATACTTTGACATTCAAATTTGTTTATAATTCGTTAATAATATGAAGTATAAAGTAGCGAAAAAATTAAAAAATTTGTAAAATATGAACTTATAGATAATTTATTGTAAACAGGTGATAATAATAACTAAGTAAAGTAACAAAAATTAAAAAATTAAACAAATAGATATATAAAAAATAAAATAAAAGATTTATTGAATATAAATTTCTATTGTCCAAAAAAAATATATTAATTTCTAAAATAAAAGAATTATATAGGATAAACTAATGGGATAATGGCCATTTAAATCATGATTCACATTGTCTATGCCTAAATGTTGACAGGTGAATATTTCTTCCCAAATAAATTAGTTTGTTTCCCATTTAAATCAAACTCACATTGCACAATTACTTGATTACCCTTCTAGTCAAAGTCAGCATTTTTTATTTTATTTTGCAGTCGACAGATATAAAAGCCTGTTTGTCTCAACTTTCTTCATTAATTATAAATCCAGTTTCTCACTTGCCCAATAACAAATTCATCAAACCCTTTAACAATCTCCTTTGGCGTTAATAACTCCTTCCCCAAAAAAGCTCCTCTCCACTCACCGTCACTACTCCCATTTTCCACCTCCGTCTCATCAATAGACACCGTCGCACCACCACCATTATCACTTCCATAAATTCTAATTCCGTTTCCATTGCTCCTATTCTTCACCCTCCTTATCTCAACGAAACTCCCTTGCAAAGGCTCTATCTTAAACGGTCTAAAATAGTACGCCGTCCTACAATTAGGACAGAAATTAAGAGCTTGGTATATTCTGGTGGCCTCCGCGGCCGTAATTGACAACGGACGGTTAGAGAAAAGGATATTCATGAGCTTCGAACAATTTGGACAATTGACTTGAAACCCTAACCCTAATAAGGTACCCTTGTAAACTGACCCAAATCCACCTTGTCCAAGGCGGTTCACAGGTGAGAATGAAGAGGTAGCGTGGCGGAGAGTTGAGTATGAATACCTTTGTGGCGGTGGTGACTGTGAAGACTTTGGATCGGCGGGAGCAGTTCTATTTCGAGAAAGTTTTCTGTGTATAATGGCGAAGAGTAAAATAAATGCCAAAGTTACTGATGCTGCTAATATAGGTAGGATAAAAGATGGGTGGTGGTGGTGGTTGTAACAGTGGTAATACTGGGTCTAACAGTAATGGTGGTGGTTCTAACGGTGGCATTATAGGAATTAATGAGAAAGTGCAGAGTGAATCTGAATGTTTTGTTGTTAAAAGAAGTAGAGTGCAGAGTGAATCTAACAGCAATAAAGTACAAACTTTAGAGACGGGACAAACCAGATATGGGACAAATCCCATCTTAAATTTTTGCCTCGCGAAACAGCACATCACCATCTCCAATATATTATACCTTTAATTAGTTTTACAATAGAGATGGGACAAATCCCATCTTAGTTATACAATAGAGATGGGACAAATCCCATCTCAGTATTAGAATGAAGATGAGACAAATTCATTCTAATCTTAAAATTAGAGATGAGACAAAATCCCATTTAAAAAAAATCGAAAAAAAAAAATCAAAAAAATTCAAAAATTCAAAAAAAATTCAAAAAAATCATGGACGTAGATATTATTTTGTCTCATCTAAAAATGTATTTTTTTAATTTTTTTAGAATTAGTTATGATGATTTTAAAAAAAATTCCTGTAGTAGATGGATTTTTACATCTATATAATGTTTGATTTAAATGGGAATATGTATTTGGTTAAAGACCACAACTATAATAAATATATTATTGTAATCTTTTTATTTAAATTAAGGTGTAATCTAAATAGGAAGTTGGTTTGTTGTTTTGATTTAAGAGATAATTAACCCTAAATTGATACAACACTTTATTTTATTTTTATTTCGGAGACCGAACCATCTGGAGAAAACTTTTTTTTCTCTTTTTTGGGTTTAAATATCTAGAGAAATCAATGAAGGAAAAGGGACGGTATTATAAGCGTTAAGACCAAAAGAAAAAGAAAAAGGGACGGTGTGATTTCATCTAGAAGCCAAGAAAGTCTGTAGTTGGAGGGAGACAACGGGGTACTGAAACGCAAAACGTGATAAAAGTCTGTGGTCCATAACTTTTGTGGTCCTTGTGAATTTAAAGTCCTGCCAACTATAGTGGGAAACAAATCTTAGCTTTTTAATTATCTAAATTCCAAACCCACACTCTTCTTATCCATTCACTGTAATATATTATTGACCAAAAAAAAAGATCACGGTAACATATTTAACCTTGTCGGCTAATAGGGATGGCAATGGTTATGGTTTAAACTGAAACCGATAAAAATCTGAATAAATTAAAAACTGATTATGTAACCATGGATAAATTCGTTAGGTTATGGTTTTGAAAAGTGTAACCGAGGTTTAATCCGTTAGGTTATGGTTTTAGACAAAAAAAAAAAAACGAATAACCGAAAATCCGTTTATTATCATCTATTTTTGTATATTATATAATAATATAGATAAAAAAGTATTTTCATATCTCAAAACTAAAATCTAATTATTAAATACGACAAAATAAATAACAAATATATTATTTAATTAAGGATCAACATAATATTTTATATATTTTGAAGATTTATTTTCGTATTTGTGATCTTGTTTTAAGAATTTCAAAAATTATAGAGAGAGTTATAGTTTGGTTATGGTTAAATCCGACAAAACCGTTTAAAAAACCAAATCCAAATTATTCGGTTATGGTTTTAAAAAGTAAGCCAGATGGTTAAATACGTTATGATTTGGTTTTTGATAAATTAAATGGTTATGCACATGGTTTTAGATTTTTTGCAATAGTCTGATCCGTTGCAATCCCTATCGGCTATATATTGGCTAGGCGAAAAGATAATCAGACGTTATATACTCATATACTAGTACTTTATTACACACAACCTAGTTCATGTCTAGGGACACAAGAGAAACTCAACAAAATAAAATCTCTGTATAATATTGATTTTAACCAAACAACCATGATAAAGGACCGGCAAAGAAAAATTACTCAAGAAAAAAATCGTCCACAAATAAACAATATAGGAAAAAAGATTATATGGATATCCTACGATATCCCACAGACAAAAGATGAATGAAATAAATAAGTATTCAAATTTTTTGAAGTAAGACAAACATATACTCATATTTTTTATTTGGTTACCACTTGTTGTTTATATTATATAAAGTATTTACGTGACAAATACTTTCTGATTATTAAACAAAAAAGAATCTCTGCTATGAAGAAGTTTAGCTACTTACATCGTTCTTTTTAAAAATTGTTATCGATCTCTACTTCAAAACTCGAACAAAGCTATTTCCTCAAAGATCTGCTTCAATGGATTGCGATATTTTCTTCTATACTCAAGCTTTAAACCATCAAATATCGAACGAGCTGTGAACTCGTATATTTAATGTTGAAGCTCTGATCGAACATGTAGGAGAAAAACTTCTAATGGAGGAGGAGAGATTTGATATTAACTGCTTTATGAACGTCGAAGAGCTTGAGCTTTATTGTCGTCGTGAAGAAGATTTCTGGTACGAGCATGTAGGGTGGGAAAGGGAGGGAAAGGAGTTGAAAGGATAAGTAGGGTTTGTAGGTAGAAAGAGTATGTTTATTGTGTGATTTAATATATATATATAGTGGGTAAAAAATATTTAAAGGTAAAATGAATAATGAAAATAGTTCTATACATAGTTAAATCTCATTAATGGATTGGCGAGGATGAGGATGCTTGGAACTTAAGAACAACGTAATTTATTTTTGTTCAAATAAAAATATAATTTTTATTTTAAAAGAGTAGATTGTGTTGGATCAAATATTGATGAAAGATTTTCAAAATTTATTAGATAAAAATCTCAATATAAAATTTATGTTAGTTCAAATAAAGAAATAGTTTGACGAATCAAATTGTAAAACCTATTTTTATTCAAATATTTTTATTTTGCAATTAAATTTTAGTAATAACGTGGATTAAATTTTAGTTTTTGGGTTTAGAGTAAAAGTTTTCAAAATTAATTAAGAAATTCAATGTGAAATTCATTTTAGTTTAAATAAAAATATAGTTTGGCAAATTAAATTGTTAAACCTATTTCGATTCAAAAAAAAATTGAGAGGGGTGTTATCCACGTTAGGGGCACGCTCCACTTTGAAGTTTATTTTTTGGTGAAACAATTGCCAAACCGTGGCCCTTACTTTAAGTATGTATATATCATTCGTATTTGTATAGAAGTGTCCATTAGTGTTTTTTTTTTTTTTTTGTTTGACAAAAAAAAAAAGTTTTTATTTTTGAGTAATGATATATGTCACCCCTTTTCATATCACCCTTTTATCACCCTTCTAAATATATGTATTAATTTCCTTGAATAGAAGATCGAGAAAAATTAAATAGGATAGAGAAATCCATTCATTGGTACATGTAGGAATACACGTAGGAGGTGATAAAAGAGTGATACAAAAAGGGTGACAAATATCATTACTCTTTATTTTTTTGTCAACTTGTGTCCATTAGTGCATGCGTTATGCATGTACCGAGAGTAACTTCTTACCAATCTCGACAGCAAACCCACTTTAAAGAAAAAAAGCTAAAAAGAGGTTTGGTTTTTTTTTTTCTTAAATCATTTCGATTTATCACCTATTTTATCGATTTTTTCGACTCTTTCACCTTTACGATGAACCGATCTCAATCAACTCAAGAACGTAGAGGTTCTCCAGTCGATTTGGACCCGGGAGATGAAAATACCCTAATTTAGCTACTATTGAAGAAGAGCAATTAGAAAAAAAATCATTTGGAGATTTTGGAAGATCATGAGCTTGGGAAAGAATACACCAATGAGGCTTGCTTAAAGGAAGCTCAAACCGAGCCCCCCCCCCCCCCCCCCCCCCCCCCCCCCCTCAGTTAGGTCGAGGTCTTCTCCCCCAATGGGAGAGCCTTCAGACCATATTTTTGGTAGCTTGATGACTAATGTCGCGAATCTTGAGTCTTTTGACATTTTTATGAAGGCTAAAACTAGGTTTTTAAAGCTTTTGTGAGATTTGAAGAGCAGATTATGGAGAATGTTTCGGATGAACCGGTGGCACACCAAATGTTTGATAGAATTACTAGGTCACGTTCTTCGGTGATTGAGGAGCCTAAGGAGGGAGAAGTTGGGGGCACTTGTGTATCAAATAAGGTGGTCAATGGAGCGCGTGAAAGGACCATTTAAGGACCCGATTTTACCAGGAAATTCATAGCCGATACAAAGAGACTGGGTGAAACCAGTTAACAAGAGAGGAAACTAAGAGAGTAGACTACAAGTATGTTCTTTTAAACAATCAGAAATGCTACAACTGTTGGAAAACGATGTTCTTACTATTGAACAAGGTTTTGGATTCTCTCTTATTGGGTATGTGGCCGGGAAGAAATTCTCGGATATGAAGGATATTAGAAGGATTGTTAGAGAGTGGAAAGTCGAGTGCAAAATGCGGAAACATCCTACTGGGTGGCTAATTTTTATATTTGCAAAAGACAAGGATAGAAAGAGTATCCTTACTAAAGGACATTTCCTTTTTTATGGGCGTCCCATTCTTCTAAATGAGGTCTCAGGTTTCTTTTTTTTTTTTTGGTAATCTCGAGATAAATAAGATACCAACTTGGATTATTTTAAGGAAAGTTTTGGAGCAAGCAAGAATGAACTATGGATTAGCGAAAGTTGCCTCACAAGTGGAAAACTGATTCACACAGATGGTATACTTTTGAAGGTGAGGATATTAGTTATAAGATAGTTCTTATTGAGTTGGATTTGAGCAAGGATGGGAAATATGGGGTAGAGTTTGGATCACAAAAAGGGAAGAAGCATTGTGTAGAAGTGGAATATAAATACTTATCCCCAATTTGTTCGAAATGTAAAGCGTTTGGGCATTTGGGCATTTGGGCATTTGGGCATTTGGGAGTAAATGTTTCTGTGTTCTTGATAAGAATGTTCGTGATAATAGGAGTAGTGATTATTTGGGTGTGAATAAAGGTTAAAAGGTGGCAAATTTCCAAAGACTAGTTGAGAAAATTTTGGCAAATAAGGACGTCACAAAACAGCAAATGAGAAACACGGACGCTGCGGGAAAAATAAAAGATAGAAAACAACAACTCTCGGTTTTAAGAGGTGCTTTTGGTTCAGGTTCAAAATAGCTTGGAGTTGTTGTTGTTCCCTTCGATGTTGCAGCTGTTCAGCAGGTCTCTGGTGGTGATATGCAGCAGGTTCATTCTAATCAGCTGCAGAGTGCCGATCAGCAGTTGTGCCAATCAGCAAGAGCGTTTCTGGATCTTAATGTAGTAGTGGATTTGGACAACATCTGTGATATTTCTACATTTCAGGTGGGGTTGGGTTTGCGCACACCTGCAATTGTAATATCTGAGGAATTGGAAGCGAATAATAGTGCATCCAAAAACCAAGAGATAGAGGTTAGTTCCAAAACTCCGAGTGGTAGGGAATTATGTATTAGCGATGATTTGGAGAGTGATGGGATGATTGTGTGGGTTATAAGTATATAGTTGGTTTTGTTCGAAATGATTATAAGAAAAAGAACTAAGAAGCGTGAGGTGAACTATAAGAAACTTAAAGTAACTAGAAGAGAATATGTGTGGCAATAAAGGCAATATTGGAGAGCTAAGGGCGCAAGTCTTAGGAGCGCAAATAAGGGAAAACTCTCAGTGAATATTAATGATTATTACATCATGGAACACGAGGGGTTCCGCCTCAACCCATAAAATATGAGGTATGGTAAATCTTATAAGAAGGAAGGGTATTGATGTGTTGGGTATATTGGAGACAAACAGTAACAAAAAGTGTGTGGAAAATTTCTTGAGATTTATGCTAATAGGTTGAAAATATGTTGATAATTTTGATCTTGTTGAGCACGGCAGAATTCTAGTTTTCTGGGACTCGGATAAAGTGGATATGGAAAATTTTGCTAAAACGCCTCAAGCTATCAAGGTATCTTTTATTAGCCTTTATACTGCCTTTATATGTGGATTTATTGATAAAAATTTAATAAGGGATTTGTGAAAGAACTTTATTGCTAATGCTTCAACTTTTGATGAATCATGGCTTCTCTTAGGGGATTTTAGTAATATACTTGCGGTTAAGGAGAGGATTAAGAGGTAAAATTTTACCTTGGATAATTTTGAGGAACTTGCGAATTGCTGTGATTGTCTTGAACTTGAAGATGTGCAATTCTCTGGGAAATTTTTTGCGTGGTATAGTAAACATATCCTTAGTAAATTTATTGTGCGTTGGGAAATCATAAACTTGAAGTTTCAGATCATTATATTCATGTCGAGTTCTTACCAAAGGCTAGTGTGTCCGACCGTTCTCCTTGTGTCGTCACATTATTTCTACAACAGGCTCAAAGGATCACTTCATTTTGGTTTTTTAACATGTGGATGGAACATGCGAAGTATAATCATACGGTGGAAATTGAATGGTAGGAGTATTTTTTGGGAAAAAATCAATATATCTTATGTCAAAAGTTACAGGTGTTAAAGTTTGACTTCAGAAAGCTAAATAAGGAGCACTTTTCATATATTTTCGAGAGAGAAAAGAAGGCGAGTGAAGAGCTTGAGATAGCCTACAATGTTTTCAACGAAACTTGGTTATTGGTAGTAATGTAGTAATTTTGATGAGTTAGTTGGGTTTCGGTAGAAGGCGAGGACTCTTGAGAAAACCGAGATTAGTTTTCTTCAACAAAAAGATAAGTTTGGGTATACTCGTGGTCTTTTGAAGATGAAACAAAGGCGTCATTTTATTCCTAATATCTTACAACAAAATGGGGATATTACTACCTCGAATGCTCAAGTATATGATGCCTTTATTGGTCGCTTTAAGGCCTTGTTGGGTACGAAAGATGCTACATCAAGTGTTGATTAGGATGTTTTTAATTGGGGTAGTATTCCTTCGCATGAACATGGTGTGGATGTTTAAAGAGGTCTCGATCTTGAAATTAAGTAGGCTATTTTTTGTATTTCAAATGACAAAGCTATCGGGCCTCGATGGTTATTCTTCACTCTTTTTTAAGCGACGGTGGGACCTAATTGCTGAAAAGGTTATTTTAGTGGTACATGAATTTTTCATTTCCGAATTTTTGCTTAAACAACTCAACACTACTATTATTCGTTGATTCCGAAGATTGATGATCCTATTAGTGCTGATGACTGTCGTCCTATCTCTTGTTGTAACATGAATAATAAGGCGATCACAAAGATAATCGCATATTGGATAAAGCTGGTACTTGACGATTCTTTGGACAAAGCCCAAAATGATTTTGTTTTCGGGAGATCGATGGTTGAAAATATACACCTTATGCAAGAATAGTTAAGGGGTTATAATAATAATCGTAACTCTTTGAGATGTACTATTAAGATCGACTTATGCAAAGCATATGATTTTATTTTTTGGGATATTCTTTATGAGGTTCTTAAGGGGGTAAATTTCCCAAAGAAGGTTGTTGATTGGATTATGGTTTGTGTCACTACTCTTTTCTATTCGGTGGCTTTTAATGGTGAAGTTCATAGTTTCTTCAAGGGGGAGAAAGGCCTTAGCCAAGGTGATCCTATTGGTCCTTATCTCTTTATTCTTTTTCTTGAATATCTTTCTAGGTTCTAGAATAAAAATATAGATCTTGTTTTCAAGTATCATATGAAGTGTGAAAATAAAAAGATTACCCATCTTGAGTTTGTCGACGATTTAATGCTCCTTCCTAATGGGGATCATGTATCCGTTAAAATTCCTATAGATAGCTTGAAAAGGTTTGGTGATTGTTTGGGTCACCATTTGAATGTGAATAAGTCTAATATTTATTATGTGGGGATTAATAATGTTGAGCTTGGGAACACTTAGAAACAACACATTTGGAAAAAACTGATTTTTTGCGAAATCAGCAGCTAGGTGCGGTATAACGCACGAGAGCTGCGGTGCACCGCACCACAAAAATGTCACCACAATTAATGAAATCAAGTGCACGTTCGGGGATTAATAATGTTGAGCTTGGGAACACTTAGAAACAACACATTTGGAAAAAACTGATTTTTTGCGAAATCAGCAGCTAGGTGCGGTATAACGCACGAGAGCTGCGGTGCACCGCACCACAAAAATGTCACCACAATTAATGAAATCAAGTGCACGTTCGAGGACCTCATAAAAACCGTGTCATCACTCGCACATGTATCGTTCCACGATATTGGACAAAACCTGGGTGCGGTAGTACCACACCATCACCTACGGTGTACCACACGAGCCACCAACAGAGAGGGAAGATGAGGTATGCAAAATTTAACACATTCAAATCCTAAACCTTATACATCTTTATTCTTCAAACCTCCTAAAGTCCATTAAAGCTTTACCAAACCTACACATCACATTAAAACACCATCAAATCACCATAAATTCGTAACCAAATCTGTCCCTACAATCTAATAAACAAAATTCAAACACCCAAATCACCATTTTTTTATTTCTTCTTTGTCAATCTAGACGATGCCATATAACTACTCTAAAGGATCCCGAATTTCTTGTGTCGATGAACATTCAGAGACTTTTTTAAATACGTCTTCGGATATCCCGCATATTAAAAAAATACACATCTTTAGCGCTTTAGGTGAGTTTGGCCTTTTCATCTTTGGTAAGTTCATCGTCTTCCGTCACCTCTTGAGTTATAACACGAACTCCGGTTTCATTAATTTTTTCTCTGTATGGCTGATGTCTCCCTATTTGTCATGAATTAATCCTAGTTGGAGAAATCATTTTAGGTGTATTTATTAGAGTATATGTCGATTTTATCATGATTTAGTACACTTTCCTATTTTGTGTCTTGAATTAATTATTTATTATTTTTAGAGCATATTGGGATTAATTATTTATTTAGTGTGAAGCTTTAAAGATATATGGTAATTAATTAGAGGCCAAGTTAATTCTAAGAGATGAAGGAAAGAGGATAAACATGGAAATTGGAGATAAAGACAAGAATTATGAAAAAGGAAAAGATAAAGTTGCCAAATAAATCTGAATTCCAGCAGCTACGACCACAAAAGGGCTTATATCTCAAGAGTGGATAGGAATTTGGTAGAATGGTCTACATCAAAGTTAAATAGATTTCCGAGATGATGAATTTCGACTATTTAAATGCGTCAAACGGATAAGTATTGAATCAGTTACGGCCAAAACAAAACAGCATCAAAATCTAACCTTTTCTAGATTCTAGGGTTACGAATTTGAGTTGGGCTTGGAGTCCAAAACCTACCTTATACTCCAAGAAACGAATTAGGTCTTCCTATACCCTATACACACAACCTCTTATCACAAGAAAATCATCCTTGGCCACTCCTTAGGCCAGGAAGAAGCTTACAACACAAGAAGAGAAGTCTGGAGAAAGTAGAACACCATATTATGTCATCTTCAACCTTCAAATCTGCAATTCTTTTCTTTTCTTTCTATAGTATGAATTAAATAATTTATCTTGATATTTAGCATATATGTATGAACCCTAGTTTTTCTATCTAATTTGGGATACTACGATATTTAATTTGAATTCATGTTTTATTCTCTGTTTATGTGTTTCGATTTATTGTCTGTTTTTCTTGCGGTTGCTTTCGTATAGGATTACCTTAATAGTAGTTAGATGGTCACCCGGAAGGGGTGTCTGATTATTGAAACACCACATAACGTCTAGAATAAGGCTTAGACCTGACAAATCAGCCTAACTAGATAATCATTTGGGTATGTTTTAACCAGTATCACCATGTTTGGAATTGAATTGCTTAGGGCCTTGGTGGCGCTTGATAACCCTAAGTTTAGGCTGCCTCGTGGTTGTGTTGTAACCCCTTAGTCGCTCTCAAGGTCTAAGGTATGGGAATTAGAATCCTGATTATTGCATATTACATGATTCACCCTCACATGTAGAATAAACACAACTAGTGGGGATTACTTACTAATTTCTCAGGCTAAACTATCATACTATCTGTTCTTTTCTTTTATTTAATTTTCTGTATTTAATTTATTAGTTTTAATTTTCTCTTTATAAAAACCAAATATAAATCTATTTTACTTTTCTTTATTTGCGTATTATCTGTTCTAGCTTTTATATCTGCACTAGATAAATTGCATAAGTTCTTCCTAACTTTCGTAGTCTCTGAGGAACGAATCTTCTTATCATTAAAACTTGCATACGTCCTGTAATACTTGCAAAACTGTGCTCAGCCTAGGGTGTTTAGTTTCACTTATTTATATAATTATTCTATCACACCTTAGGCGACACCAATGGCACAAATGGACCTTCCATAACAATTCTCTAAAATTTGGGATCTTCTAGTTTTACGAACTTCTCCATTCTTCTTTTCCAAGAGAAACAATAGGTACCTTCAAAAGGTGGAGGTCTTGTAGAAGAAGACTCTTCCGAAAGATTAAATTTTATGTCGTTTACTTTACTAATGATTAAGCTATTATGTAAAGTTAGACTCTGATACCAACTGAAAGTCCTAAAAGGGGGGGGATAGGATACTAATATAAATAATGCCTAATTAAAATATCTTGGACAATTATAAGTTGGAATAAAAAAAATTCTAAGTCAATATATCAAACACTAAGAGGATAATGCAAGGGATGACTAGAGGTTTGATATAAAAGCAAAACGAGCAATTAAAATACCATAAGTGAATAGATAAGGGAAAGAAAATACACAATCACGTATAGTGGTTCGGTTTCCCTACTCCACTACCTAAGGTAGTCACCTTATAATTTCCGATCGTCTTTAACTAAGCTTCACGTCTCTCTTAACCGGGGCAAGAAAACTATACCCGTTACAACCACTTCGAAAACTAGAAGCAAACTCTTGTGTTATCACAGTATAAGAAATCACTAAGTATACTTCCTATACCCAAACAGTTTCTTAATCTATCTATTACAAATACTAGGCTTAATAGGATATAACAAGTGTTTGAATGGTGAAAACTTTACTAATACTCCTAAAGAGTGGATATAAAAGTTGAGATTTGATCTCTTCTTTGAGTAGATAAGACTTTGAAACTTCTTTGATTAACTTCTTGATTGAGTTGATTTGACAAGTTGAATGATCAAGCTTGGATGACTAACTATGTTAGTTTGAGAACTCTAATGTTGGATGTAAACTTGTAGCAATTCATTGATTTTGTAAGAGGTGAAAATTGCATATGAAAGAGCTCCCAAGAAATCTGAGGAATCTACCTCGCACCGGTATGTCAGTCCTGTAGGCGGTATATGCCGGTCCGGGTTGTCCTAGTCTAACAGGAAGAATCCAACGTGTCATGTTACCGTTTCCTAATGAATACTTCCGGCTTGCCGATCCTGGCACCAGTATGCCAGTCCGGTTCTGAAAATAAGCTTTAAAAAGGTTTGTTAAGTGTAGAAATATGCATATATATTTAGAAATTAACATGTTTAGCATAATGAAATATTTCAGGGATATTAAAACGAGATTTGGAAAATATCAAAACAAGATTAAAGAAGGGTGAATTATTGGTGTCGCCTAGGGTGTGATAAAAATAAGATAAAATTAAGCCAAGAAACTACGCACTCTCACCCTAGGCAGGCACAGTACTGCAAGTATTACAGGACGTATGCAAGTTTTAATGATAAATAGAGTTCGTTCTCAGGGACTTAAGTGTGTTAATCGCGTGAGTAGAAATTACGAGTAAAAGTAAATAATTAGAGAACAGGAGAGTAAAGCAAGTAATTTCGAAATTATGAATTAAAACTAGGAAAATAAAGACAATAAAATAAAAGATTAAGAATACGAGATGAGAAATATAGCTTAGGTTTTGCTAGTATGCACTAATCCTTCTAATCCTATCTATAAATCTAGTTAATAAGGGAGAATATTAGCTCTTGGTATACTTAGTCAGGATTCTAAATTCTCCAATCTTAGACCTTGAGAGCGACTAAGGGGGCTACGGCACAACCAAGACGAGGACTCAAATAGGGTTATCAAACGCCACTAAGGCCCTATCCAGCACACTACAATCAATTGGTGATATGGTGGTTAAAACAAACCGTAATGACTATCTAGTTAGAAGTATGCTTTGTCAGAACTGCTATCGACACTAGACATTATGTGGTGGTTCAATAGTTAAACACCCTGTCAAGGAGACCATCTAACTACTCTTAAAACAATCCTAAAGTGATCAGTTCTAGGAAAGACATTAAATCAAAACACATAAACAAATATTAAGTAAGTAGCTAATATCAGATTAAAACATATAATTCCCAAAGAAACTTAGATAGAAGAATTAGAATTCATAGATTATACATTATGCAAAACCCAAGCTATGGGGAGTTTAGTTCATACCTGAAGGCTATGTTGTAGATCTCGGTTCCACGGCCTAGGCGGTCGACTGGGGCCTAGGGCCTAGGAGGGATTACGCGGGGCCTAGGCGGGATTACGCGGTTTTGAATACTGCTATGTAATTTTATATATTTAGTAATACGCGTGCATAATTATGATAATTTTATCTATTTAAGTCATAAAATTCATCTAACACCACTATATTAAATATGAAAAATACTAAAATTAGAGTTATAATATCAATTCAAGAATTTTCGAGAGTAAAATAAATTTAATGTAGGGCCTAGGCGGCAAGTTTTTGCCATTAATCGGTGCCTAGGCGGGCTAGGCGCCTCTTCCACGGCGACTAAGGCGTTGGGCAAAAATGCCTAGCATTTTTACTAGGCGTAAGCGATTGAGGGGGGAGTTGACGCCTAGACGGAGCCTAGGCGCGCCTAGGCGGCGATATCTACAGCATAGCCTGAAGGAAATAAACTAAAAGAAATTACAAAAGACATCATCTTGCTCTCTACAATGAACTAGAAGAATAAAACCTTAAGAACTAATTACAATGAGGCAAGGATGATTTACAAGTGATATAAGGGTGTATTTATAGGTGTTTAGAAGACCTAATTCGTTTTCTTGAGGAAGAGTTAAGGTAATGGACTTCTAGCCCAACTCAAATTCGTATGGAAATAAAGATAAACACTGCTTCACCGTTTTGAACATATCTTCTTCGTTATTGGTCGGATTTTGCTCCATAAGATACCAAAAGAATCGCAACAGAATTATCTAGACCCAATAGAAGGAAATCACCAAAATCGGCCTCTTTCTTAGGTAAAAACGCCTATCTTTGGACGTGTATGCAGAATCCCAGATTTAGGCAGCTTTTCCTTTTCCATCTTTTTAGCTTTTGTTTCCTTATCTCCAATTACCATGCAAATCTCTTTCCATAAGTTGTTGTCTTTGACTTGGACTCTAATTAAGCTCCATAATTATCTTTAAAGCTACACACTAAATAAACAATTAAACCCAATATGCTCTAAAAACAATAATTCTACAAATCAAGACTCAAATTAGGAAAGTGCACTAAAACTCAAGAAAATCGACATTATTGACTTCTAAATCACTTAAAATGATGTCTCATCCTAACATTAATCTATCACAAATGAGGAGACATCAAGACCCCCAACTCAAAGTTGTATCGTCCCGATACAATAAAGATAAAAACATAGGGAAGTCTAGAAATACACACTTATAAAATTCTCAACACAAGGGAAAAAGCATAGCAGAATATATAGAATAAACCTAAAGCACATAACTCCGAAAATTTCATGCAATAATGTTCATAAACTACATACCTGTACACTTCTCATATCCACAGTCAACACGGCTTGAATTCAAGATCAGATTAGTTTCGCAATGTAAGAAGGATTGGGACTTTACTCAGTTCCCCAAGAGAGCTATAGATTGTTCATCAAACCTCACTAGTATCCAAGGATCCACTTAAATAATCTCTAATGGCTCAATCACTTCTCAATTACATAGCAAAGAATCAAAAGGTCTTTAAGGTTGTAATGTAGGCTTAGGGACGGTATGATAGTATATTTGGATAATTTGGAGTGAGCTTTTGGCTCTCTCCTCACTAGCCATCAACGAATCGCCCTAGAGCTTGAGTTACTCTCATAAAACGTTTCTCACTCAACCCAATGAATTCCTTGATGCATAATTAGCATCCCCAATAACCTAATTAAAGCTTAAGATGCTCACATAAAAATCCACTTTGTCGGTCCGAATATATATTTTCTTTTCTTTTCAATTCAATTTCTATAGCTATGATTCTCTTTTAATGTTGAGATATCACGCTAATTTCTCATATATATATTTTTTCTTTTTATGCCCTTGTTGGCAAAAGTAGCTCGTAGCTTCTTTTTCATTCACTATTACCCCGGCAAAGGGTCACAAAAAAATCTGTGAATCATCATCAATATAAAGCACAAATCACAATTAATAAGCTCAAAAATCCCAACAAAATAACAATTCCCATAATGGTGGACCCACCACCCCAAACTCAAGCTCTAAAACAACTGTCTATGCATCGCGATTCGAGTGCGGGTTATATGGAAAAGTCCTAAAATCTAAAGGATATGGCTTATAACGTGTTTCAATAAAAGGCTTTAGAAAGGCTAGAAGGGGTTGAGAAGGATATAGCATATAAAATCAAAAATCACAAGGTGAGAAGGTATAAAAAGGCTTCAAGGGCTTAAAAATATGAAAGAACCGCCTTAATCACTTTCTATACTATGTAATTTCGAAAATTTCTTACCTTTAGCACTTTCATCAAATGGTTTTTCAACTAGCTTGGATCTCACGGCCTACACACTTTCAAGGTTCCCTGAGATCGAACATACTTTCTATCGCATTGCTCACTAATCTTTTCTTTACTATCAACGTGTGTTTTCCTGCAAATACTCAAAGCATACAAATACATAGCTCATAAACATATTACTTACTATCATCAATCTACTGAGCTTATGCTTTCAAGCTATTAAACACATTCTACGTCTAATTCCCATGTATCAAAAATTTTAATTTCACCCAAAAAAAACAGAAAAAATGGAGATGAGAGACAACGAATCCCCACACCCCCAACTCAAAAATGAGTCGTGTCCCCACAACTCGAAAAAGACTCGGAAACAGAAATTAAAATTAGCAGATAGACATATTTACAGAAATGGTAAGGAAGAAAGAGAACATACTCTCGAGGCTATTGCCTCGCATCATTGATATCCAAGGTTGGAATTGCTGGACCTTTCGTTAATTGCTCAAGGAGTTTCATGATGTGCACTTGATTAGCGTTGATTTGTGCCACATCATTGACTAAGGAAGTTTGAGCTGCTTCGAAT
Source organism: Nemophila menziesii (assembly GCA_029959085.1). Lineage (NCBI taxonomy): Eukaryota > Viridiplantae > Streptophyta > Magnoliopsida > Boraginales > Hydrophyllaceae > Nemophila > Nemophila menziesii. Next base: position 59,554,263 of record JARWIR010000003.1, on the reverse strand, counting down.
TTCGTTAAACGCTCCTCCATCTTCTCTTGCCAAGTTTCCTCCTTTTCTTCCTTCGAGACTTGCGTAGAACCCGCTCTTCGAAGAATTTCCTTGATCCAAGCATTATCAATATAACTCATTTTAAATTCGAGTTTCTCTTCTTCACCCAATACTACATTCGCTTTTCGCACAAGACACGTGATCATAGTTGGAAATTTAACATTATAAACTGATTTAGGAGAGACCGAAAATCGTATCACCTCCTCATAGATCAACTGTGCCACATCAACTTCTTCTCCTCTCAAAATACAGTCCAACATAGAGCGTACTTCATAGTCACATCCAAAGTTAGTGTGTTCCCAAAGATATTAGGGACAAGGAAATTGTGCCAAATTCGCGCATCTGCTTGAAGATATTTGTAAGGCCAAGGTGCCTTCAATTCTCCCTTATGTGATTGCACTTTCTCTTTGTCTAATACATGCTCAAAAAGTAATTCCTCATCAAAGATTTTTCGCTTAGCAACTGTTTCTTCAAATTTGCAAAAACCTTTCAGTTTCTTAAACTTGAAGTGGTTCCTAATCTCCTCAACTGTGAAAGGAACTATCTTTCCTCTAATCGGAGCACCATTACTATCTCGGCTAAAGAGGCCTAAATAGAACTTCAAAACTAATTCATGACATAATTCAGAACGTCTTACCATGAACGTAGACCAACCCAATTTCTCACCAAGCTCTAAGAATCTTGCATATTCTCCATCTCTAATTTCTTCCTTGAATACTTTCTCATAGGCAAAGGGTAGTTCTTTTAACTGTTTTTCTGCAGAAATCTTCAAGGCCTTTGAAGTATCCACTTTCTCTATAGGTATAAGATCTTGTTGAGGTTGTGTTCTCTCCTTTGCATAATAATAAAGCTTTTTACCATTACGATCATACGAAGGTTTCCCACTCTTCTTCACTTTATCTTTACCCTTTGATTGAGAACTAGCACCTTTTTCAATTGATTTCTTCTTGTTTAAATCCAATCCCTTGTTGCTCTTCACCTCCCTCTTGTTAGCTAAGATTGATTTTCTATTAGTCATCCTCAATTAACCCCCAACTCAAAGCTTTAGCAACCCTTGAAATTTAAACTTGTGAATTAATGGTTGAACAATCTTGATTTGGCTTAGGAAATATGAATTGATGATTAATCTCTATGTGGGTGAGGTGGATTTGTAATGGGTTGGCTTGGATTTAAGAAATTGTAGGATGAATTTAGAAAATTTGGCTCTTTGATTCTTCAATTTGAATGGATTTGGTGAGGAGTGGGTGTTTGATTCTCTCTTGTAATGATGTGGAGAGAAGGTTTGATGTGTTTTTCTTGATGATTGGGTAGTGTTTTGGTGATTGGTGAAGGTTTTGATGAGCTTCAATGGAGTTAGGAGAGTTTTGGAGAGAAGAAAGAGGGTTAAGGTTTATAAAATTCGGAACTAAAAGCTTAACACCTCCTTTATAACTCAATCCCGTAGGTTTTTCTTTCTCTGGCGGCGCTGCGGACTACCCCTGCGGACCATGGGGTGTACCGCAGGGTAGTCCGCGACATCTGATGCTCGAAATTTTTTGCTCACTGGACAACACCCGTGGTAGGACCCCGTGGCACGTGTTTCTGGGCTGCGGACTAGGGTCCGGTGTACCGGAGGGTACCCCGCGCCTTCTGTAGCTAACTCCGTCAAAATACCCGTGGTACCTACCCCGTGGCACGCGTTTTTGGGGCGCGGACCATGGTGCGGTGCAGGGGGTAGTCCGCGGTCGATTTTTTCTCGGTTCTGGATCAAACCCGTGGTGCAACCCGTGGCACGTGTTTTGACCTCGCGGACCAGGGCACGGACCATGGGGTAGTCCGTGGGGGTAGTCCGCGGGGTGCATTCCTTTGCTCCAAAAAATTTTCCTTGCGTTCCCTAACTCGATTTCTCCAATTCCTACACACCAAAAACACTAATACCTTTCTCAAATATGCATTATCAACTAAAACAACTAAATAAACTTAACTAAAAACGTTAAAAAAAAAACATGAAAACATAAAAAAACAACTAGTTTTTTTCTTTTCATTATGGGTACAACCCTTAACTATAGAAATAATGTCCATTTGAATTAGAGAACATGTATGTCTTGAATTTTCTATGGCCTAACGTACTGGGGCCATCCCGTTAATGCGTCTTTCTTCCTCAAGGGGCCAGTCCCATTAACCAAAAGTTTTAATTAAAAAACATAATGAATATAAACTCGTAAATAGGTCCGTACCTATGAAGTAAAAAAATAAAAACCGACTAAGGTCCGTACCCATCAAGGGTTAATTACAAAAACGCTAGTGTGTTGGTCTGTACCCATTACGAGTGTAATTTCAAAATGAATGTTCGTGGTTCTGTACCTTCGAAAGTCAAAATAAACACTTTTCAGATCAGGGGTATAAAAGTCTAAAACCCAAGTAGATGAACCAAACTAGGCTTTAAAATGGATTTTTTTAGTTAGGCATTAATATATAAAGTAGCCAAAAGGTAGGCTTCAATAAGTATTTTCCTCCTTTTTTGGGAGAAAAATAAGGTGCGGGAAGAAGGAAGGGAAAGAGGGGAGGTGGAATATTTTTTAATTGTTTGAATTTTTTTTTGGACATTTGAAGAATGGCTAAGCACCAAAGAAATAACAAGGATCACAAGAAAAAAAAAAGTAAAGAAACATCTAATAATACTAGATCCTGGCATTGTTAACCAATACCCGTCCTTCCAAACTAGTAGCCAACTCTAAAATTGATACGCAATTCTATTCGAACTGCACTGCCCCATGCCTAGCCTTTTTTTCAAGCTTATCCGCATTGTTGTTAAGCTTCCTATTAAGACGTTGAATGAAAATAGGACCAAACTCAACAGCTCTTTTAGTGATCCTCCTAATGATCGGTTGGACTCTCTAGCCTAGGGATGGAAATGGTTAAAATATTAACCGTAATCAATGGATATTCGATCCATTAAAATATCCGTTAGTTGAATTGATGGTGCATCCATGAGGGTTTGGTTCTCACAAAAGGTAACCGTTGAATAATTCGTTAGAATTTGGGGTTTTATAATAATCTGATAGGTAATCCAAAATATTAATAAAATAATAAAATATTTATATTATATATAAAGATACTTTATGTATACAAAAATCATACATATAATATCGACCAAATAAAATTGATTAATGATATTTGTCACCCTTTTTTATCACCATTTTATCACCTCCTACGTGTATGCCTACATGTACCAATGAATTGAATTCTCTATCCTAATTAATTTTTCTCTATCTTTTATTCAAGGAAATCTAAACATATATATATATATATATAAGGGTGATAAAAGGGTGACATGAAAAGGGGTGACATATATCATTACTCAATAAGATTATTCCATACATAAAGCAGCTAATTGATTTTATCTAGTTTATTATTATATTGTCTAATACCTATCTACAGTCACCTAATAATTAAGTAGTTAATTTATAGTTTTAAAAATATTTTATAAGTTTTTTTATATAAATCCTATTGAACAATTACAGATGCGGATTAATCGCAGATAATTCGAATCCGCCGTGGATGCGGATTGGTAAATAATTCTAAAGTATGATGGTTAATGGATGCGATTTGGTTATCATTTTTCTTAATGGATGTGGATATGGTTATGCCATTTTTTGAGGAAATCTGACCTGTTGCCATCCCTACTCCAGCCTGTCGCTGACATCTGCTTGATACCTTGAATTACCTCAAGGTTGTTTGAAAGGATGAGCTTCCTTTCTGAAGGGAAATCTTACACTTTTCCACCTTTTCTAATTCCGCTAAAGCTTCCTCTTCCAATGCTGAGTCGCACCTGACGTCTGTCTTGACATTGTCTAGTCTTCCCAATCTCTTGTGCTCAACCACCATTCCAATTTCTACTGATTCATATTTGTAACTAAAAGAGGCACCGCATTTTAACATTATATCTATCTCACTTCCTTCTTTCATCTACTTATATTATTGTGTGTCATATTTTTATTCTGGTTAATATTCTTTCAATCTATCCCGTATAATTCTCGTGCGTATAATAGTGTCCCCTTCGATCTTTGTGTCTTCATGTAGAGCTTTCATCTTAGCTTTCCAAATATTCCAGATACATACCATAATATAATCGGTTACAACTTAAAAAATCAAAATATTTAAAAGGTTAATTTTGATTTGAAAAAAAAATGTAACACATTTTAAAAAGTAAGAATATTGATATCATCTTATGAGATCGATAGATGGTCCATTTCGAAAGAAAAAAAGTTAGATGGGTCCTAAAAGAAATTTTCAACTATCTACCAAGAAGTAGGGTTGTAATTGAACCAAGTCGCTCGCGAGTAGCCCGAGCTCGACTCGGAGAAAAGCTCGTTCGAGATCGACTCGAATATAAACAAGCTCAAGCTCCAATTTAAGCTCGTTACGTAAACGAGTCTGTTCGATCTCGTTCGTTAACGGTTGTTTATATTTATGAATTATATACTAATATATATTTACTTGGATATGTATTATTAAACCTTAAAACTAACTTGGATATTTTTAATATTCTTAGACTTTTATTTTTTCATTGATATTATGCTTGATATTTTCATACCACACATTCCATTAAATACCAACCGTTCATGAAAGTTCTGTTTCAACTATAAAAAAACATTTTTTCATGAACAACCCGATCTAGACTCTAAAAATAGTTTGTTTTATAAGTTAAACAAACAAGTTTTAATATCTCTGACTTTGATCACTGAAAACTCATAATCAATTCGTTTAAAGTTTAAGCTTGGCTCGTTTAAAGTTGGGTTCGATTCAAGTCGGCTCGTTTAAATTTGAGCATGGCTCGACTCGAGAAATTAAACAAACAAACTTTTACCTCTAATATTCGGGGCGCCTCGACCAAGTAAGTAAAATAAAGAGTATATTTTATTTTACTATTTTTATTACCGTACATTATCCATCAACAGGTTGATAGTTTTGGACTAGAGACTCACTTGACTGGTGTGTGGTTATCGCTGTGTCCCCAAACAAAACTCCTTCTTAATCTTCCCCTTCACTTTTACATACCCTTTTCCTTCACCACACCATTGTAGATTGGCTTGTTACATGGAATCTCAAACTAATATTCTTTTCTCGACTTGACTGGATGAGCTCCCCATGCATTTAATAGGTAACATATAATTACTTCTGTTATGTAACTAGTTACTTTATTTCTCTGTATATTTCATGTTTTATATATGGTATAATTACAAGTATCCATCTTATTTATTATGCTTAATTAGGAAGTCTTGACGGGTGCTTTTGCAACGTTTTAAATTCTATAGGGGCATATACTTCGTTTTTCATTAAAAAGGCTATATTTGATAGACGGAATAGTAATGCCTACCACATGTTTGTAATTAAGTTTGTTCTACATTATATGTTTATGCAGATATTGCTACTGCACAGCCTTGTTTACACAACAATGGAAATGTGTTTACATCAAAAACATTTCTCTATAAAAAATTTATTTATGGGGATGACAAAAGATTTCCATATAACTCGAAATCCTTTTGTATCCCCATAAACACTAAAAGCTTAAACTTTAGTAAAATCAAATTTTCTCGGAGTGGATTAATTATCAATGAAGTTGCGACTCTTGATAGCGTGTATCAGAATTTGAGGATAGATAACGAAGTGGGACCCACATCCGCTGACGTAGATGCTTACGTGGATGGTAAAGAAAAGCTAAGGAGGATGAGAATTTCTAAAGCAAATAAAGGAAACACACCATGGAATAAAGGGAAGAAGCATAGTACAGGTAATTTAATTATAATTATATCTTAATTAATTAATTATTTGGAATTTATGAAGCTTTTCTGTGAAATTTGTAGAGACGAAACTGCTCATTAAAAAGATGACTAGGCTTGCAATGCAGGATCCTAAGGTGATGTCATGTAAGAGTAATTTTTGAGGGGTTTAATGTTTAGACAAGCACACTTGTAGTGTTAAGTTGTTTTAGTTCATCTAGCTCTTGTTCGATTTTTTGGTTTTTCCTTTTTTTTTTGCTAATTTCTGACAGACATCTTCTGACTGTACAGGTCAAGATGAAATTAGTTAACTTTGGACATGCTCAAAGGTTTGTTAGTGTGATCTTTTTATTACAAAAAAACATAATATTTTGAGAAATTTCACTTGGCCAACCCAAACTCAAAAACTCTGAAATTCTAGCTCTTTTTGTTGAAATTGAAGTCTTTATCTTTGTTAAATATAAAATCTTTTGCATAATATATATACCTATAATGCAATTAATCACAAATAAAACATATTTTCAATAATATAGTGACCTATAGTGCATCCTTTTGCAAAATATAGGGACCTACAATGTAATTTACACATTTTTACCTACACAGTGAAGAAACAAGGATAAAAATTGGGGTAGGAGTAAGAATTGGCTGGGAAAAACGCCGAGAAAAATTACTGCTTCAAGAAACTTGCTTTTACGAATGGCAAAATCTACTCGCTCAAGCTTCAAAAAATGGGCTTTTTGGTGAAGAATCTTTAGAATGGGACTCATATGCAATTTTAAATAAACAACTTGAACAAGAATGGTTACAAAGTATAGAGGAGCGTAAAAAAATGCGAAGACCAAAAGGTAGTAAAAGAGCTCGTAAATCTCCTGAGCAAAGGAAGAAAATTTCAGATGCTATAGCTGCTAAATGGGCTGATCCTGTAAGGGCTTTAATTGTAATTTTGTAATTATCGAAAGTTTGTGGTATTATAAGTTGTTTTTTAATTTTGTAACCAGGGTTATAGGACTAGAGTTACTTCTGCGTTAGCGAAATATCATGGGATACCTGAAGGAGTTGAAAGAAAGGTGAGGAAAAAAAGTGGTGAAGGTGGGACCCGGAAAAGAAATGTGAAAAAAAAGGTTGATGATGTGGTGGAGTTTGTGAAGTTTAAGGTTAAGAAAAGTAAAGTTGCGAGGTTTAAGGATCCTTTGGCTAGTTCTAAATTGGAGATTTTGAAGAGCATTAGAGCGCAAAGATTAGTTTCTGGGAATAAAACTAGTGAAGCCATTGCTAATGCAAAGTAAGTTTTTTTTTTTCTCTTAGATTTGACAGTTTACTTATTTACCCTTCCACAATTTCAGGGGATTGATAGCTGAAGCTGAGAAGGCTGCGAAAGCCCTTGAAGAAGCTTCTGAGAAAAGTCCTTTAGCTTACGCTTCTTTAATCGAAACGAGAAAACTTATAGCTGAAGCAATCGAATCTCTCGAGAGTGCTGAGTCACATTCCGACAAATGTGACATCAGCGCTCGTCTGAGTTCGTCAGCTCCGGTGACCATATCCGAGGAGGAGGTGGAAGAAATTGACCACAAATATGTGAATGGAACACACGTTTTGGGAACAAGTGTGAATACTCATAGTAATGGTACACTTAATGGTAAGGAGAATCTATTTCTGAGAAGTGGAGTTGAGTATGATGTGTCACCGGAGGAAGTATATTCCGGGGAAATGAACGGAGTAAAAGCATTTTCTGAGGAGAAGAAATTGATAATTATTAAGAAGAAATGGGTTAAGGGAAGATTAGTGGAAGTGGTGGAAGGTGAGAGTAATTGAAATTAGGGATGTTTTGTGTATGTATACTTTGTTGGTCTTACATTTTAGTAAAGGTAATTTTGGCGAAAAATGTTATCTGAGGTTTAACCTTTCAGCATTATTATTATTATACTAAGTTATGCTAGTTGTACATGCTGCATAAGTTTCCTCTCATTTTAGTTACATACTACATATTTTACAGGAGGATTTTATACTGAGTTGCATATTCTTGAGTTGAAAGTCCATATCATCTACTTCCTTTCTTATCAAATCTTTCTCTTCTTTACCCTTTCTAAATTCCATTCATACCTTTTCTTTTGTATAGATCCATGAATTAAACAAACAATTCTTTACTCTTGACTTATACTGTGTAGTATGTATCCACTATGATTTTGGTCAAAATCTATTTGTTTCTTTGGGTAAATCAATCGTAATAATCCACATCTAAATTTAATAAAATTTACATTATTCAAATGTCAGACTCTAAAATAATGAATGATCAATTCATTTTTCTCCAAATTTATGAGTGATCCACTGGTCTTTTCAAAAATCATAAATGATCAACTCGTTTTTGCATATGGTGACAACTAAGAAACAATTTAGAAGACAGATTGAATAGGCGTCACCGAAATTCAAGAAACCGAGTGTTAGTGTTTGTGAATACAAACATTAATTGATTGAAAGCAAAAAAATTTGTTTATGAGAAAGAGAAGAACTCAAACCAGATGATAAGAGATTGAAATGAAACTATTTATAAAATTTTACACTGATAGAATACATACATATATAGGGTTCCTATTACACAACTGCTAACAACTGCTAATAACGGCTAGTAACTGTTTGATCTTATCCACAACCTAATAAATATATTATATATATTTGCACTACTAATACAAATATTTAACACTCCTCCTTGGATTAGGAGCTGCAAATCCCAAGTTTTTGTTGTAAGAACTCAAATTTGCTAGTTGGTAAAGGCTTGGTGAAGATATCAGCAACTTGATCTTCTGTTTTGACGTAGAGAAGATTGACAGCTCCGCTCTTTTGAACTTCTCTCAGAAAAAACAACTTAATATTGAAATGTTTTGTTTTTCCATGGAACACTGGATTATGAGAGATGGCAATTGCTGCTTGATTATCAACGAAGATATTTGTACTTTCTTCTTGTTCAAGATGTAGGTCACTCAGAATTTTTCTAAGCCATATTGCTTGATTCACTGCTGCAGTTGCTGCCACAAATTCTGCTTCTGCAGAGGATTGTGCAACTGTATCTTGTTTCTTTGAACTCCAAAAGAAAACATTTGAACCCAATGCAAAGCAATGACCAGATGTACTTTTCATATCATCTACTGAACCAGCCCAATCACTATCTGAAAAACCCAACAAATTGAACTTTGAACATCTCTTGAATTTTACACCATAGTTTATTGTCCCCTTGATATATCTTACAACCCTTTTTGCACATTGTAGATGAGTTTCACTTGCACAATTCATGAACCGAGATAAAATACTCACATCATTTAGAATATCCGGTCTAGTTGCTGTCAAGTACATTAAACTTCCAACAAGACTTCTGAAATGTGCTTCTTCTACCTTTGTTGTTCCATCTTGCTTTGACATTTTTTCTTTTTGATTCATTGGAGTATTCATACTTTTATAATCCTCCATTTTGAACTTCTTCAAGATCTCTCTTGCATATTTTTTTGACAAATGAAAACTTCATCTTTGCCTTGTTTGACCTCCATGCCAAGAAAGTACGTCATTAAACCAAGATCAGTCATCTCAAATGCTTTATTCATCTCTAACTTGAATTGATCAATTTGACTTGCATTGTTCCCTGTGACTAGAAGATCATCAACATATATAGATATGATGAGAAAATCAACACCATCATGTTTAACATAGAGAGTAAACTCAGATACACTTTTCTTGAAACCCAAACTGAGTAAATGATTATCTATTCTGCTGTACCAAGCCCGTGGTGCTTGTTTTAGGCCATAAAGTGCCTTTTTTTAGCAAATAGACCTTTTCTTCTTGACCCTCTTCCGCAAAACCTTCAGGTTGCTCAACATATATTTCCTCATTCAAAAATCCATTGAGGAAGGCTGACTTGACATCAAGTTGAAAACCTTTCCAATTCTTCTAGTCTGCAAGGGCTAAAAGCAATCTGATTATGTCAAGTCTGGCCACTGGTGCAAATGTCTCAGAATAATCTACTCCAAAAATTTGAGCATATCCCTTGACCACCAATCGTGCTTTATGCTTGTTGATAGAACCATCAGCATTTAACTTTGTTCTGAAAACCCACTTAACTCCAATAATTTTTCTGTCATGTGGTCTATCTACAAGTTTCCACGTATTGTTTTTTCTTATCATGTGTAATTCTTCTTGCATTGCATTCATCCACTTTTCATCCTTTTTAGCATCCTCATACCCCGCAGGCTCACAAACAACAACATTACACCTTTGGTAGATGTCAGATAATAATCTTAGTCTTGTGCCTCTAATTTGAACATCATCTTCATTCTCATTTTGTAATGTGTCATGATATTGTTCTTTGAGAATTTCTTGAGGCAATATAAGATTGGTGTCACTTTTATTCATTCCATTTGGACTCTCCCAGTTCCATTCTTTATTTTCAACAAATTGAACATCTCTCGAGATAACTATTTTGCCAGAGTCGGGCTGAAAGATTCTGTAAGCTTTTGATATTGTGCTATATCCAACAAAGATTCCAGGAACAGCCTTTTTATCAAGTTTGTCACACTTGACTTTTGGAACAGAAGTAAAGCATGGACAACCAAATATTTTTAGAAAATTCAAAGAGGGCTTGTATCCGTACCATGCTTTAAATGGTGTTTTGTCCTTGACAGCTTTGGTTGGAAGTCTATTTTGCAGGAACACAGATGTGTGGGCAGCCTCAGCCAAAAAAAATTTGGCAAGTTTTTCTCGTGTAACATGCACCGTGTCATGTCCAAGATGTATTTGTTTCTTGTTTCACAGACACCATTTTGTTGTGGAGTATAAGGAGCCGTAAGTTGATGTTCAATACCTGCCTCCTCACAGAACATATTAAATTCTTCTGAAGTGTACTCCTTCCCATTGTCTGATCTAACAGTTTGAATTTCGCAACCACTTTGATTTTCAACCTTTTTCTTGAAGTTCCAAAATACTCTAGCAACTTCAGACTTTGTTTTCAAAAAATAAATCCAACACTCTTGTTAGATCATCAATGAAAACAATATAGTAAAGACTACCTTTCAAAGATGGTGTTCTTTGAGGACCCGCCAAGTCAGTATGGATGAGTTGCAATTTTTGTGATGCTCGCCATGTTGCGTTTGGAAATGGTTGGCTACTTTATTTTCCAAAATGGCATGCTTGATAATTTGAAATTGTTTCTTCTAGATTCGGTAAATCTTTTGCCATTTTCTTTTTCTGCATCAAAAGAAGTCCAGAGTGATGATAATGGCCCAACCTTTTGTGCCAGACTTCAGTGATACTTTCTGTGCCTAAGAATGCACTCTGCTCCTCCTCCATTGGATCAAATGAGAAACATTTCCCTCTCATTTTAACTTTGAATAGTTCTTGCCCAGAAGTATCTTTAATCATGCAACACTTGTCTTCAAAAAACACCTTGAATCCCTTTTCAAGTAGTTGACCAACACTCAACAAGTTCTGGTCAATTTCAGGAACATAAAGTACATCAGTGATGATTTTTGTACCATTACAGCTTGTGATTGCTATAGTTCCTTTTCCTTTCATAGCAATGTGTTTGCCATTCCCAATTCTAACTTTGCTTATTTTTTTGGCCTCCATTTCCTTGAATAAATCCTTATCGTAAGTCATGTGGTTAGTACAACCACTATCAATTAACCAACAATCATTTGAACCACTACTTGAAAAATAAGTTGCCAAAAAAAGTTGATCCTCTTCCTCTTCTTCAACAATTTGAGCATCTTCTTCTGCATCTTCTTGTTTTCCCTTTTCTTTGCAAATGATAGCTTCATGTCCAAGTTTGTTGCATTTTGTACACTTCGCATCAGGTCTTCTAAAACATTTAAAAGGTGCATGACCTTTCTTTCCACAATGCTTGCAAGGAGGATAATTTCCCTTTGAAACCACCTTATGTTTATTAACATTGTTACTTAATCCTTTCCCTTTTGTTTGAAATTTTTTCTGGTTCTTTTCATCATGTTTGGCTTGAAGTGCTCCCTCAACTGATCCTTCTTGCCTCATCATTCTTCTTTGCTCCTGTGCCTGTAAGGCATTTAATATCTCTACCAACGTAATCTTTGACAAATCTTTAGTATTTTCTAAAGTTATGATGGTGGCTTCATATCTTTCGGGCACAGTAACAAGAATTTTTTCTACAATTCTAGAATCAGAAAATGTGGATCCAAGTAACCTTACTTTATTAGCAATATTCAGAAGTTTATCTGAATACACTTTAATTGTTTCAGATTCCAACATCTTTTGCATTTCAAACTCTCTGATTAAATTTAAAACTTTCATACCTCTTATCCTGTCATCGCCTTCATATTCTCCTTTAAGGTAGTCCCAGATTTCCTTTGCGGTTTTAAGTGACATAATACAGCGGCAAACAAACATGCTTTTGCCTTTGACATTTTGGTTTTCTTCTCTTTATGATTTTTCATTCGGGCCATGGTAGGATTATCTGGTAAATTAGGAACTTCATAATTTACTTCCACTGCATCCCAAAGATCCAAAACTTCCAGATATGTCTCCATTCTCACAACCCACATTTGATAATTTTCTCCATCAAAGATGGGAGGAGAAATTGATGAAAAATTTGTTCCTGCTTCCATTTGTTTAATTTCTTCAAATGAAATAACCACAGATCCCTTAAAAAGAAAGCTCTAGATACCAATTGTTAGTGTTTGTGAATACAAACATTAATTGATTGAAAGCAAAAAAATTTGTTTATGAGAAAGAGAAGAATTCAAACCAGATGATAAGAGATTGAAATGAAACTTTTTATTAAGTTTTACACTGATAGAATACATACATATATAGGGTTCCTATTATACAACTGCTAACAACTGCTAATAACGGCTAGTTGCTAATACAAGTATTTATTTGATCTTATCCACAACCTAATAAATACATTATATATATTTGCACTACTAATACAAGTATTTAATACTGAGGCTTGAGATTCTCAACAAATTCAGAAGTGGTCCTAAAAATTTGAAAGTTTTAAACAAAATTTTAAATTAACAAAATGTTACCAAAAATGATTTTGTTTAGTTAAAATTTGAGATAATATGTCATAAAAAGAAATATTATTGGCCCATTTTTTTTATTATAATATTTTATCTTTGAATATAATACTCGATATTTGTTTTGTATTTGGATATCTTTTAATTTATAATTTAATGTACAAATTTGTTTAAACTGCTCCTTAACATGACACTTGTTTTTTTTGAAATAAAAAATTGATTTCTTCAAATTTAATTTTTAGTAAAAAATTACATAAAACTATTATAATATTGTAAAATTTCAGATTGTATTTCAATTATACATCCGTATCTTTAATAATTAGTATAACTTAAGTCGGTCAAGAATATAAATATTATTACAATTTAGGGTGAATGGCATATAAGGTCTTGGAATGGAAATCTACTTTTTTTTTTAAAAGATCTCAAGAATGACCAAATACTAAAATACCTTTATATAATACAAAAAATACTAAATGACAAAAAACAAATTATTGAGTATTGTCATTGGCACTGTTCATCTCTGGCCATGAACTACCGACCACCACCGCGAGTGGGGTACTCAGTGATTTTTGAAAAAGTTGAGCATTGAAGAATATCAAAAAAGAGAATAGATTATTGAAAAAATATAGAGTACCAAAAAAATAGAGTATCGAAATAACAATACATATTATTATTAAAAAAATATGGAGTACTCCCTAGAAGAAAATAGAGTGCTTTATAAATAATATAGAGTATTATTTATAAACAAAGAATATTGCTAAAAAATATATTTTATTTAGATTTCAAACTTAATATTACAACAATGGTTGAGCATTGATCGCAGCTAATAAAAAAACAAGACCTAATATCACAACAACACGGATCTACCTAAACACATGAAATTGGTTTTTCTCAAGCACACTTAGAGCTCGTTTCGAAGTGCTTATTTTAGAGTAAGAAAACGCTTTTAGAATAAAATTTTAAATTTTAAAAAATTATCAAAAAGAATTTTAAAATCTAAAATTAATTTAAATGCTTTTTTCAAGAAGCACCAATTTGGTGCTTCTTATAAAAGTGCTTTGCAAAATTAAAAAAAAAGTCTTAGAATACTAGAAGTACTTTTAAGTGCTTTTCAAAAAAGTACTTCCAAACGGGCACTTAAGTATTGCTACTTTCACATAAAAAAAGAAATAAACAAAACTAATCAACTTTAACAAAATAAAACAGAATTATTACATTCGAACAAAAAGAAAAAATGAAAAAGGAAAATATATTACATTGCCGAGTACAGCTGTATTCGAACAAAAAAAAAAACTAAAAAAACAATTCTGAATTACGCGTGAGCCTTCTTCACTACCTCCGACGAGCACACCCATGGCCGTGACCAACTCTACCTCTCCGGATCAAGATTCGCGCGAGCCACGACAGTTTCTTGCGCGAGTGGCGGCGTTTTGCTGGATGCTTTCTTCGAGATCCGTTCGTGAGCAGTTTTCTATTCAGCTTCGAGTATGGCTGGAGGTGAGCCATGGACATAGCACGGTGGTTCGAGTATTGCCAGAAAAGATCTTCAGCCACCAACAAAGCTTCATCCATCGCGGCGAAAGGAGATGTTTGTCTGATGAAGAGTGGCGGCGAAACACCTTGCCCTATCACGAACAGCGGCTGCTTCACGCCATGCTTCACCATGGCTGCACAACTCAAATGAAATGGTGAAGGTTTTCCATGGCTGCACCACCATCGGCTTTGATGGTAAGAGAATGAGAGAGGAAAGATAAACTGGTGAGAGAATGAGAGGGAAAATTCTAAATTTAAGGATAAATGGAAAAAACCTCCTCCAAATAAATTTAAAATTAATTGTGATGCAGCTTTCTCAGATTTGGGAGCTGCAATTGCTTGTGTAGTAAGAAACTCTAATGGTGAATTTGTATCAGGTAATAGTTGGAAAGTTGGAGCAGATTCGGTGTTAGAGGCAGAGGCTACGGGAATTTTGAAAGCTACGGAAATGGCTTCAAAATTTCCTTTTGGGAGCGTCATAATAGAGAATGATTCAGCTACTATCATGAAGCCTCTCTCTTCAGGGCTTCCCGTGTTGAGTCATTCAGTTAAAAACGTTATTTGTAATATTTATTATTTTGCAGAACTATCTTCCCCTTCCTTTCATTTTGTATCTAGCGGTAGAAACGGGGCAGCTGATTGGGTTGCTAAACAGGAGCTCCTTAGCACTTTGTTTGGTAATTGGGATACTTGTATTCCTCCCCAGTTAGCCACAATTATTTGTAATGAAGCTGAACCTTCTGGGGTCGGCTAAACCTTGTAACCGTTTTTTCTACTATCTATATTATTATGCATTTGAACAAAAAAAAAAAGAGGGAAAATGGTTTACGGGAAAAAGAAAGTAAAGGAAGAGGAGAGAGAAGGAGAATAATGAGTTTAGGGTTAAAAAAAATATCTGGCCAAAATTAATATATATATATAGGGAAAAAATAAAAATATATAAAAATGTAAATTAGATCTTCACCTTTAGTGTTAAATTTTGTTTGAGATTTTTAGTAAGAAGAGAAGGTAAGTGAGATTAGAAAAGGGCGTAAGAATTGTCTTCAAAACCTCGTAGGTAATGATCTCTATAATTTATACTTACGATAAAAAAAAGTTATATATTAGTGTCATATGAATAATGCTTATAATTTATATATAAATATATAACATGGTTTCGTATTATTCACTAAAAAAAACTATTCAAAGTTGTTATTTTACTAGGTATTGTCTATTAGAGAAGATACTAAGTAATATTTGATTTTATTTTATTATGAATGAAAATTAATTAAATTAAGTAAATAAAAAATTTAAAATCTATTAGATAAGAATAATGATATATATCATCCAAAATCATATCACCAAATTACCACCCATGACGTGGCGTAAATTGGTTGACAATAAATCGTTAATCAGATTAAGAAAATAAATATATTAATGATTTATTTTCAACCAATTCATGTCATGGATAATACAATTGTGGTATGATTTGAGTGGTATATATCATTACTGATTAGATAGATATGATATAAATGATAAAAAAATTCTCTTACATTCTCAAAATAAGCATGTATTTGTTTTATTGTAAAAAAGTGGAATCTTAAAAAATGTCATGAGATATTTATCATAATATATTGGTAGAATCTATTTTTTATTTTCAATTCAATGTTCTTAGGTATGAATATTTTATATGCTTAATATCTCTTAATGTTGCTAATTACATTATTGTATGTATTCATATTTGCAATATATCCCGTGTTAATAGGAAAAACATCCAAATATCAATACTCTTTATTATATGTGAATATGTATGTGTTGAACACATTTAGATCATAAGTTTTTATGTGCATTGTATTGATAAAAGTCTAACTACAAATTTTTCGTGATACACATTTAGAACATATCATATATTAGTTTTTAAAGCATCTGAGCATCAATTTTAGATTAAAATATATATTTATACTTTCTGATATCTTGAACATGTATTATGTGATATCTCTTTGTATGCGTTGATACTATATAGTAGAAAGTCTTAAATCGGAGAACTGAAGGTTTTTTGGAATGCCTTTTTTAAAAATCTAGATCTAGATGAAAGACCTACGGGCTGATTTAGATAGAAATCGAAATGCACATGGAACAACAGAAGCATAACCTTTTGCACCGGTATGTCGATGCTTAGTTAGTCGTTGAAGAAAAGTCATGCCACATGGGTTGTTACCATTGGGGAGCTGGGATGCCGATTATAAAAACCAGGATGTCGATTTTCTTAATTTTCAGAACAAAACATGCTATATGGGACATGAATATTGGAGACTTTATATATATATATATGGAGTATATTTTAGACATTTACTCATCTCTTAAAGTTTCAACTCTCAAGCCATTAAAGGTGATCATACCAAAAAGATGTAAAGAAATGTTCTTCATTTAATTAGCATAAAAATTATTTTGATACACTCTATTGTAATTTATACTAATTAGGAGTCATATACTATCTTTGTATTATCTAAAAAACAAGATAGTCCTTTTGCTCTACAATAGGAAATGAAGTTCCAAGAGTATTAATTCCTCCTCGTAGAGGATTGCGTGAGAAGATTTCGTGTTATTGGAGTGGTGATTTTGTGTTTCACCCGTAAGAAAGATATCCCTTGTGTTGGTGATAACACAAGAGACTCCTTCGTGCTGATACAACTAGTTGGTTGTGATTGATCCGGTAAAAATCACATTATGGGTAACGATTGAACCCGTAAAAACCACATACTTCGTGTGTATCAAAGAGTTTGTAACGATTTTTATATCACACTTAAAAAATATTAAATGAAAAGTTTGAAATCCTAAGTTTGAATTATCTTAGATGGTGGACTAGACCTCGAGAGGGTGAACCACTTGAAAACGTCTGGAACTCTCTTTCCCTATCGTTTACTTATTTTCGCTTGTATTTTTTTTTTCAATTTGTATGCTTTTCTCATTGATTACCAAAGTTCAGAAGGCTGTGAAATAGCTTCCAAGGTTGTCCCATAGCTTATGCTTCCCTCATTGAGACCATGAAACTTACCGCTGAAGCAATCAAATTTATAAGAGTTGAGTAAGATTCCGATGAATGTGACACTAACACTCGTCTAATTTAATTAGCCCCCTCTGCCCACCGAGTAGGAGGAAGAAGATTCTGCGAAGACTGAGCTCAGATATGTAAATGAAACTTATGTTTTTGGGAACAAATATGAATATATACTCTTGTTATTAAGAAAGAGAGAAAGATAACATTTTTATATATTTTGATATTGTGTTTCACAAGTGAATGTAGTTGTTCTATTTATAGAGAAGAGAGAACAACTAAGCTAAACTATACACACAGTTACATACACATTACATACACTTGTTATTCAAACTTCTTCTCTAACTGTTTGACTTTTGCGTAATAGTTTTGACAGTTGTATTCTCTTAAGTTTGAAGCGTATACATCTTCATCGTATCATCCCCCTCAAGCTGAGCACGGAGATGAGTGGAAGCTTGGATACAATCGAAGAGAAAGGATAAGAAGCTAATCCTTTAGTAAGAATGTCAGCAAGTTGTTGTTGAGAAGACACTTGATAGAGCTGAAGCAATTTGGACTTTACTTGCCCGCGTACAAAATGGAAATCAACATTAATATAACGTGTTCTTGTGGGAAACACTAGATTAGATGCAAGCGCCAAAGCTGAGAGATTATCACACACAATTGTGGGAGTGTAATAGGAATATGCAAACTATTCAGCAGAAATGTAAACCATTTTAATTCAGCTGCTACATATGCTAAGGCTCTATACTCAGCCTCAACTGAAGATCGAGAAACTGTAGATTGTTTCTTCGAGCCCCAAGAGACCAAGTTATCACCCAATAAGATGCAATACCATGTAACTGATCTACGATCAACTAAACAACTTACCCAACCAGAGAAGGCTCTGAGATGAGGTCTGGAAGGAGTAAAATGTAAACCAAAATGAACCGTGACTTTGACATATCTTAGCAAATTTTATAAGGATTCATAATCAGCATTCTTAGGATGATGCATTGATTGACATAATTGGTTGACAACATAAGCTATATTAGGTCTTGAGATGGTCAAATACTGAAGAGCACCAATAATGCTGTGAAACATAAAAGGATCTTCGAAGGGGAGAAGAACATGCTCAGATATTACTAAATACTTGTTTAATGTAGGTGTAGGTGAAACTTTGCGATCACTCAATCCTTCTTTATGCAATAGATAATTAGTATAGTTAGCTTGTGTTATAATTGTATGATAATTATTCTTGATTACTTCCAAACCCAAAATAATATAAAACTCCAAAGTCTTTCATTTCAAATCGCAATTTAAGCTCAGAAATAATAGACGAGATGGAGGATGAATCAACACCAGTAATCAATATATCATCGACGTAAACCAAAATAATAGTAAGTGAGGAATCAGAACCTCGAGTAAACATCTAATTATCAGCAGGACAAATAAGAAATCCATGACTAACAAGAAAGTTGGCGAGTAGTTGATTCCATGCTCGTGGTGCTTGTTTAAGTCCATAAAGAGAGCACTTGAGTTTGCAAACATGATTAGTAAATCGTGAATCAACAAACCCAGATGGTTGAACCATGTACACTTCTTCATTCAAAATACCATGGATAAACGCATTTGAGACATCAAGTTGTTGTATAATCCAATTATGTGAAACGGATAATGATAAAATAACGCGTATCGTTTGGTGTTTGATAACTGGACTAAATGTTTTTGTGTAATCAAGGCCAAACTCTTGTAAAAAAATCACGTGCTACGAGGCGAGCCTTATATCGTGCAATATCACCATTCACATGACTTTTAATCTTGTAAATCCATTTACAGGTTATGAAATTTCGCCCAAGAGGAGGAGGAACTAATTTCCAAGTTTGTTGTTTCATAAGCGCATTATATTCGTCAACCATAGCCGTATGCCAACTTTGGTATTTAGAAGCCTCCTTGAAGGAAGAAGGTCCAACAAGAGAAGGAGTAACAATGAACGACTGACACATATAAGAAGGGCGTAAAGAGACGGTTTGACAACGGGTAACCATAGGATGAGAGGAAATTCGAGTAATAGGTTGAGAAGAAGTTGAAGATGTGATGTTTAAAGGAGTTGAAGATGTTGCAATAGTTGACACATGAGGCGATAAAGAAAAAAGGTCTGAGATAGATTGTAAGTTGATGGAGAATGAATACAAATCTATAAATGGAGAAGGTGAGTTTTCAAGAGTAGACTCAGATGAGGAAATAGAGGAATTGTTATATGGAAAAACAGACTCATCAAACCACACATGTCGAGAAATAAAGAGCTTTTGTGTAGTTAAGGAGAAGCACTTATAGCCTTTGGAGAAAGAATAATAGCCTAAGAACACACAAGCTTCTGATTTGGGTAAAAGTTTATGAGAAGCATAAGGTTTTAACCAAAGATAGCACAAGCATCCAAACACTTTTAGATGATCATAAGCAGGAGCTACTTTGCATAGAAGCTGATATGGAGAAATATTTGACAAATTTGGAGTGGGAAGAAGATTAATAAGGTAAACAACAGCTGACAAGGCTTCAATCCAAAAAGTAGAAGGTAAATTACTTTGAGAAAGGAGAGAAAGAATGGTTTCAATAAAATGTCTATGTTTCCTCTCTGAAACACCATTTTGTTCAGGTGTGTGAGGACATGTAGTTTGGTGAACAACACCATGATCTTGAAGAAAAGATTTAAAAGCATTGCTTAAAAATTCCCCACCATTATCTGATATGGGATAATTTGAGCATTGAATTGTGTAGACACCATATTGTAGAATGATTTAAACACCTCAGCAACTTAAGACTTAAGACTTAAAGGATAAACCCAAGAATATCGTGTAAAATCATCAACAAACACAATATAATAACGAAAAGCAGAGGTAATGATTCAACTGGGGCTGGACCCCAAACATCTGTGTGCATTAATTCAAAAGGGTTACAAGCACGAGATATTGACAAATTGAAAGGTAACTTGTGAGCTTTAGAAACAGAACAAGCTTTACATTGAATGCCATGAAAATCAAGCTTAACATTTAACACACTAGAAAGAGGATTTGAAGCTTGAGTCGATGGATGACCAAGTCTGTAATGCCAAACTTGAGCAGAAGATTTATTTGAGGGTTGATAAGACACAACAGTAGAAGACAAACAACAATGTGTTGCTAAACTTTGAGAAGTAGACACAGAAGAAAGGCCAAAATGAGGTGGGTATAGCCCATCTTTACAAGGGCCCTGAAATAAGATACGGTTGGAGTTTGAATCAATAATAGACACAAATTGAAAAGTTAAAATGATGGAACAATTATTGTCACGTGTAAGTCTAGAAATGGAAAAGAGATTTGACTTTATACAAGGAACATGAAGTATGGAATTTAGTAAAAGAGAATTAGAGGAAGAGGAAATCTTACTATTACCAACATTAGATATGTCTAATGGTTGTCCATTTCCAACAATTACAAACAGTGGCGGACTTAGAGGGTGTAGTGTAGGGGGCTTAATGTAAGAGGAAGTTCAGGGGAAACGCCTCTGAAATTCATTAAATTTTAATTAAAGTATTAAGTAAATATAAAATATTAAGTAAATATAAAATATCAATGATAAGTGTCTCCTAATAATATAAGAAAATAAGAAAAAATTACCTGAAATTTTTTCTTGGCTGGTGATTGAGAAAAACTTTCTATGTTCGATGGTTTACATGCTACAACAAAATCAATTCAATTTTATATTAAATATTTAAACACAAATTTAAATATCATAAATATCAAACAATTCATATTTATATAAAAACAATAGATAAAATAAAAAAATTACCAGAAAACTATTTGCAAGCGGCTATACAAAAAAGTAGAAGAATTTTTTTTTAATAATTTGATAATATAAATACTTGTCGTTAGGTTAAGGGTTTAAATACTAATTAATATGTAGTAAAAAAATTAATTATAATTAGATCTAACTATAATTATAATCTAAGCCCATTAATTATTATTTTTTAAAGTTCTAGGTGGGCTTCAGTCCACCTTGGTTTGATTGTAGATTCGCCACTGTCTACAGAACTAGAACCATGATAAAGTGATGAAGTTTGTAGCAGAGAAGCATCATGAGTGACATGACTGTTAGCTTCCGAATCAGGATACCACAACTCGGGATTATAAGAATTAGACTGAGTAGTTTGAGCTGCTAATGCCACACGAGTTTGTGCTTTCGGAGAAGGAAATGGCGTGAAGTCTGATTTGTACCAGCAATCCAATGCAATATGCCCAAAACGCATACAAATTTGACAAGTAGCGGAAGATATCATACCATATTGCGTAGTTTGAGCTAGAGGAGCTCTCAAAATAGATGAAGAACCATCACGACCACGACCTCGATTTGAGTAACCTCTGTCTTGATAATTGTTACCACGACCTAGATGTTGATTATTATTTCCACGACCTTGATTAGAGTTATTCATAGATGACGAAGAATGATTCCCAGTTGAAGGGAACAACACAGAGTGAGGAGAAGTTGAAATCTCAGAAGAATCATTCATTTTCATGTGTAATTCTTCTGATACAAGCAGACTTCCAATCAAGTGAAAACTCAAAGTTGATGTTTGAGCATTAGTAATTCGTATACTGGACTTGAACTGATTGTATTCAGCAGGTAATCCTTCAAGTGTATACATTATAACATCTTTGGGTGGAAGAGATGTATCAGCAGTATCTAACCTATCACATTACTCTTGAATCCCATTAAGATAACTCTGCATAGACTGATCATTCTTCTTAATGTTACATAACCGCATTTTGAGACTATGAACATGAGTGCGACACTGATTAATAAAAATTTCTTCTAGTTTTGCCCATACATCATGAGCGTGATTCAATCTAACGACTTGAGAAAGTATGGAAGGGATCATGGAAGAGTTAAGCGAAACCTTGAGTTGTGGATCCACAATTAAGCATGTGGAATAAGCAGAAGTAGAAGAAGGAGGGTTGCGGAGATGAGCCATTAACATGAGCTAAATACTCATGCGCTTCAAGAACTGACTCCGTTTGAGCACGCCATTGGACATAATTTGTTGAATCTAATTTGATTTGAACTAAAGAAGACCAATCATGTCGAAGAAGGAGTAATCCAGCAGGAATTTCAGAGCTGGATTGAATTTTCAGCGTTGTAGAAGTATGAGAAGACGACGCCATTGATGAGGGAAGCGACAGATCGACTGGAGATCAAAGAAACTTTTGAGATGCCATTAATTGCGGAAAATTAAGCTATATCTCCTAAGCTCTGGTACCATATTAAGAAAGAGAGAAAGATGTATTTGTATATATTTTGATATTGTGTTTCATAAGTGAATGTAGCTGTTCTATTTATAGAGAAGGGAGAATAGCTAAGTTAAACTATACACACAGTTACATAAACATTACATACATTTGCTATTTTAACTTATTCTTTAAGTGTTTTGATTTTTGCTATTTTAACTTATTCTTTAACTGTTTTGACTTTTGTGTAACAGTTTTGACAGTTGTATTCTCTTGAGTTTGAAATGTATTCGTCTTCATCTTATCACTTGTTATACCTGAGGGTAAGAAAAATCTTTCTCTGAAGAGGAGTGGAGATGATTACGATGTGTCGTTGGATGAATTATATTTTGGGAACTTTCATATAACCCAAAACTAGACAAAACAAAAGATTTTTCAAAGAGAAATCGATAAGCATTAAGAAAAAATGGGTTAAAAGTGGTACAAGATCAGAGTAATTGAAAAAAAAAAATCATCAAATATTTTATGTATGTATTATTGTGTTAAGCACACATGTTGCATAAATTACCATTCATACCAAATACATTACATATTATCATGAATATTATATTATAAAAGGATTTCGGAAATAAATTGCATATTCTTGAGCTGAGAATCCACCATATTCACTATTTCCTTTCTTCTCTTTTCTTTCTCTTCTTTTCCCTTTCTAATTTCCATCTCCACCTTTTCCTTCTATGTGTAAACACAAATAAATATAAACAATTATTGACCATAAATTTCATCAAGTTATATATTTGTTTTATGGTAAATTACTTGAATGGTCCATCATTTTTATATATTCAAAAAGCAAACTGTCTTAATTAATTAGAGTATATTTGCAATAATTTTATTCTTAATTTTTTTTTTTTGAATGAAAATGATATCCTGGTATATGAAAAAAACTTTGTTAGAAAAGAACACAAACACAAAGTATGTCAAATCAATGGCTTGACTTGATTTAACTCATGCAAATGATAGTAGATTTTTGTAAAAAGTAATGCCGAAGTGGAACATGATAATTATTGATTGGACAGAATTTGTGGCTGTAAGAATCATTTTGCAAGATCAAGTTTTTTCAGAAAAAATATGTAAAAGTGAAATCACTTCGATATTTACGATCACATGTCATTTTGATTGAAATTCTAATAGAAAGACTAAAGCAATCCAGAAATTAAAGTTTAGGGATGAAGTTAGCATTCCATAATATAAAGTTTAGGGATGAAATTATCTCCTTCCAAAGTTTCTAATAGAAATACTAAAGCTAGCAATCCAGACGTTTAAGTCTAAGGATTAAAATATTAAATTATCTCCTCTCAAAGTTTAAGCGACTATCCAGATCAACTATTTGGATAAGTCACCCAAACGAAAAAAAGAAAAACTGACAAAAAAATCCATTTCTTAAAGACAATTTTTTATAGTTAAAGAAAGGTATAAAAGAAATCTACTTTATATACTTTAAAGTATTTTAGTTTTTAACGGTAATCCTGAGAACTATGATAGAGCAATTGCACTTGAAAATACGAATACTTACATCATATCAGGAATGGGTAGCTTAGTTCCGTGCACGGCAGCACGATTAGATGCTCTAGTAGTTGCCTGTCTGCGAAATGTATTGGAGAAGAAGTTTATGCTCTTTAGTGAACTAGTTATTGATCTTCCACTCATTTTTTAATTTTCTGTTCCTGCAATTTCTCTCAATATCTTTCGTGTGTCGTGGAGCAGTATATATTTATTTGCTAGCAGAATCATGAAAACTAAAGTGAAGTCTGGAAAGGCTAAGAGATATCTAGAATGCACAAGTAAGTGGTTTTCTAGATGAATCCTTTGATTTTCTTTTTCTTGGTCAAATTGTATTCATGTCTTTTTCTTAAAACTTGTAGAACGGACTTATTAACAGTGGCGGATCTAGCTAGGGCCTAGAGGGGGCTCAAGCCCCTCTGAACCCGTAAATTTTTTTGATATGGAAGTGTAATTTTCGCCCGAAAAAAAAATTAGTCCCCTTTAAACGTTTATATTATTCATTCTTACACTAAAGTGTACATAAGATGTTATAGCTTAGTGGATATTTATGCTTGGTTTATAAGAGTTAGAATGAAGGTTGTGTGTTCGAATAACAATTACCTTATTTTTTTCTTAACCGCGCATAGAATATAAAATCAAATGAGTAATGATATATACCATCCAAATTCATACCACCCAAATGTCACCCAATGACGTGGCGTGAATTGATTGGTTACAAATTGTTAATGCATTTATTTACTTGATTTAATTAAAGATTTATAACCAACCAATTCACGCCACGTCATTGGGTGACATTTGGATGGTATGAATTTAGATGGTATATATCATTACTCAAATCAAATCAAATGAGTAATGATATATACCATCCAAATTCATACACACCCAAATGTCACCCAATGACGTGGCGTGAAT
The DNA here is from genome assembly GCA_029959085.1 of Nemophila menziesii. Lineage (NCBI taxonomy): Eukaryota > Viridiplantae > Streptophyta > Magnoliopsida > Boraginales > Hydrophyllaceae > Nemophila > Nemophila menziesii. The sequence continues at coordinate 59,529,149 of JARWIR010000003.1, read as the reverse complement.
TGATTGGTTACAATAGTTGAATAGACTTAAAGTTAAAATGATAATCCTCAAATTTTCTATATATATAATATAAGCCCCCCTCCTGGATCCGCCACTGCTTATTAATAACCATTTTATCCTTGCATGTGCATCAATCATTCTTAAATTGATGATACCAATTATACATCCCCACATGAAATTTATGATTTTTTGAATTGAAACTAAAAATATACTATATTATATATTTTGAACACAGTTCGAAAGTCTTGTAGTATACATCTTTATACTCATTTAATAAACCAGTTGCCAATTTATAAGGCAGCCATTAACACTTTAACACTAAGTCGATAAGCTAGAAATAACCACAACTACACAAGGTGTTTTTAGCCACTATCGGAATCAGCCAACACTTCTGAACCCTTGCCCTTGGCTTGTGATTGATGATCAACTTTATCCTCCACTTCTCTCCTCTTCCTTTCTTTATCTTCTTTCCCTTTATTTATCGTCTTTTCTACCTCCTCCTACAAAGAATTAATAGAAATAAATAAATTCTTGTAGATATACGACAGAGAAGATAGAAAAAAACATTGCCTTCATATTTTATCCAAATGATGTGTACCTTAATTCATGTAATTTCTTTCCATAAGAAATTATCTTACATTTTTTGATTTAATATATACTTTAAAAATCATTACATTCTGAAGGTTTGTAGACTCATGAAAAGGGATAAATATAATTACTCAACGGGGCTAATTTTTGTATTTGCACTAACTTTTCTCCATGGATTTGTTCACAGTTTAGCTTGCTATTAAGGACTTGGCGGGGGGTTTGGAACAGCATCCCCATCCCCACACTCATACTTTATAGTTTGGGGGTTAAAAATCATTAAAATAAGATAATAATTTAAAGAATAAATCTATCTCTATACTTACATCAAGAACGTGACCTGTATCAGGAAGCTTAGAACCATGCACGGCAGCTCGGTCGGACGCTCTTTGAGTCATCTGTCGGAGTGGTTGGTAGCTGAAACTGTTACCTGCTTCCGTGCGTTGTATCGTTCGCCATCTTCTACATACAATTATCAATCTTGCTTCCATTTTAACTTATTGTATATTCTCTCTGGAATTTAATACCCTCCTTTTTAGCTGAAATTGATGGACAAATATTGTAATATCTCTAACTTAGTACTCTAACGTAAGAGAAGAGATACATATTTGGAGTGCATGCGAGCAGCCATGTGGCATTTTTTGCTACGTGTTCATTTATTTCTCCTTCTATATTTAACCAATTCTCTCTTATCCACTTTTAACATATATCTAATTTATTTATATAATTTTTTATGATGTATCTTTTATGATTTTATTAAAAAAATTTAGAATAAAATTATCAATGAGCATGACGTGAGATTACAAACTAGTTTTTTTTTTTTTTAATTCATTCGGAGATCCACTTTTGACTCGAAGTTATTGACTCGGTCTGAACATGTACCGATTAGAAGGAGAATCAAAGTTTTAACCGGTTGAACTAAGAGCAATGAAATTTAGGTTATTTCACCTTCTGAATTATAGCATAATAATTGCTAATCCTTTTCAACCATTTTAGTTAAGATTTTTCTACGACTAATGAATTGGTATTTGATTAGTTTAATAGTACATTCAACGTCATATTTGAGACACGTGTGAAGACAGTTAAAATAGTTTCAAAATCCTTTTGATTCTTTAATATTTCTATGTCAACATGAACATTTTAAATACCACGTGAACAACCAATATGTGCAAATAAAATGGGTTGTTGTCGTTCCTGTAAATGTAATAACTAATCACCTAAAATAAGAGGACCTTAACCACCCTAAGTGTACGGGGTTTGTTGACAAGTAACGAAAATGGGTATATAAAGGGTCTTCGTTCACATAAATAGGCAAAGTTACGTACTTGTGTATAAGTGAATTGTGGTTTAGTTGCAAAGACAAGTGATTAAAAAGATGAATGTTTGTTTGGTTTTCTCTAAACTCAAATGATTGCCATAAATAAAAGACAATAATAAATAATTGAAAGTTTAGAGATTAAACCACTAAAAGTAAATGCAATTAACTATAAAAGTATATAATATGAGATAGTAGTGCTTGATCATTGGTGGTTATTTCCTAAGTTGAATAATTGGATATTTCTAGACGTAGGGGTTAGTTGATTTTTCTATGTTAGTCGGGATTAAATTCTCTTCCTAACCCCTCCCGGGTGAATAGGACTCTATCCTACGATATTAAGGATCCCTTACGCGTGTCCCTACAAAATTTTGAGACGTAAGTGGCACTTACCTTACTGACTACTCGATTAGGTAGGGCCTTCCGGCTCAATAACGCGCATCGAGCACTTATATCCTAAGTTCGTAATTAAGCCCTTCTCCCGGACGATAGTCTAATTACTATTGCTACCCTAAACTTGGCCAAGGTAAGAGTAGTCAATTTATATATATATATATATATATATATATATATATATATATATATATATATATATATATATATATATATATATATATATATATATATATATATATATATAATCAACAAAAACAAATTTAATTTATTCAAATAATAATATCCCATATGTAGAAAACACCTAATTAATCATCGTAAGTTCATACACTTTGCATTTCTCAAGCACAAATTAGTTTAGATCATATTAAAATACTGAAAATTAAGAATTAAAAGTATGAACTTCAAACTTAATCTAAAAACGGAATAAAATTGCTGTTATGGATGACGTGAAATGAGATTTGGATGATGAAGAAAATGGTGGAGTTATTGTTGAAGCCCTTGTTTTCTTTTCCTCTCCAGCTTCAGGTGTTTCTTTCTTTTTAAAATGATGAAGTTTATTGTTTTTCTGCTAATATGTATTTATAAAGGTTTACAACGGGTTGGGTCCATATGGGCCTCTTCTGTGAATAAGGCCCAAACCGTTTTTCTAATGTGTTGGACAAATGCGCGTTACTTTGGTAAAATTGCTGTAATTTTTGCTTCTTTACTCCGAATCGACTTCCGTTTCTTCTCTAATGACCCTGACTTCAAGCTCTTTCCAAATCAAAAGAAATTAGATTGAAATATCTTGCCTTCCGTGGTTATTGAAACAAGACACGCCAATTTTCCTCTCCCACTAGCGTTAATAAACACTATTATACATGAACAAACACTAAAATTTTAATATTATACATTACGAAAGCAAAAAAATACACTTTAAATGGGTTTTCAACCTTATTTGGCTTTTGTTTAACATCGTTAAGCTCGACGGGTTACCTCAAGAATCACTCGGCTTCACGGGTTACCTCGCCTCCGTGGTATGGATTCAATCGATGACCATTCACCATGAAAGTGTGGTGATCGGTTGGATGCTCTACCTCAATGTCTTCTGAGGTGTGACTTTGATGACAATGAATGGGCCTGACTACTTAGACCTCAACTTCACTGGATAATTGTTGAATTTAGAATTGTACTTGAGGACATTTTGTCCCACTTCAAACCTTTTTTCAAGAAGACGCTTGTCATGCCATTTCTTAGTCTTCTCCTTGTAAAGCTTTGCATTCTCATATGCATGAAAACAGAATTCATCTAGCTCATCAAGTTTAATCATTCTTTGCTCACCGACTAATTTAGATAAAAGTTAAGCTCTTTTATTGCTGATGTCTCCTCATTTGTGATAGATTTATGTTAAGATGAGACATCATTTTTAGTGTTTTAGAAGTCATAATAGTCGATTTTCTTTAGAATTAGTTCACTTTCCTATTTTGAGTCTTGATTTAGTGAATTATTATTTTTAGAGCATATTGGGTTTAATTGTTTATTTAGTGTGAAGCTTTAAAGATAATTATGGAGATTAATTAGAGTCCAAGTCAAAGACTACAAGATATGGAAAGAGATTAGCATGGTAATTGGAGATAAGGAAACAAAAGCTAAAAATATGGAAAAGGAAAAACTGCCTAAATCTGAATTTCTGCAGCAACGCCTAAAGAAGTGGTGATAACTCCAAAAGGAAGCTGATTTTGGTAAATTCCTTTCATAGGGACGTAGATAATTAGCTGAGTATTCTTTTGGTATATTGTGGAGCAAAAACCGACCAATAATGAAGAAGATATGCTCAAAACAAGTCAGCAGAATTTATCTTTATTTCCATACGAATTTGAGTTGGGCTTGGAGTCCATCACTTAACCTCTCCCTCAAGAAAACGAATTAGGTCTTCTAAACACCTATAAATACACCCTTATATCACTTGTAAATAATCCTTGCCTCATAGTAATTAGTTCTTAAGGTTTTATTCTTCCAGTTTATTGTAGAGAGCAAGATGATGTCTTTTGTAATTGCTTTTAGTTTATTTCCTTCAGGTATGAACTAAACCACCCATAGCTTGGGTTTTGCATCATGTACAAACTATGAATTCTAGTTCTTCTATCTAAGTTTCTTTGGGAATTATATGTTTTAAATTGATATTAGCTGCTTACTTTTATATTTGTTTATGTGTTTTGATTTAATGACTGTTTTCCTTGCGGTGCGCAACGTTTACGATTACCTTAATAGTAGTTAGATGATCACCTTAGATGGGTGTCTAATTCATTGAAACACCACATAACATCTAGTGTCGATATTAGTCCTGACAAAACTGATTCTAACTAGATAGTCATTAGGGTTTGATTTAATCACCATATCACCAATTGAATGAATTGTTTGCTTAGGGCCTTAGTAGCGTTTGATAACCGTATTTGAAACAGCTTCTTGGTTGTGTCGTAGCCACCTTAGTCGCTCTCAAGGTTTAAGGAATGGGAATTTAGAATCCTGACTAAGTATACAAGAGCTAATATTCTCCCTTATTAACTAGATCTAATAGAAAGAATTAGAAGGATTAGTGCATACTAGCAAAACCTAAGCTATATCTCTCATCTCATATTCTTAGTATTTTATTTTATTGTCTTTATTTTCCTAGTTTTAATTCTTAATTTCGAATATCTATTGATTTTATTTTCTGTCTTTAATTAATTATTACTTACTCGTTATTGTTACCTACTCGTATAACACACTTAAGTCCCTGAGAACGAACTCAACTTATCAACTAAAATTTGCATACATCCTGTAATACTTGCAGTACTGTGCCTGTCTAGGGTGAGAGTGCGTAGTTTTCTAGACTTTATTTATCTTATTTTTATCACACCCTAGGCGACACCAATTGCCCAATATTCTCCTAACTCGAGCTCAAGTGGTAAGTGACACACCTTACCATACACCATTCGATACAGAGATGCATCTAAGGTTGTTTTAAATGTCATGTGATAATCCCATAATGCATCATCTAAATTTGTTGACCAATTCTTCCTTTTTGGTCCTATGGTCTTCTCAAGAATTGACTTTATCTCTTGGTTAGAGGCTTTAGTTTGTCATGTGGATGATATGTGGTGGATACTCTATGCCTCACTCCACACTTGGCTAATAAGGTTTACAATTATTTGTTCACGAAATATGTACCTTTGTCGCTAATTATCATTCTCGGCGTACCATGTCTTGTAAAAGTATATGTGACTTTAAGAACTTGATCACCGCTCATGCATCATTCAATGGTAATGCTAGTGCTTCAACCCATTTAGACACATAATCCACTGATAGTAAGATATATTGATTACTAGAGATGAGACAAAGAGTCCCATGAAATCAATAAGCCACACATAAAAAATCTCCACTTCTAGCACGTTGTTAAGTGGCATCTCATCTCTCTTCAAAATATTTCTGGTGAACTGACACCGTGGACATTGTTTGACACATGGCAATCTTTGTGAATAGTTGGCCAATAAAAACCGGATTGAAGTACATCTTCAGCTGTACGATCTCCCTTGAAATGTCCTATGGAGGGTGAATCATGACAACTCACGGCCACAACATGAATTTCATTCTCAGGTATGCATCTTCTAATCAAATTGTCATCACACACCTTAAAGAGGAAGGGATCTTCCCAAACGAATTGTTTCGCACGATGAGCCAATATTTTCTTCTCTTGTGAGTTTCTCTCCATGGCAAATGATCCACTCACAATAAGGTTTGATATATCTGTATACCAAGAAGTAATATTTGCGTATATCATGAATAAGTTTCTATTAGGAAATACCTCTTTGACTAACCCCAGTCTACTATTGACTTTAGAACCTTTGGGGTAAGAAAGATGATCAATACTTGATTCTCGTTTCCTTTCTGATCTCGAAACTCTAAATCAAATTCTTGTAAAAAAAGGACACACCTAATAAGAGGCGTCTTAGCATCTTTCTTCTCCATGAGGTACTTAATCGCTGAATGGTCCGCGTAGACTACCACCTTCACCCCAAGGAGATAGGACCGAAAGTTATCAAATGCATATACCACGGCCAACAACTATTTCTTGGTAATGGTATAATTCATTTGAGCACCTGATAAAGTCTTACTTGCATAATATATAGCATTAAACACCTTTTCCTTGCATTTTCCTAACACGCCACCCATAGCTAAATCGCTAGCATCACATATTACCTCTAAAGGGAGATCCCAATTAGTTAGTAACACGATAGGGGTGGAAATGAGCTTCTCTCTCATTGCCAGAAACGTTGTTGTGCCAGCAACATCAAAATCGAAGGTAGTGTCCTTCTCAAGTAGATTACACAGCAACTTGGCAATCTTTGGAAAATCCTTGATGAAACGGCGGTAACCTCCCACATGACCCAAAAAACTCGAACACCCTTAACGGAAATTGGAGGTGGTAGAGTTTTAGTGACTCAATCTTCGTGCGATCAACCTCCAAACCCTTACTCGAAACCTTGTGCCCTAGCACAATACCTTCTCGAACCATAAAGTGACATTTCTCACAAACAAAACCAAATCAGATTCTTTACAATAGAGTAGTACTTCTCCAGGTTGTCAAGACACTCATCGAAGTTGTCTCCAAATACTGAGAAATCATCCATGAATACCTCTAAGAATGAATTTGTCTATCATATTCTAGATATTTCCATCATACATCACTAAAATGTAGTTGGCGCGTTACACAATCTAATGGCATCTTTCTAAAGGCAAACTTACCATATGGACATGTGAATGTAGTCTTATGTTGATCAACGGGATCAACACAAATCTGATTATACGGCCAATACCCATCGAGGAAGCAATATCAATCTCTTCCCGAAAGCTTGTCTAACATTTAATCAATAAATGGTAAAGGAAAGTGATCCTTCTTTGTTTCCTTGTTAAGCTTACGGTAATCCATGCAAACTTGCCACCCCATAACTTTTCTAGATGGTAGCTTCGTTATCTGAGTTAAGAATGGTGGTAATTACTCCTTTCTTCGACACACATTGAACAAGACTCACCCATTCACTATTTGAAATCGATAAGATGACCCCCTGCATCTAACTACTTGATCACCTCCTTTTGTACCACTTCTTTCATAACTGGCATAAGTCCTCTTTGACCCTCAATAGAACACGCTTTCTAGTCTTGAAGGATAATTTTATGTTGGCAAATGGTTGGAATAATACCTTTGATGTCGGCAATTGTCCACCCAATCGCCTTCTTGTTGGCTCGGAGAACTCACAATAATTTATTTTCTTAAGGACCTATCAGATTAGCATATACAATGACAGGTAATGTATTATTAGGACCAAGTAGGCATACCTCAAGTGAGATGGAAGTGGTTTCTCTTCATTTTCAGAGGGAGACTCAAGTGATGGTTTTTATTGGTTCAATATCCCCCAGACCTCAAACTTGTTCATAACCCTACGTCTTAGGGTGCGTGTTTCTAAAATCTAGAGTCGCCACTACTTCGGCTATCTCTTCGTGTAACTCGGGTAAATATATTGTTAAAGTGGCTCACAAAGTATCATCAAATCAAGTTTCATTATATACCTCTCCCGTGACGTGATCGAGGACATCCGCGTGAAAATAATCATCCCAAGTATCAGGGAACTTCATCGCTTTGAACACATTAAATTTGACTTACCCATCTTGCACTCGTATGATTAGTTCACCATTCTCGACATCAATCAAAGTACGCCCCTGGATAAGAATAGACGCCCCAAGATGATGGGCACATTCTTATCCATGTCGTAGTCAAGAATAATTAAATCACACGAAAATATAAAGTTACCTGCCTTGATAAGAACATCTTTGATTTTTCCTCATGTTGGGAAATAGACTTAACCACCATTTGCAAGGTCACGGTTATAAACCTCGTTCTCCCGATATTCATCTTCACAAACAATGACTTTGACATGAGATTGATACTCGCTCCTAAGTCACACACGATTTTTCCGGTCCACTCTTGACAGTGGAGATTGTGATGTTAAAGCTTCCCGGATCCTTTAATTTCGGAGGCAACCTAATTTGATATATCGCACTGCATTCCTCCAGAAAACCTACCATCTCCCCCTCTAAGTACTTGCGTTTGTTAAAGAGCACATCTTTCATGCACTTCAAGTATTTGGGAATTCTTCAAATTGTTTCTACAAACGACAAGTTGATTTAAATACAAAATTTCAAATTTAGCATGTACTTTTGTACAAGCAAATGGCACTGAAAGAGATGGCGGGTTAATTATGTCAACAACGAATTGCTTGGTCATGTATGTAATCTTGAGCAGTGGGATCAAGCTTAACGTTGATAAATGCTTTAGGCAAAATCTCATTATTGCAGGTATCAAGGTATTTTCCACAAAGAGAAACGTGTTATTTTGAGTGTTTTTGCAAGGACATGTATAGTGGGCTTCTTGTCAAAGCTTTGCACATCGAATTTTGGCCTTTGGATGACAGGGGAACTATGAATCACTTATCTATGCACTGAAACTAATTCACGAGAATTGCGTGCGCTACTGAATGACAATATAGGCTCTTGAGACCGATTCAATAAAAAAACGTATGGCTAACTCGGTTTATAATGTAGAAATGCATTTCAACGTGTACCACTATTGATGCACATTTGTATTGCTTTAATACCATACAAATACCCTCACTTATGGAGCTCACTTATTATTTACTAGAGAAAAGTGACTCGACAACCCGAAAAATAATTGTGAGAACAGACTCGACCACCCCAATGATTGTGAGCGCCCAAGAATTTAGTAGGTATTAAAAATTAATCTTTTTGTTTAGTAAATAAAATAAATATTTAAACCAAAAGAAAATGGCAGATTAAATAATATTGGGCCGAGCCATCAACTAACTTACAAATGGGCCGACAATTATTTTATCCGAACCGGTAGTCTGTCAATTTTCTTTACCGACGATCTCCTTCTCCTTCTCTTTCACCATTAATTAAATAATTTCTTTATTCCTTCATTTTCACATTTCCACCTGTAAATGTCACTATTGTTATTATATGAATCAATTCACAACTACTTCACCACATATATCATCACTCGCCAACTGACTCACTGACTCACTCACCCACTGTCTGTAAAGATAGTTCAAAGGAATAATGATGGACGGCCAATCCTCCGACGAAGAAGATGACCGCCACCATTTAATCCATCAAAACGACATCGTTATCAAAACTCAATCTCCGCCACGCCGTCCTTCATCTTTCCAAATCGACAATGACGTCAAAAACCGACTCACCAACGCCAAATTCACCTTCAATAAACGGTACCTTATCGCCATTTTCTTACCACTTTTAATAATTATTCTGTACTTCACTACCGATATCAAAAACCTATTCCAAAGTAATATATCAAATTTCAAGTATGATCCCTCTATTAATCGAATGCGTGAATCCGAATTACAAGCACTTTATTTACTTAAACAGCAACAGCTAGGTCTTTTTAAGCTATGGAATCATTCTTCAGTATATAACAGTACCTCACCCCCATTAGAGGATTTGAAATCGAATTTGCTTAGTCAAATTTCAACAAATAAGCAAATTCAGCAATTACTTTTATCATCACATCAATCAGAAAATTCATTAGATTCATTCGAGATTAACGCAACAGATCCGAGTATCGAAAGTTGGAATAGGTGTAAAAAGGTGGATCAAAAACTATCTGAGAGGCGAACAATTGAGTGGAATCCAAAATCAGATAAGTACTTATTCGCAATTTGCACTTCAGGACAAATGTCGAATCATTTAATCTGTTTGGAAAAACACATGTTCTTCGCAGCTTTGCTTAATCGTATTCTAGTTATTCCAAGTTCTAAAGTAGATTATGAGTTTAGCAGAGTACTAGACATTGATCATATCAACAAATGTGTTGGAAAAAAAGTAGTAATCACATTTGAAGAATTTTCCGAGATTAAAAAGAGTAATCTACATATTGATAAATTCATCTGTTACATCTCATCACCACAGCCTTGTTTCGTGGATGATGAACATATCAAGAAAATCAAGTCTTTGGGTGTTTCAATGGGCAAAATAGAAGCTGCTTGGGATGAAGATGTAAAGAAGCCTCGTGAAAGATCAGTTGATGATGTCATGAAGAAATTCGCATCGGATGATGATGTCATCGCCATTGGTGATGTGTTCTTTGCTGATGTGGAGAGAGATTGGGTAATGCAACCAGGTGGGCCCATTGGGCATACATGTAAAACTCTTATTGAACCAAGCCGTCTTATTATGTTGACTGCTCAAAGATTTGTTCAAACATTCTTGGGCGAGAATTTTATATCTCTTCATTTTCGAAGACACGGATTCTTAAAGTTTTGGTATGTTCTTTCTTTGATATTACTTTGTATGTGCTTTATGATTATTGGTCCCTGTGTTATCCGAAATAGACAAGTGTACCTATGCACCTATACACTTCCCTGATAATTTTTTGAGTTAATTGCACAATAGGTCCTTACATTATGTTGATTCTCTACTTTTCCCAGCAATGCTAAAACCCCGAGCTGTTTTTACCCGGTCCCACAAGCTGCAGAGTGTATTACACGAGTAATTGAACGAGCAAATGCACCAGTAATTTATTTATCTACAGATGCAGCAGAAAGTGAAACTGGTTTATTACAGTCACTTATTAGTTTTAATGGAAAAGTTGTACCACTTGTGAAAAGACCACCTCGTGATTCAGCTGAGAAATGGGATGCTTTGTTGTATAGACATGGACTTGAAGGTGATAATCAGGTAAGGTTTAACTTTGTTTTTTTGCAATTTGGGCCTTTATTTTTGTGTCATTTTGCAAAAGTAACTACTTAGTCACTTATCGTTCTATTTTGTTGTAGACTTAACCTTTTTTAATGGAAATTTAAAATGCCCTATAAGCCCATAAGCCCCTATATTATGAAAAATTTCACTATAAGCCCCTAGATTGTTGCAGATGTACGCAAACATTGCACTATAAATCCCTATATTATGAAAAAATGTAAAATCAGCCTCTGTGTTATGCCAAAAATGCACTGTAAGGGATTAATATAAGTCCCTATGTTTAGTCCTATTTTGGTAATTGCAAAATGACAGTTTTAAGGGTATTTTAGTCTTTTATCACATTAATAATAGGATTGCACTTGGATTTAACGCATATAGTGTAATGAAAATATAAATAAAGGATTAATGTTGTGACAGAATTAAAAGTTAAGATACTATAAAAGGTTATTTATACAAGATAGGGACTAGATTGTCAGAAAGGTTAAAGATAAAGGACTAAATAGGTTATTTTACTTTTTTTTAAAACATCTGGGGTGAACATTCAGTATATCTAGTGTTTGGACTTATAGTGCAATCAAGTAAAAAAAATCGGAATTTAGGCCTATAGTGCAATTTTTGCATAATATACGGACTACTAGCGCAATTAACTCAAAAAAAGTTAGGGTGTTGCGGTGCACAATATAGGAACTTATAGTGCAATAAAGTAAAAAAATCGGAACGTATGGTACAATTCTTGCATAACTTAGGGGTCTATAGTGCAATTTTGCATAAAATAGGGACATATAGTGCAATTAACTAAAAAAAAGAGGGTGTGTATTTTGTTAAGATTTGTAAGCTTGTGTTTATATATGTGTTAAAGGTGGATGCTATGTTGGATAAAACAATATGTGCTTTATCTTCTGTATTCATCGGATCATCGGGGTCCACTTTTACAGAGGATATTTTACGGCTTAGAAAAGGTTGGGAATCAGCATCTTTATGTGATGAGTATCTTTGTCAAGGTGAACTTCCAAATTTTATTGCAGAGGATGAGTAAATTTTAAAATAAAACAAGTCCCAAGGATGGTTTGGTTTGGTTACGTGCTCAAAGTGTAATCTCATGTATGATATAGTTTAAGTTTTAGCACATTGCTATTTTCTTTCTTCGTTATTCTTTCTTTTCTTTGAAAATATATTATATCATGTGTTTCGGTATATTTTTAGATTGTGAAATGTAAGTTATATTTTACTCGATTATAGAAGTTACTTTATTCTTTGTAAGATTAGTTATGACTTTCTCTTCTACGTTTATAAATGTGCCTAAGGTTTCTAATATTTCCATTTGGGTTTTTATCATATCGGTTTCAGATCTCTCTCTATATCAATATTATATTATGCGACAAGTCGAATGTCAAATAGCAAATCATTCGTAGTTAATAGCTTTAAAGTTTATCACCGTCAACCTTTATAAATGAATATTCTTGGGATCAGGAAAAATTACTAGTTTAGCACGATTATTTATTTATCGATAAATAATATATTATTCATTTATCAGTAAATGAATTTTTATTTATTTATATAGTAGTTTTGCACATTTTTATATTTTCGTATTAATAATTACTTTACATATTGTAATGCATAAATGTATCTACTAGGTAATAATTTTATTTCAAGAGATTTTATATAAATATAAATATATATGTATTATGTATATTAGAACTATTGTATTAGTAATATATGAACCATATATGTATATGGACTAAGTATATTTTTGTATTTAGTATATACATTGTATTTGAGACTACTAATAAGATAGTATGTATGGAATATCTAGAGTTTAGAAAATGTATTTAACTTACACTACAAACTATGTATATAGTTCTAAAATCTTGTTTTGGTAAGTAATTCATTCCACTATCTTTCTTAACATTCAATTTGATAGTTTCCAATCCAAAGTCAAAGCCATCAACAAATACATCTTTGACTGACAAGATAAGGAGGGTCATATGTGAGCATAAGTAAGAACATTCACCACGCACGTAAAAAGATATTCAAGCATGGGTGAAGGAAAAGTTTGGTTTGCATTCTAGCCAAACCACAATATCAAATACTCTCAGAAGATCATCAAAGTATTTATCGGAGGAGATGAAAATTAGTGATACTAAAAGGCACAAATCAGCGAAGTACCTTGATTTAGAGAAAGTTTTGTATGAATGGTTAATTCAAAGACAAGAGAAGGTGAATATGTCAGAAGAAATGAATCACTGGTAAAGCAAAAGTTCTTTTTCAAAAAATGTATGGTGAAACAAATCAAGAGTTTAGTTTTTCAAGTGGATGGTTGGAACGTTTTAAGGCAAGATATTCATTCAGATTTTATCGGTGGTTTGGTGAAAGCGGTTCTGTGAACATGGAGGACATTGTATATGCTTTACATGAAATAAGGTCTAAATTAGACCAATTCCAGATTAAGGATATTTACAATATGGGAAAAACGAGATTGTTTTATAGGTTGGAAGCTGACCATTCACTTGCCATAAAGCAGCTTGAAGGACGAAAGAAAGACAAGGAGAGGATCACTGTTGCAGTTTGTTGTAATGGTGATAGATCCTACAAAGTCTCCCTTTGGGTTATTGGTAAATATTCAAAACCTAGATGTTTTAAGAATGTGAGCATGAACAATCTTAATTGCGAGTATCGTTTCAACAAAAAGTTTGGATGACTGCTTTTTTAAGAATTTTGTCATTGGTTTGACAAGAGAATGAATGGTAGAAATGTTCTCTTGTTAGTAGACAATTGTCCAACTCATCCAAAGGTGTTGGCATATTGCCTCCCTAATTAGGTGTTTTAATGTGACAAATCCTCTTGTGATTAGTGTGCTATTTTCTCTTGTTATTAACATTCTTTCTTGCACTCTTTTCTTCAAAAAGCTCCTTCATTATCATGTTGTTTAAACTTAATTTCTTAAGAATCTTATTCTCTTACAAATGCTATTAACCGTATCTTTATGTTTATTGAGAATTAGCCTTAGTGTTCAACTTCAAGGATTCTTAGAATAATGTTTACAACAACTTTCATGAAGAGGAATTATTGATCAAAGTCTTTTCCTTCAAAGTTTACTAGGCGCGGTACACCGCTACGGTATACCGGACCAAGCGCGGACCAGGGCGCGGTATAGAGGACTAGCCCGACCAGTAAGCAAGAAAATTAAACACTGAAGCGCGGTACACCGCTGCGGTATACCGCAAAGAAGGGTTTTCTGCACAAAAGCCAAGTCATAAGAAATATATCCGTTGGGAGATTAATAGATCCGTTGGACTCAAACCTTATGACCGTTGGAAGCCATTTTCTGCTATAAATTGAAGCTCTTTGAAGGCTACAACTACACCAACTAATTACAAACATTAAAGGGCTTAATTGCTATCATTCAAGAAGGTGTCAAGAGCTATACATAGTCAAATTCAATCTTAGTGTGCTTATTAATCCTTTCAAGGAGTTAATCAATTAAGCCACAAGATTCTATCCACTCAAGAAGGAGTATACAAGCTTATAGTCATATCCACTCTTTAGGAGTTTTAGTTACAAGCTTTAATTAGCAAACCTTTAAACACTTTGTTGCTATCCTCTTAAGTCTAGGTCTTGTAATAGATAGATTAAGAGAGAATTCAAGTATAGGGAGTATACTTGGTGTCCTTGTGTTGTGATTACGCAAGTGGTGTGTCCTTCGTGTTATCGAAGAGTTTGTAAAGGTTATTGTGTTCTCGACCCGGTTAAGAGAGACACGGAAGCTTAGTGAAAAGCTTGAAATCCTAAGGAGGCTTCCTTAGGTAGTGGATGTAGGGAAACCGAACCACTATAAATCGTGTGTATCTTTCTATCCCTACTCTATTTACTTTCCGCACTCTATATGTTTGATTATATGCTAGCATGAATTGTTTATCTAGGTTATCTAACATATAGTCTTCTAGAGTAGTTTAAGATATTGGATTAGCTTTTCACTAGTTATACTTTTATATCAAACCTTACTCTTTTCTTTGCATGATCCTATAAGTGTTTGATTTATATTAGTTGACTTAGAAGTTTTCTCTTAAACTTATTATTGTCCAAAAGATTTTAATTAGGCATTATCTTATTAGTAATCCTATTCACCCCCCCTCTAGGACTTTCAATTGGTATCAGAGCCTAACTCTACGTGAATAGCTTAATCGTTAGTAGAGTAAACGACATGGAATCTAATCTTTTGGGAAGTTCGTCTTCTACTCGACCTCCACTTTTTGTAGGAACTTACTATTTGGATATTGAGAAGAATGGTCAAACCTATTGTTCAAATCCATCACACGATAGCTTAACTCGAAAAAGAAGTTATTGCAATGATTGTGGTAAAACCGGTCATCATGATTCTACGTGTCATTACCATGAACAATTTATTAGTGGATCTTTAATACCTACAAGGGATAAACCAATATGGATCGAAACAAATGCTAACAACATTTCCGGATCCATTCCACCTCGGGTACCTTAGTAATGTGCAAAGAAGGTGTTGAGCGTCAAGAAAATGGAATTTTATGCAAAAGGACGTTCAAACCTCATAAAAGGGAAATACGGTGAAATTCCTTCCTCTCTTGTGTTTTTTGTTTATGTTTTTATTGTGTTTTATGTGTTTTAACAACTTGTGATGCTATCTTGTAGTTCTTGACCTTTTTCATGCTTTAGTTTTGCTTTATTCTTGCATAGGGTCTTTTTGCACTTTTAGAAAACTTAGGGTCTTTTGTGAAATTAACTGTTATATGCATTTTTAGCTTCTCCTTGGCTCCTCTTTTCAAAACAAAGATGCTCAAAATTATTTTATATCATTCCGAGTCTTTTGGGGAAGTTTCGAGTGTGTTTCGGGAATTTTTTATTGTGCAAATCGAGGACTCGTGCGGTGCACCGGACGAATCCCGCGGTACACCGCACGTAAGGGTTTGACAGGTTTAAGAACCCGTTTTTTCTGCAATTCTTCTTCACTTCTTCATTTCATCTTCCTCCTTCTTCCTCCTTGGCGATTTCCGGCCAAAAACCCTCCGATTCCACCACCAAAAACACCCTCTTTCACCACCTAAATAACTCCTCTCTCTTCCTACTCCATTACCCACTTCAATTTCCACCATGGTTAGAACAAAATCAATTGCCAACAAGAAAAAGTCTTCCACCGGAGCCTCCTCAAGCCGCCACCGTGAACCATCTCCGGCGAAGTCACCATCACCACCACCACCACCACTCCGGCCATTCGATGTTCTACCGGGAAGAACGATTTGCCCCTCGGCTTTTCCCTCCGGTGATGATTCTCTATTTAAACTATTTTCAATTCAAAAATTTCATAAGATATTTGCTTTTTCGGGTAGTCATTTGGCAACCGGGTTAATCGAAGATTTTTATACGAATTTTGAATTTAATCATGCTAATACTTCGGTTAAATCAATTGTATCGGGTACCGTTATTCGTTTAAAATCAAATGCTTTGTGTTCTAAATTTGATGTACCCTCGGATGGTTTTAGCGGGTTTTGGTCAAGTGGTTGGGATAATTCAAATATAGATATTGTTGCTCAAAATGAAGTGAATGAGTTCGTTAATAGTAGAATGGTTGTTGCGGATAGAAATTGGAATATTCGTAATTTTGACCCGGAATTTATCGTGGCCCACAAGTTTCTTATCTCGGCCGTTATTCCAAAAGATAAGCATGATGCCAAGCTTATCCCATATGAAGCTTATCTTTTATTCTTGATCTTCTCCAAACAACCTATTAACATCATTGCTATTATGCTAAAATGGATGAATCACGCTCGTGCCTCTCGGGATAAAGTCCCTTACGGTATATTTCTATCCAAAATCTTTGAGATTAATGATATTTCTTTTGGAGGGACTAATGTGAAAGCAATGAATAAGTCTTGGAACTTCGATTATCTCACGATTCTTAGGATGAAATTTGTTATTTATAACAATACATATGTTTCGATCTCCTCTATTAATCGTATCTCGGATGATAATATTCGTAATCGCATTCTTGGAGCTAAAAGCGAAACCGATGGTCCGGAGCTTGAGACTCTTATTCTAGTAGATAACCCGGATCAACAAAACCCCATTCCCAATGAGCCCACTCCAAGCCAACCCACCTTTGTTAACCCTCCTAATCCATCCGGTTTCGAAAGTGCTATGTCCCGTTTTATGGATTATATAGGGAGTAAATTTGTGGCTTTGGAAGATAAAATAGAAAGAAAATTTGGAGTTTTGGAAGAAAAGATAGGAAATCTTGCGAATGAGCTCTCTTGTGTAAAAAGTGATGTTTCGTGTATTCGCAATGATATTGGAAATGGGAGTAGATCAAGGAGCCGCTCTCCTCGTGATTATCGTTAGTTCGTCTTGGTTTGGTACTTTGTGTTTGGTGGAGAAAATCCCTCTTGGTGGTTTTTGAGTCTTATATTGCTTAAGTGGTTTTTATTAGAACTTGTTTTATGGATGTTTATGCTTTTAAGTTTTTATGGGTCCGTGTTTTGGACATCTAGGATATTGCTACGTTGCTTTATTTGTTAGGATGCTAAATGCTTTATTTGGATAATTGGTACTTCTTGATATTGCTTCTTAGTCCCTATAGTTTGCTCTCTATAGCATTGTTCCTAACAAGTTTGAAATTTGCATTGTGGTCCCAAATAGATTTTCTCAAAATTGCGTTTAGACCCCAAAGTTTTGAAAAATACATCTTGACCCCTTGTTTTTCAAAAAAATACATTTTACCCCTAAACTTTCTTCAAAATGTTTTCAAGTGTTCTTTTTAGGGTAAAATTGTCAATCAAACTTTTTCAAAATTAAAACAAAATCTATGCACTTTGTAAGGGGGAGACTTTGTTTAAAATTTTAAAAACTCAAATGCTTACTAATCTTTTATTTCTTATATTGCTACTAATTGTTTGTGTCATTAGAAAGCATTTGAAATGAACATGTATCAATCAAGGAGTTGGTAAATATCTCTATCCTTTACTCTTATCTATCTTTGTGCATCACCTTCTTAAAATCGTTTTCTTATCTAAAACTCTTGCACACTCTCTCTATCATTGTTTAAAAAAAAATCTATTCACTCGAGTTGTCTTTGCTCTTCTACTCTTAGTTGTTTTTACCCCGTCTTTTTGATGAAGACAAAGGGGGAGAAATATTATGTGCACTAAAACTTTCAAAACTTGCACGTTTTAAAAACTCACAAATGCATGCTTATTGTGAGGGGGAGCTTTATTTCATAAATGCTTAAACTTTTATATCTTTCCTAAGGTGTTTTAGTGAAGGATTTGTCATCATCAAAAAGGGGGAGATTGTTGGCATATTGCCTCCCTAATTAGGTGTTTTAATGTGACAAATCCTCTTGTGATTAGTGTGCTATTTTCTCTTGTTATTAACATTCTTTCTTGCACTCTTTTCTTCAAAAAGCTCCTTCATTATCATGTTGTTTAAACTTAATTTCTTAAGAATCTTATTCTCTTACAAATGCTATTAACCGTATCTTTATGTTTATTGAGAATTAGCCTTAGTGTTCAACTTCAAGGATTCTTAGAATAATGTTTACAACAACTTTCATGAAGAGGAATTATTGATCAAAGTCTTTTCCTTCAAAGTTTACTAGGCGCGGTACACCGCTACGGTATACCGGACCAAGCGCGGACCAGGGCGCGGTATAGAGGACTAGCCCGACCAGTAAGCAAGAAAATTAAACACTGAAGCGCGGTACACCGCTGCGGTATACCGCAAAGAAGGGTTTTCTGCACAAAAGCCAAGTCATAAGAAATATATCCGTTGGGAGATTAATAGATCCGTTGGACTCAAACCTTATGACCGTTGGAAGCCATTTTCTGCTATAAATTGAAGCTCTTTGAAGGCTACAACTACACCAACTAATTACAAACATTAAAGGGCTTAATTGCTATCATTCAAGAAGGTGTCAAGAGCTATACATAGTCAAATTCAATCTTAGTGTGCTTATTAATCCTTTCAAGGAGTTAATCAATTAAGCCACAAGATTCTATCCACTCAAGAAGGAGTATACAAGCTTATAGTCATATCCACTCTTTAGGAGTTTTAGTTACAAGCTTTAATTAGCAAACCTTTAAACACTTTGTTGCTATCCTCTTAAGTCTAGGTCTTGTAATAGATAGATTAAGAGAGAATTCAAGTATAGGGAGTATACTTGGTGTCCTTGTGTTGTGATTACGCAAGTGGTGTGTCCTTCGTGTTATCGAAGAGTTTGTAAAGGTTATTGTGTTCTCGACCCGGTTAAGAGAGACACGGAAGCTTAGTGAAAAGCTTGAAATCCTAAGGAGGCTTCCTTAGGTAGTGGATGTAGGGAAACCGAACCACTATAAATCGTGTGTATCTTTCTATCCCTACTCTATTTACTTTCCGCACTCTATATGTTTGATTATATGCTAGCATGAATTGTTTATCTAGGTTATCTAACATATAGTCTTCTAGAGTAGTTTAAGATATTGGATTAGCTTTTCACTAGTTATACTTTTATATCAAACCTTACTCTTTTCTTTGCATGATCCTATAAGTGTTTGATTTATATTAGTTGACTTAGAAGTTTTCTCTTAAACTTATTATTGTCCAAAAGATTTTAATTAGGCATTATCTTATTAGTAATCCTATTCACCCCCCCTCTAGGACTTTCAAAAGGTTGTTGAAGGGTTGAGCAATGTAGAGTTGTTTTTCTTGCCCCCTAACAAACATCTAAAATTCATCCATGTGATGTTGGGATTATTCGAGCATTTAAGCTTCACTATCGACGTCATTTTTATTTTAGCATCTTGCAGAGCCTTGAAGTTGACTCATCAAGTCCTGAAAAGATTAACATATCGATGCTATTAACTTTGCTACCTTGGCTTGGATATTTGATGTAAAGGAAACAGCAATTGCAAGTTGTTTCCGACACTGTAAGATACGATCTGAAGAACTCGATGTTTCTGAAGCAGAAGTTGATAAATTAGATAAGATATCGAAGAATTAAAGAATGTCATTTCTAAGTTTCACTATAGAGATGTGATGGACGCCGAACATCTTTTGAACTAACCTAACGAGAATGACGTCGTTATAAAATTGCCTATTGACAATGAAATTATTGAGTCTGTACAGAATGATGAGAATGATCGAGAACCATATGATAGTAGCGTCACACCAAATGTGTCATCAAAAGAAACATATCAAGCAGTAATCACCATACGAAACTACTTTCTACACACGAGCAAAATACTACTGAAGTTTTGTTCGCGCTAGGAAAAATCAAGGATGGAATGGTTTTTGGTGGAAAAAAAAAGAAAAATTTCTATAGACTCCTTTTTTGTAAAGGAATGGCTTATTGTATGAACATCGGTGACTGAAAAAAATATGTTTTATATATATATATATATATATATATATGTGTGTGTGTGTGTGTATGTGTGTGTGTGTGTGTGTGTGTAATTATTTATTTATATTTAGATAGGATCTTTAAGGATTTCAAGAAAATTATTCATTATTGAATTTAGAGAGGTTGTTCATTTATCCCCTTAGCCCAAGTTGGGACCGGAGAAAATTATTCATTTGTCGAGATTATTCATTTATCGAACATTCACTTATCGAGGTTTAATTGTAAGAAGGAAAACGCAAAGACCGGAAGGTTAATGTAAAAGGAGAGAGAAAAAGGATGAAAAATGTCTTTGAGGGTGAAGCGGAAGAGACGTAATAGTTCCAAGAAGGGATAGAATAAGAACTAAAGAGGATATGTGTGAGAAACGTGAATAGAGGAGAAATGGAGCTTGGATAGTAACAAAGTGTAAGGAACAAGGTAAAGCTAGATAACAAGGATAGTAATGATTAAAATAGATAAGAACGAGGGGACTAATGTAGGAGAAGTCAAGAAAAGTAAATAACTAGGGAAAAGGAGCCATGAACTAGGGATTGGAGAAGGAAAGAAGGGAAGAAGGGAAAACACCATTGTTGCAGGGAATGTTCTAGAGAGAAATAGGAGAGAATGGAGAATTAAATGCATGGTGCAAGTAAGTTGTCATTTTTTTCAAATATTAAGTTTATTACTTCAAAACCATCATTTGCAAACAATATCTACACCAAACCTATCTATTTTGGCACTCAAGTTTGTATAATATATATGTAAGGAGCCCCTCATAAGTGACTTGAAGAAGAAAGTTAAAGAGAAAATTTTGTAAAGTACCCAACAATGAATAAGTAGATATCAATTATCTTAGTATAATGAGTGTCCTCAATTCTATATAGTGTATTAAGAGTACTTAACTTTTATATTGTATGTTCCAAGTAAAATAGAATACAACTAGAAGTGGATAACATTTCCAATGATCGTTAGAGAACATGTATTCGTGGTTTAACAAAAGGCTGATGTGTTTTGACTAAAGGTCAAAGGAGATTATAATAGTGTTGCACCTTCTTTCTTTATCTTGTAGCTCAAGTGGTGGTGGCTATAATATCCAAAGATTATTTTTATGCAATTTCAACACATTGATTTTATCCCACATACTTGATTAGGTCGGATGAATAATGCATTTGGATAACATTTTAGAGAAAATTGAGATATATTAAGATGTGTTTTAGCAATTTACCCATTTCCTTTCAACTAAAATGTACCACAACATATTTTCTTAAGAAAAAAAAAGGATGTTCATGAATCACCTGATATGGGGAAATTATTTTCCAAAGGTTTATCCAACATATTACATTTTTCCTATAGCAAATACATCATCATGTACGGGGATGTAGCTCAAATGGTAGAGCGCTCGCTTTGCATGCGAGAGGCACGGGGTTCGATACCCTGCATCTCCAAAACTCCAATACATGCCAAATTTTCAATAGAGCTAACTTATTTTTGTCCTTTTTGAGTCACAACTTCTCACAAACGGGGTTAATAACTAACGATAAACTCACATGAGAGACACGTGTTCATGAATGGGGGATGCAACTCAAATGGTAAAGCGCTTACTTTGCATGGGAGAGGCACAAATCATTTTGAGTCACAATTTCAAAATGTCCACTTTTGGGGACAAGGATCATCTCCTCTCTAAATTTTCCTCCGGCCCTGCTAACTTTTACTCTTAACCAATCAAATTTTTATTTATTAATTAATAAAAAATTAATTTAATGTTAACGGATTATTCTCTTTTCATTCCATCACTGTTAATTTTTTTAACTTCTTTTTCTCTCTCTTTGTCGTTCTCTCTCCCCTACTTCTTCTCCAGTATCATTCATAGCTTCTTTTCTCTTAGATAAAAAAATCTTACAGAAAGTGTTTATTATAAAAAGAAGAAACGAATTTAGTCCATTCATCTTCATATATGTATAAAATTTTCTTGAAAATGTTTGATAGAAAATAAATTCTCAAGATCCAATCAAAGATATTTTAATTTCTATTATCGGAACCCAATCAAGAAGATCATGTGTCCCTGTGCATCATCTTTATGTTTTCTCTGGCAAAAGGATGTCTATTTAAAATGGTTATCACATACTTAAATCTGTTCATGTAAAATTGAATAAAGTGATCTTTAGATGGAAAACAGTTATCACATCTAAATTAAAACTGTTTAGTTAAAACTGTTCATGTAAAATTGAATAAAGTGAACTTTCGATGAATAAGGAGACAAATATATTATCACATAAAACTTCCACACTTATTAAGCCAGCAGACGAGATTTTTACAATCAACACAATTTCTAAAAAATATGATTTGATGTTGTTTAAGTGAGGTCTAATTTTCAACGAAAGAGTTATATTTTCAATAGTCTTCTAAACTGAATCAACATCATATTGGCTTCTCCATCTTGTAGTGATGAGACAAGAAGTAAAAAGATAGGTGGTTCCCTAATTCCAGTAGATGGAACGATCTATCCATAAACAACGGCATATCACAAAGTGCATCAAGATTCAAAAGGATACATAGATGAACTGACATAAACTTACACCTTAAAGTTATTCATAACTTCATGGTAGATTGGCAACTAATGATGGATTCGATATATGGGACAATAAAAACTAATAACTATCATTTACTCATATATCCAATATATATTTAAAGGAACATTATTAGGTTATAAATGTGATAACCATTTTTAATAGACATCGTTTGGTAAGAGGATACATAAAAATAATGCAAATGATCTTCTTGAGTGAGTTCCAAAAAAAAAAAGATCGCTGACTTATGAATGTATTTCAATCTAACGTTTTTATCATAAGAACTTTATATATGCATATATAAAAAGGAATAGCCTAAGATCGTTTCTAGTGTTTATAATAAACATGGCAAGATTTAATTATTTCAAATGAAAAAAGCCATAAAGATACTGGAGAAAAGGTAGAGAGTCAGGGGAGAGAAAGAAAGTTATATGTTAATGTGTGATGGAATGAGAGAGAAAACGTCTGTCAAAGTTATACTCATATTTTTCTAATTAATATGATTTTAAATATAAATAAAAATTTGATTGGTTAAAGATAAAAGTTAGAAAGATAGATGGAAAAGCTAGTGAGGAGAGGATCTTTGTCCCGCTTTTTGGGGCACATTCTTATTCGCATCTCCTTTTTATTCATTTTTACACACAGGTTTTAAACTTTACGATAAACTCACGTGAACGTAACACATCAATGAGTTGGGGATGTAGCTCAAATGGTAGAGCGCCCGCTTTGCTTGCGAGAGGCACGAGGTTCGATCCCCCGTATCTCCAAAACTAAATAAATACCAAAAGTTGGATTGAGCCAACTTTTTTCCATCCTTTTGAGTCACAACTTCTCATAAACGGGTCTAAATAACTCATGGGGGATGCAACTCAAATTGTAGAGCGCTCACTTGGCATGGAAGAGACACAAATTATTTTTGAGTCACAACTTCAAAATGTCCACCTTCTGGGGCACATGCTTACTTACATCCCCTTTTTGGTCATTTTCTCACACAGGGTTTAAAAACTAATGATAAAATCGTGTGGGAGTCACTCATCCATGAGTGGGGATGTAGCTCAAATGGTAGAGCGCTCGCTTTGCATGCGAGAGGCACGGGGTTCGATCCCCCGCATCTCCAAAACCTAATAAATTCCTAAAGTTTGATATACTCATTTTTAGTCACAACTTCTCGCATGGGAGAGGCTTTACCAAATATTGGATTGGAAAACTGTCATCCATCATTTTTTAGCACCACTTTAAATGTCCACTTTTTGGGGCACATGCTTACTTGCATCCCCTTTTTGGTCATTTTCACACACATCGTTTACAAAACTAACAATAACGTGACGTGAGAGGCATACATACATGAGTTACATGGGAGAGGCATGGAGTTCCATCTCTAAAACTTAATATATACTAAAAGTTGGATTTGGAAATCTGGCATCCATAATTTTTTAATCACAACTTCAAATGTCCAATTTTTGGGGCACATGCTTACTCGCATCCCTTTTTGGGTCATTTTCACGGGGTTTAAAAACTAACAATAAACTCACGTGAGAGACACACATCCATGAGTGGGGGATGCAACTCAAATGGTAGAGCGTTCACTTTACATGGGAGAGGTACGGAGTTCCATCTCCAAAACTTAATATATACCAAACATTGGATTGGGAAATTTGGCATCCATAATTTTTTTTCAAATGTCCACTTTTTGGGCACATGCTTACTCGCATCCCCTTTTTGGTCATTTTCATACACGGGGTTAAAAAACTAACGATAAACTCACGTGAGAGGCACACATTTATGAGTGTGGATGTAGCTCAAATGGTAGAGCGCTTGTTTTGCATGCGAGAGGCAGTGTCTGTCATTTTTGAGTCACAACTTCAAAATGTCCAGTTTTTAGGTAACATGGTTACTCGCATCCCCTTTTTGGTCATTTCCGTACACGGGGTTTGGAAACTGATGATAAAGTCACATGAGAGGCACATAATAATGTATGGGGATGTAGCTCAAATGGTAGAGCGCTCGCTTTGCATGCGAGAGGCACGGGGTTCGATCCCTCGCATCTCCAAAAATTTTAACTATACTAAAAATTGGATAGAGCTAACTCGCTTCCATCCAATTTTGGGTCATAACTTCAAAACATCTATTTTATGGACATCATACTTATGACCCGCATCCCCTTTTTGGTCATTTTCAGAAGCGTGGTAAAAAAGTTAACGGTAAAGTCATGTGAGAGGCACACGTTTTAATGTAATGGAAGTGTCACCACGGTTAATTTATTGGATAAAGCTAACTTGCCTCCATCGTTTTTGGGTCATAACCACAGAAGTCCCACTTTTTGGACAACGAACTTACTCACGTCCCCTTTTTGGACATTTTTAGAAACGTGGTTAAAAAATAATGGTAAAATCATGGGAGAGACACACGTCTTATATAATGAAAGTGTCATCACAATTATTTTATTTACACTGTTTGTAAAAATGTCCAAAAAGGGGACGCGGGTAAACGTGTGGGCCAAAAAGGGAACAATTTAAAGTTGTGACTCAAAAAAGAAGGACGAGCAAAGGTAATGGACTAAAAATTGGATGGAGCTAACTCGCTTCCATCCAATTTTGGGTCATAACTTCAAAACGTCTATTTTAGGGACAACATACTTATTACCCGCATCCCCTTTTTGGTCATTTTCAGAAGCGTGGTTAAAAAGTTAACGGTAAAGTCATGTGAGAGGCACACGTTTTAATGTAATGGAAATGTCACCACAATTAATTTATTGGATAAAGCTAACTTGCCTTCATCGTTTTTGGGTCATAACAACAGAAGTCCCACTTTTTGGACAACGAACTTACTCACGTCCCCTTTTTGGACATTTTTAGAAACGTGGTTAAAAAATAATGGTAAAATCATGGGAGAGACACACGTCTTATATAATGAAAGTGTCACCACAATTATTTTATTTACACTGTTTGTAAAAATGTCCAAAAAGGGGACGTGAGTAAACGTGTGGGACAAAAAGGGAACAATTTAAAGTCGTGACTCAAAAAAGAAGGACGAGCAAAGGTAATGGACTAAATGAAATTAGCTCAATTTGATATAATTGTAGTATTTCAGCAAAAAACAAGGACACAAATTTCAAAACGTAACCAATCTGAATTATTTTCATTTCGTGCCCCAACTCGATTCATTTGACACAAAAAAACATGTTTTTGTCATAATTATAGTTTTTGTTGTTGTAACTTAAAGCCAAAGTGGACTATTATTCCTTATAGCTAAGTAATGCACACATGTTTTTTCATCAATTAATTAGCGAATTTAGAAAAATATTTAGTCAAATTAATTGACTTGGGCATGAAATGGGGATGTAGCTCAAATGGTGGAGTGCTCCATTTGCATGCGTGAAGCACGTGGTTTGATCCCTCACATCGCCAAAATAGGTTTTCGTCATTTGTGTTCTTGTTGATAACTATAAGGAGAAATTGATTACAATTCCTTGTATTTAAGTGATGTGCACATGTTTACCGTCATTTAACTAATATATTTTGGGAAAATAGATTGATTTGGGTACATGGTGAAACATGTGGCTCAGTTTGCATGCTTTATTAAAATTGGATTCGTTTCTCCCAAAAAATATAATTCGTGGCCTATTTAGGAATGAGTAATGCTATATACCATCCATTATGTGACATTTTTTGATTCAAAATTAAATAGAGTTAAATTGTGAAAATAAATATATCAATTATTTATTTCAGTCATATAATGCCAACATGAAAAAAAATGGTATACGTTGTTACTCTTTGGTAATTTACCCTTTGTTTGATTATACTAATATTGGTTAACCGTTTAGTTATATTTTCTTTTATTTCAACATAAGGGTCCATAGCTCAGTGGTAGAGCAATTGACTGCAGATCAATAGGTCACCAGTTCGAACCTGGTTGGGCCCTTTTTATTGTTGAGACCTCGGCCCTTTTTATTGTCGAGACCTCGAACTTGTCGACACAAACATATATCTTGGTGAACGACCTTTTAGTCCATGATCTCCTTACATAAATTTATGAGAAACAAGCACCTATTAACGTATTTATAACTTTACCCACAAGTTATTTTTACAAAGACCTGAACAATACTAGTGAGGGATTGTACTTTCTAATTCGCGTATTTAAGATGCTTAGGTTTTAGTTGGAGGTGATTCAAACTGTTGATCATATGTGTATTCATTGTTGAGACCTCGACCCTTTTTATTGTTGAGACCTCGTCCCTTTTTATTATCGAGACCTCGAACTTGTCGACACAAACATATATCTTGGTGAACGACCTTTTAGTCCATGATCTCCTTACATAAATTTATGGGAAACAAGCACCTATTAACGTATTTATAACTTTACCCACAAGTTATTTTTACAAAGACCTGAACGATACTAGTGAGGGATTGTACTTTCTAATTCGCGTATTTAAGATGCTTAGGTTTTAGTTGGAGGTGATTCAAACTGTTGATCATATGTGTATTCATTGAAAAAGGTTGATGATGAAAATTTAACCGTGCCTTGATAAATATTATAACGAAACCATTAAAATTATCAACAATTTTTCCAAAATTCTTTAAGCATACATATTATGGTTTCAACTTTTTTATTGTTGAAAACTCGAACTTTAAGCATAAATCTTGTCAACACAAACATTAATCTTGTCAACACATACATAAATCTTGGTGAACGACCTTTTAGTCCATGTTCTCCTTACATAAACTTATGGGAAACAAGCACGTTTACACTATGTGTATACCTATTAACGTATTTATAACTTTACACACAAGTTATTTTTACAATTCACTTATTGAATTATTTATACACACATCTCCACACCTCATACTTAATTAATATTAGTAGAAATCAAATTCATCCAGAAGAAAGAAAAAAATCTGCAACCTGAACAATACTAGTGAGGGTTTGTACTTTCTAATTCGCGTATTTAAGATCCTTAGGTTTTAGTTGGAGGTGATTCAAACTGTTGATCATATCCGCATTCATCGAAAAAGGTTGATGATGAAAATTTAACCGTGCATTGATAAATATTATAATGAAACCATTGAAATCATCAACAACTTTTCCAAAATTCTTTAAGCATACATAGTATGGTTTCAACTTTTTTATTATTGAAACCTCGAACTTTAAGCATAAATCTTGTCGACACAAACATAAATCCTGGAGAACGACCTTTTAGTCCATGACCTCTTTACATAAAACAATGGGAAAACAAGCATGTTTACACTATATTTATACCTATTAACGTATTTATAATTTTACCCATTAGTTATTTTTACAACTCACTTATTGAATTCTTTATACACACATCTCCACACCTCATACTTAATTAAATTAGTAGAAATCAAATTCATCCAGAAGAAAGAAAAAAAAATCCGCAATGACTAGAACAATACTACTGAATGCTTGTACTTTCTAATTCGCGTATTTAAGATGTTTAGGTTTTAGTTGGAGGTGATTCAAACTGTTGATCACATGCGCATTCACCGAAAAAGGTTGATGATGAAAATTTAACCGTGCCTTGATAAATATTATAATGAAACCATTAAAATTATCAACAACTTTTCCAAAATTCTTTAGGCATACATAGTATCTAATTTTCTGTTTTGGACATTGTCGTGTTCTTGGTTAGTGAATTAGTTAATCTCTGAATTGATATTATATGTTACATAGTCTTTACTGATTGCAATTTGGCCAATATTGTTATATTTTTATTAGCAACACGAGAATTAAAACCAGAATCGACCCAAAAATAAAGTATACTACTTAATGGACTAACGAACAATTCTATTTTCATTAGAAACACGACTATATTACACAATAGATAATCAAGTATACTATTCAATGAATAATAGCATGTTATGTACTAATCGTCTAAATGTAATAGAACACTTTGTTCTTATGTGTAACTAAACTTTAACAAAGTATTATTTTTTAAATTTTTAATTAAATAATATGAATTAACTCTATACCTACAAATCAAATTATTAAACCAAAATTATAATATTACTTCATTGTTTCATTCATAAAATCCAAAATCAAGTATTTAATATCAAACCAAAATTTCAATTATTGATTGAAATTGTTCATTGTATAGGTCTCTTCTTCTACCACAAGGGTATATAAATCATATTATAATATATATAAAATATTCTATTTATTTATATTGAAATAGTATCAATGAATATTTGAAAAAATAATCAAAATGTCTCTGGAAAAATCGGTTCAAAAATTCCAATTCTGGTCAAATCGAAAGGTAAAAAAACAATTTCAAAAACAGAATTTGCAGATCAGACGAATATTATTTCTATCTTTAAAATTAATAAAATAGTTTATAATAATAATAAAAATAGAGACAATAACGATTGTAGCACTTATAAATGTTAGATTATGAGTTAATTGTTGTATCAGTTTTAAAAATGCTCAATGTGTATCGATCTTCCATGTATAAATAAAAAAAAAGGTATATAATGAGACATGTATATTTTTATGAAATTAGTTGAGTACACGCAAGTTAGTCCAGACATCATGTAAAAAAAAAATCTTAGTTCAAGAGTCGATGTGAAAAGGAAACACCACTCGCACAAATCCATGGATTAATGAACAATTCTTGTCTTTATAGTGGAATTAGTCATAATATGTGGCCGATTACCACCAACATGCTATGCTGACGTGTAAACCAAAACCCTCCACCATTTTATCCAAAATCCATAAATTAATCATAAAAACGTGCAATAAATCCACCTTTTACTCCACATTCGCCACATACATAATTCCTTTTTCGTCCTATTTCCATTTTCCAAAAATCGATCTCAATGAACACACAAATAAAAATATAATCCTACCCAGATAAATTCACACTCAAATTTGTAACTAGTTATACAACATTCATCGATAATCACTAAAAAATAGTCATGAAAGCAAGAGTAATAGTATTCCCAATCAAAGGAAGAAACTGGTGTTTCAGCAGATCCATTGACCCATCTTCTTCTTCTTCGTCTTCATCTTCTTCTCAAACACCCACAACTTTCAAACAACTATGGCACAAGATCCGATCCTCATCCTCTTCCGAAGCTTCTGATAAAACAAATTACGCTGAGAATGTCGAAGTTGTCGTTGATTTTGCAGCAAATAAGGTATAAATGTTACGAGTTAATCTTTATTATAGTGGTTTGTTAAATGGGCATATGCGTTTTTGTGTGTTTTGTTTATGATTAATGCTATGTTCAGATGAATAAAGCTTGGAATGTACTGGAAAATGCGCCTGAGGGAACAATCAAAAGCAAGCTTCATGGGTAATTCCGATCTTTTTCTTCATTTTCCCTTACGTTTTTATGTAATATATCGATTAATTGCACATTAGATCCCTAGATTAAGCAAAGTAGCCAAATAAACTGTGTTCCATTCTAGTGTAAATATATGCACATGAGCGTTAATTGCAGGTATAGGTCTCTATATGAATTGCACTCAGGTCCTTATATTATGCAATAATTGCATTATAGGCCCCTCTATTATTTTTTTTGAGTTAATTGCACTATAAGTCTTATACTAGTACAAAATATTCATTTAAACAACCAAAAAAAATCAAAGCCTAGTTAAAAGAAAGGACTAATGTGCAGAAAAGGAAAGGACTAATGTGCAAATATATGTTTAATTTATGATCTTAGGTTTGGGGTGAAACTTCTTTCAAGAATAAAGCCTTCAGAGATTTTCTTAAAATCCTTTCCAAAAGACGCATCAAAAGTTGAAATCATATATCCACCAAGGTTAGTTGCTAAAGAATTCCTAATACCAATTAATTGCACTATAGGCCCCTCTTATTTCTTATTAATTTTTTCTGGCCATATTTACAGTTTACATGAACGACTTGTTCGCCGAAGATTGAGACATATAGCTCTCCGGGGAACAATTATTCACAAGAAGACCTTTTACGTATCTGCTATTTTTCTTCCTTTCACATCAGCTTTTATGGTAAATATTTCTCAGTTTTTGTATTATTTGTAAATTTTAATTACTTTTTTTGTTTTTACTGTGTATTACAGATTCTACCTTTGCCAAATATCCCTTTCTTTTGGGTTTTGTTCCGGACTTATTCTCATTGGAGAGCTCTCAAGGTTAGTAATTGCACTATAGGTCCCTATATTAATTTACTTGAGTTCATGAATTTCATTTGCATAAGTGTAGAAACAACCATGCATAGCATAGTAGTAACATCACATTAAAGATAGTTAACCTGGTGTTCAAGTGAAGATATAGTGAAACTTGAGGGACCATAAGGTATTATGAGTATAAAGATGAGTCAAGATAGTCTCATTAATAGTGGCTGTTTTTTCAGGGTAGTGAGAAACTGCTTGAGTTAGTTTCAGATGGGTCAGTTCAACCAGAGTTAACTGAAGAACAAGTTAATGATGGAAAAACAAACCATAAAATCTCTTCCGATTCTCCATGGGTAGGATTTCTCACTTTGTCTTTTTGCAATTTAGTCCTTGTAGTTTGGTAAATTAGCACCCTATCATATGAAACAGGGATTTGAACCTTCTGAGGAACTTGAGAAACTTGTTAAAAGCAAAAATGGAGAAGATGGTGTGGATAAATCTACTATAGAAGATATATGCAAAAGATTTAACTTGAACGCAATGGATGTTCTCAAGTATCGTGATACAATGTAACTTTAATTAATTAATTTTGGAACATCTAACTTTTCGAAAACATTCTCTTAGAAATTCAATTTTCTTGAAAGGGTATGTGAAATTGTGGGTCCCGAAAATGGGGAAATGGGAGAAGGGTTAAGAAATAAGAAACACAGATGAGATAATAGAATATTGTTGTTATTGATTAAAAGGAACCAACGCTCCTATTTTGTACGTTGTATTTTCATTTGTTCTCGCATAAATCTTGATTGTTAGGGTTTTGGTCTTTGGGCTTTTGGCTAATATGTGGCTTATTTGTCATCGTAGTACTAGTTGATTGTTTATGAAATCGGTAACCCAATTTAATGTTGTGGTCTCATACAAGTTCCTTAGTTGCCACTAATTTATATTATTTTGTCATTCTTATATAATATATTGTTAATCTATTCTTTTGAACAAGCCCTTAAAAAAATGCCCAAAATACCTTTCTCTAATGAATCCAAAATGGGACACGCTCAAATTTCTTTTACACCAGTGATTTGAATGACGAGGCTAGTTATTTATACCTTTATCTGTTTTTCATTGAGTGCTAGGGGAAAGCCTGGTAGAAATGGTGATTCATGATGAGTTCTCATTTAAAATTATTGAGGGAATATGTTTTAGAAAATTTGCTTTATTATGTAACGACAATTTCAAGTCCCGTTTAAATTTACATTTGTTAGGGATGTAATGAAAATACGAGCAAAAAACCAGTTAGGGTAGTTCAGATGGCAGAGTCTTGGTTGTCCTATCCTTCTAGACATTACAAGTTCGAACGTGTTAATGACACGAGTAACAAAAAGAAAAGGAAAAATTTAATTTAACAACTGAAGATTGGACAACATACAAAAACACTTTTTTTCTGAAAAAACAATATGAATTACAATCCATCTTCTCCATTATTCTTCCCCAACCTATCAAATCTCCATCAAAATTTCAAGGTTAAACATTAAACCTCAGACTCATCTCTAGCAGTCTGAAATAGACATCTACTGCAAACAAAAATCAACATACATATGAGATTAGGTTGTAATTAAAGATAAACTAAAATCTGATAATTTCAAAAATCATAAAATAGTGAGATCAGATTGAAATTCAAGCAAGTAAAGAAATTAAAGTAATTGGGGAAGAAAGGAGGGGGTTACTTCACCAGGAGTGTTCATGATGATGATGAGTCATGGATATTTACTGAAAAAAAGTTTTGATATAATATAAATTTTTAACTTAAAGCGTGTGATGATGGCGTATAAATTAGTTTTTAGGTATTACGTTTCACTATTTTTTAACGTTATTGGTTAGACTTTTTTATCTTTAATTTTTTTGGGGAAATTTTTGGTGTTATCGGGTTTACCCAATGAACACCAAAAAAATTCCAGATTTTTTAAGATAAAAAAAAATATATAACAGAAAACATTGAGACCCAGATTTGTTAATTCCGCAATGGCAGGGAGAACATATTCCGTACTCCTTGCAGAACCGCCAACTCAATCCTATTTCCGCCTCTCATAAGATCTCGTGAAATCGGACAAAAAAAAAGTCTCCTGAAATTTACTCCTCCATGTGTATCTTTATTATTCTTTTACAAGGGTTAATTGTGTCATTAGTTGCTGTCTGAAAGTATATTCATATGTTATACATTAGTTCTTGTGAAATCTATCCCTCCATTGGTATGTTTGTTATTTTATTGAGAGGCTAATTGCTTCATTAGTCCCTGCATGAAAATATACCTTTGTTTATGTTTGAGAATATATGCATATTTATACATACTTGAGTAAAACTTCCATCCAATATTGGATGGTTCAATATATAAATCTTGGATATAATAACAAGACATATGTCTATAGATTAGTTTATAGACTTCTATAAATATGGTCATGTGTCATAATATAAATAGTTAATTCTAACAAGTTTTTTCCTCTAATATGAAACTACATACAACAACTCAAATATATTTTCAACTCCCGTAAAAAAATTTCGGTCCATAATTGTATCGTTTAGTCCTTAATTAACTAAACATGGTCCCAAAAATGTGTGCAGATATTTCAGAACTTATAAAAATTGCTAAAAGGTTCCCGCTGCTTCCATTTTTTTAGTTGTGCTTCCAGCTATTTTTATTGTAAGATCAGTCCTGAAGTCCATGTGTGGTAACTCAGGTTTTAAGCTTTACTCCATGGATATAACTTAGAAGGATAAAATTGCACAAAGATTGTTGGTTTTTTTATACGTAAAGGCGCTCCTCAGAGGAGCGCCTCATACTTAA
Organism: Nemophila menziesii; assembly: GCA_029959085.1. Classification (NCBI taxonomy): domain Eukaryota; kingdom Viridiplantae; phylum Streptophyta; class Magnoliopsida; order Boraginales; family Hydrophyllaceae; genus Nemophila; species Nemophila menziesii. The sequence continues at coordinate 59,495,149 of JARWIR010000003.1, read as the reverse complement.
ATTAATTAATGGGCTATTAAATTAATGGGTTGATTAAATGATGTAGACGCTCCTTTTTGAGCAGCCTGTAAATTAGGTTTGCAATTATTTTTTAAAATAAGTTTTCCTAGAACTATTTTCTTAAAATAGGTTAAAAGTATAAAAAACTGATCTTGCGAATTTGAAAATTTTAAATAAAATTTTATATTGAACTATTTTTACTAAAGTATATAATGATATTTAAGAAATTGTATAAATGCTCAACATAAAAATTTATAACAATTTGATAACTTTGAAAGTTTGGAGATAATGTCAATGATATTTCTTTCCTTTTATTTAGACTATTTTCACTTATAATTAAATTATTCTTTAATATAACACCTCATTCTTATTTAAAATAAAAAAATAAAATTTACTCAAAGTCATCACTTAGAAAAAATTTACATGAAACAAAATCAAATTATAGAATTATACAATTTTATTGTTTATTTTATTATTTCATATCTTCTTAAATCATTATACATATCAATTATATAAAATATATAAATATGATATTTGTAATAATTAAGTAGTCTCATCAGTGTATATATTATCATTGAATAGAAAAAGTTATGATATAGAAAAAAATTATGACATTTTTTATACTATTTATCAAGATAAATATACCAAAATTTGTTCATTTGGGGTATTAAAAAAATTGTTTTAAATAAGGTTAACAACAATTTAAAGCTATGTGATTACCGTCTTTTTTGGAACAGAAAAAAGATTACCGTCTTTTTACTCTATAAGGCATAGGTAAATTTAGTAACAAGTTTACGGTCATGTAGTTATAAAAGCATAGAGATGTGGGTCTGTCATTTGTCAAGGCTAAATCTAACAGCTTCTTATATTTTTTGGCAAAATTAGGGGTCAAATGACTTTAGTCTATCAAATACAACTCTCTACATAAGAACTACTCCAACAGTTTCCCAATTCTATCAACTAATTTTAAAAATTCTATTATATATTTTATTTTGATATTATTTTATAATTAATTTATTAATTATTTAAATTGTTATTGAGTTTCTTTTCATATATCTAAAAACTATCTTGTTATAAAAATTATTTGTTCATTTTTTTAATATTTTTTAATATTAAATATATTTGTTTATTAAGTTTGCATCCACAACCTCGCTAACTCCATTTGGCATAGAATTATTTACCCAACGCTTCCAACTCAAATCTCCCACAAACATATCATTGCTAGGCTTTGTTCTTGTAAAAACTTCCATCATCATAATCCCAAAGTTATAAACATCGGATCTTGTTGACACCGTCCCTTCTAATCAATAATCTGCAATAAATACACCAGTATACTTTAGAGTAAATAACACTTTTGCCCCCTGGGTTTATACGCGATTGACAGTTTGCCCCCTAAGTCTTAAAATGCGCCTCGTTGCCCCCTAAGATTTAATTTTGTGACCCGTTACCCCCTGACTGCGTGTTCCGTCCATTTTCTCCGTTAAATGTGACGTGGCAATGCCATGTCATTTTTTTTTTATAATTCAGATACTAATTAATTATTTAATTAACTTAAACCAAGGGCAAAAAAGAAATTTCATTAATAGTTTTTATAATATTAAATATAATTAATATAATAACCACCCCCCACCCCACCGCACCCCCTACCCCCCCCCCCCCTCTCTTCTTCTTCCCCATTCTTCTTCGTCTTCCCCGCTGGTTCTTAAAAAAAAAAAAAAATTCAAGTTACCACCATTGTTGGTGTTCTTGTCCATTGCAGATTTTAATGGTAAAGATCGAAACTTTACAGATTTGTCTCCAAGATTAGTGTTCTCTCACCGTTTGAACTCAAATTAGACTCCATATGAAAATCCTCTCCAAGATTTGTCTTCATTGATTCATTTTTCGAAATATTCCCTTTGGCAATGTCCTCTGCATCTCGAACTTGATTTCTCACACCATTTGAACTCAAATTAGAATTCACAGTTGCTTCACTTTTAACCATTCCTCCTTCAAAAGTTCCATTTTTGACAGTTTTTGATAAATGTGATTTACCAAGTTGCCCTAAAACCATACCTTTATCACTTACACTAACAAAGGTTTCATTTTTATCAATCTGAGATCCATTGGTAATACTATCTTTTCCATTAAAATCTGTAAAGTTTCGATCTTTACCATTAAAATCTGCAATGGACAAGAACACCAACAATGGTGGTAACTTGATTTTTTTTTTTTTAAGAACCAGCGGGGAAGACGAAGAAGAATGGGGAAGAAGAAGAGAGGGGGGTAGGGGGTGTGGTGGGGTGGGGGGTGGTTATTATATTAATTATATTTAATATTATAAAAACTATTAATGAAATTTCTTTTTTTGTGGTTTAAGTTAATTAAATAATTAATTAGTATCTGGTTTATAAAAAAAAATATATATGACATGGCATTGCCACGTCACATTTAACGGAGAAAATGGACGGAACACGCAGTCAGGGGGTAACGGGTCACAAAATTAAATCTTAGGGGGCAACGAGGCGCATTTTAAGACTTAGGGGGCAACCTGTCAATCGCGTATAAACCCAGGGGGCAAAAGTGTTATTTACTCGTATACTTTATATTAAGACATTTAAATGTTGTACATTAATTATAAGTAATAACTTGAAAACTTTACCTGGTGCAATATGACCCATTGTCGCTAGAGTAATAGTATGGCTAATACTTTCTCCTTCGCCTAACAATTTTGAAATGCCAAAATCACTCGCATGAGCTACCATATCTTCATCAAGAAGGATGTTACTCGGTTTCAAGTCACAGTGAACTAAAGGCGAAGAATAACTGCCATGAAGATATTCCAAAGTTGATGCTATGTCTATCATAATGTTGAGTCTTTGCATAAGATCTAAAAAGAGTTGTGAGACTTCTCAAGACTCCCATTGGGCATATACTCAAGTACCAAGGCTTTGAAGTCCTCAATGCAACAACTACTTATGACTTTAATAAGATTTCGATGTCGAAGATTACGCAATACTTCACACTCTATTTCGAAGCTCCTGAATGCATCTTTCAACTTCAAATTGAAGACCTGTACTACCAGATATGCCCCATCCTTGAGAATTCCTTTGTAAACCGATCCAAAACTTCCCGATCCAAGCAAATTTCTTTCACTATACTTATCAGTTGCTTCAAGAATTTCATAATAGGAGATTCTTTTCACTCTTTTCACGGTATAGGAATTTGATTCTTTAGAAATTATGTTCTTCCTTCGATATCTCATTAGTATGAATATGAAGACCATCACAAGTAAAGATACCGCAATTCCTAGTGGGATGAGTATAAGTAGAAGTTTCCTTTTTTACCCCTTCTTCTTAGTAGAACTAACTAGACATGTAGTACTTGAAACCTTGAATCATCGCACAATGCATCGTTAAATACAAATGATCGGCTTGTGAAGTTTTTGAAAGGACCACTAGATGGAATTTCTCCTTCTAAATCATTGAAAGAAACGTTGAAACTTGTAAGAGATCTAAGAGACTCTAAGGACTTTCGGATCGATCCTGAAAGATTGTTATGAAACAGGTCCAAATCTGCCAAACTTATAAGTTTACCTAGTGTGTCCGGAATGGATCCTTCCAATCTGTTATGATCCAAATAAAGATTTTGTAAACTTGATAGGCCCTCAAACATGTTAGGAATCTTATCAGATAATTGATTCGTTGATAAATCTATTAATGTTACCGCATTTAGAGTTCCAAACTCGAAAGGTAAATAGCCATTTAATGAGTTTGAGGAGATATCCATCTTGATAAGATTTTCAAGGTTCCCAATGCTTGGAGGTACAAGAGTTAAAGTATAATTGTTAAAGAAAATATACCTTAGAGAAGCAAGTATGCCTAAGCAGTCTGGTATTGAACCCAAAATATTGTTGTGGCTCAAAACTAGATCAGAAAGGCAGAAAGGCTGTGTAGTTCACATAAAGTGCTTAGAGTTGATCCATCTATATTGTTGTGACTTAGATTGAAATCTTTTTTTTTTGGTTTTTTTTTTTGAATAGCCTTCAATGTAGGTGGAATCTGTCCTATCAAATAATTGTTGGATAGATCTAATATAATTAATTTGCTTGAATTTCCAATCTCACTTGAAATGCTTTCATTGATTTTACAGCCAATTGCATGAAATTTATCAAAAGAGGATAAATTTCTAATGGAAACTGGAAAGCTTCTATTCAAAGGATTATTAGCGACACCCATCTGTCTTAAATATTGACACCTTGTCAATGACGTAATGAATTTTAGACCTTGAGATGTGAGATTATTATAGTCCAACGATAGATATACAAGCATCTTAAGATCTCTAAGAGAGTCACGAATTTCTCCACTAAATTCATTACTATAAAGCTTTATCATTTGAAGTTCGGTGAATTTAATAGAAAGCTACAGTGGCGGAGCCTTGTAGGTTGGGGGGCCATGGCCCCTGGTTTTTCAAGATTATATTATATATTTGGTCTCCTCTAAACTTTTAAAATATTCATTTTAGTCTACTAAATTTTTAAAATCTATTTATTGGACTTATAATTATTGTATATATATAAATATTTTATTTTTTTAATAGTAAAATAAATTTTATTTTGTATATTATAGGATAAATAATTTTTAAAAATTTATATAAAAGCTTATAGTGCAATTTTTACATAATATAAGGATCTATAGTGTAATTTTTTACAAGATAAGGACTTCTTTTGCAATTTTTGCATAATATATGGACCTACCGTGCAAAAAAAGTTTAAAAAGAAATTTCGGGGAGCTGCCCCCGAACCCCCTTCTTCCTCCCCCCCTCCCAACAATCCTGGCTCCGAAAGTTAGGAATAACTCCCCTAAGGTAATTATCATAAAGGTGGAGTTGTTCAAGATTTGGAAGAGTATAGCCCATATTTGATGGAAGAGTGCCAAAGTTGATTTGTGGAAAGTCCAAGCAATTTTAGATTTGACATGTTAAATATACCTATTGGTATTGAACCATTTAAATTGTTATTGTACAACCAAAGTCCCTCCAATTTGTGAAGATAGATAATCTCTTTTGGTATTTCTCCTGTATAAACAAATAATTAAATGCTTAGACTTGTTGAACATGATAATCTATTTTACTTAAAAATGCCCAGAGTTTGGCTTACCTTCCAAGTTGTTAAGAGTAAAGATATATCAGTTGCAATTTTGAGACGTTGAACAAAGCGGGTGGTATATTGAACCTATAAGCTGCACTTCTGCCATGGATCAAATCTTTAGGTTATGAAGATTACCAAACACTTTCAGGATTACACTTGCCAAATGGTAAGGAATACAAAAGAACAATTAATATAAAGTCCCTAATTATTTTCCTTCACTTGGCTTCTTAATTAGTTCACGTCTATAGGCTAATAAACAATAAGTTTGAATAGTTTACCTTTTGAAAAGCCATTCTTGCCGAAGTGTAACTCCTCGAGATTCACTAATTTCCCAATTTCTGTAGGTATGACTCCAGTAAATCTGTTAAGTGACAATCCCAATACTCGAAGTGCTGAGCAATTTGATATTGTTAGTGGTATCTTACCACCTAACTCATTTTCAGAAAAACTAATAAAACTGAGACGTGAAAGATTACGACACATATCTATAGGAAGATTCCCGTATAATATGTTGTCTCCAAAGCGAAGGATTTCCAGAGTTGTGATGTTGAATACTTCTAATGGTATAGAGCCTGTGAGTTGGTTACTTTGCTTGTTTAAAATCTCCAAGTTACGAAGATTTCCAATTCCTTGTGGAATATTTCTTTCAAGAGACTTGAATGCTATAACCAAGTCTGTTAGCTTCGACAAATTGGATAAGGAAGAAGGAACCGAACCAGTAAAATTATTGTTAATAAGAGATATCTCTTTAAGTTCGGTTAAAGAACCCAACCAGCTTGGAATTTCTCCAATTAAGTTATTATAATTCATTCGCATAACATGCAATCGATGCAAGATTACCAACTCATTGGTGAGATTTCCATGGAAATTATTCTCACTCAAGTCAAGAGAAATAAGAAATGAGAAATTTCCAAGCTGCGGAGAAAGCGTGAAATATTCAGTGCAGTGACTCTGTGGTGGTGGATACCACAAGTGACCCCAACTCAATCACACACTGAGGTTGAGGTAGACCAGTTCATGTGTAATATGTATGGTATGAGTCTAAAGTAATGTTGGATTTTATTTCTCTTAGAGAAGCTTGATCAGTTGTGATGTTTCTCGAAGAAGTTATAGCTGAGCATTTAAATATTATAAATAAAACGAGAAGAGGAAGGAAGTAGACATATTTTTGCTCCATTGTTTGATTTCTGCAGCATATCCATTGCAGATTAAGTGTATAAATAAGTTTTAAATTCTTGCAATATTATTGTGTGGGTCTGTCTGTCTATACACATAACACAGTTCATACATTTAATCAAACTCGTTTAATTATACGTTTTCAAAGTTATATATTATCTAGATGTTTTACTTTAGGACTTCTAGCAAGTGGCAATAGTATGAAGATTTTCTGCATACAACAACTTGAAATTTTTCTCTATCAATAAATGCAAGACGTGTGGGCCCTGGGGTGTGCATATTGATTTAAAGTCAAGAGTAAACTTGACTGGAGTAACAGCACACGTACGTATTGAGTTGGATAATGTATTGAGTTAATGGATTATGTTTGTAAATGTGCTCTTTTATATTTTTATTTTTTTTGGGTAAACAGTTGAAGTAATCACGAAATAACTGAACAATACACAAGGAATTACATCTAAGCCTAAAAGCTTATATAGTCCAAAGCACAAATCAACTAGCTAACAGTAGTGCACATCTAAGATAATCCCACTATCTATCATCCACAAAGGAAAGATAAAGATAGAATATAAAATGCAAAAATTGCACTGAGACAACATTTTTCATCGCTATTTTGCATTCCAAATGTGATAAACTGTGACAGCAAATGCAATACTTCTAACTTTTCTCCTCCAATTTTTTCTCTCCTTCAACTTTTTGAGTCATTTAAGAGATTTAAATATAATTGTCATTTCTTTTGTTATACCCATTTTTCATTTTCTAATATTACATTTTTCGATCTCATTTTCCAGACATATGCTTCCTTTTTAATATCCATATACGTTTGAGTAATGCTGGATATCACCCCAAATTGCATCGCCTTAATATCGTCCCTTAGGTGGACCAATCATAAAAGAGAGATCACATGATTGGTCCATTTAAAATCCACTTAAGGGGCGATATTAAGGCGATGCAATTTGGAGTGATATCCAGCATTACTCTATACGTTTTCAATATTACAGAAAATGAAAACAAAAACCAAACTCTTTATTTTCATAAACAAATAAGGTATTTATTATAATTTCGTTTTTCTTGAAATCAGTTACATCCGAATTAAGTCATCTCACATCAGGTACAAATCGGGGGGAAAAACTGAAAAAATGCACCACATATAACATCTACCATATAAACAAATGTGTATCATCTACTCACGAGCATAATATAATACAACAAAGGATTTTCTTAACAAAATAAATCCACATAAAAACCAAAATAGTAAAGTAGAATCCAAATTCACATTTTCATCTTTCCCGAAACCTTTTTACAAAGCATAACATAAAATTTAATTTGAAATTAGTCACGAGGAGAATCCACACTCTCATTTCGATTCTGATCATTTCCCACTGTTCTCTTACTCATATTTGCTCGTTGAACTAACCGAACCAACGCTTCAACAACCTCAGACATAGGTGGTCTGAACTCCGGCTCAGATTGGACACAAAGTGCGATGACATCAGCAAACCGAGATAGAGATTTCACCGGATAAAGCCCTTCAAGCATTGGATCAACCATTTTATCCAAAGCATCTATGTCATGAAGCTGAGGTGTCGCCCATCTAACTAAAGATTGTTCAGATCTCGCTCTTGCGCTGTCAAAATTATATTTCAAAATTTAGTCCCTATTAAATTGCAAAATAGTCCTTACTTTTACTTACTTATCAAATGGTTTACGTCCAGTAAGAAGTTCCAACATGACTACTCCAAAACTGTACACGTCACTTTTTATTGTGTATTGACCTGACATAGCAACTTCTGGTGCACTATATCCAGCTCCGGCCTAAAAAAACGTGCATTAAAATGTTAATATAAATTAAGATAAGGACCTATAATGCAATTTACTACCTGATCTACATCCTGGATTAGTGTTGCTAGACCAGAGTCTGAAAGATGAGGGTTAAGCTCAGAGTCAAGTAATATATTTTCCGATTTCAAGTTTTTGTGAATCACTGATGGAGAACAAACTTCATGTAAATACCTGCAAAAAGTAGTTACCAATTTATTAATTACACATTTGATCCTTTATTATTCAATTTTAACTTACTCTACTGCACGTGCTGTCCCAAGAGCAATTTTAACTCGATTATTCCATGTTAATAATGGCTTGCTTTCATACAAGAGATGAAGAATATCATTGAGGGACCCACTTTTTAAATACTCGTAAACTAACAAATGTTGTCCATGCTCTGAACAATAACCAATAAGTTCCGTTACATTTTGATGATGTAATCGTGAAATCTCCAACACCATCTCCAGAAAACTATCGGAACTCATAATCGCAGATGAATTTATTTTCTTAACCGCAAAAACCTAATATCCCCAAAAAAAAAATTAGTAACGGTTTTTTTAGCAATTATTATAAACCGAGGGGTTAAAATGCAAATACGCAATACCTTTCCATCGTTGAATAAAGCGCGATAAACACGTCCGACTGAACCTTCGCCGAGTAGATTATCGACATTGAAACTATCTGTAGCGATTTGAAGATCTGCGATTGAAAATGATTGGGCTTTTATTGAAGCGATATTTATTTTTTTAGCCGGAATAATTGGTTTTGTCGTAATATCTTCTTCGACAAAAGATTTCTGCCGCTCAATTGGTGGTGGTTTGAGATTTATGGAAGCCGGAACTTCGTATGTGTTTGCGTTAGATGTGTACGTATTCTGAGCAGGTTTCATCTCTGCAAAAGAGTTAATTGCATTATAGGTCCCTATATTATGCAAAAATTGCACTAAATTTCCCTATATTATGCAAAAATTGCACTACAGGAATTTACATAGTCAGATTATGTTTATAGTTACAAGTATGACATTGCACAAACCAAAAACAATAAATGAAGCAGCAAGAATTTATGTTTGGGGTGGGGGACTAAAGAAAATATTAATTTGGGCATGTTTTTGGGGATGTTACAAATATTGCTCTATAGGTCCCTATACTAAGAAAAATGTGCTATTCGTCCCCATAAGTTCCCGGGCTTGCGAGCATAGGCTTAAGAAAATATGTATTTGGACATGTTTTTGGAGGTGTTACAAAAATTGCATAATAGCTCCCTATATAATGTAAAAATTGCTCTATAGGTCCCTATAGGTATCCGGGCCTGCGAGAGCTACTACTGGTACTGTGGATTTTAAGAACATGTTTTGGAGGTGTTACAAAATTGTACAATATGTCCTATATTATGCTAAAAGTGCACTTTAGGTTCCTATATAGTACAAAATTTGCTCTATAGGTGCCTATAATATTAAAAAATGCACACTATTAGTCCCTATATTAATTTGTTTGAGTAAATTGCACTACAAGTCCTATATTATACAATAATAACCTATATTTTATCATAGACACAGTCAACAACAAAATGTAACAAAACCTAAAAAGACAACATCAAAAAGTTAAGGGGGCCAAGTGAAGATTCTGAAAAACTTGGGGGGTTTAAGGTATTAATACATAGTCCAAGTACCTAGTGGTGCTTCCTGTGAAGCAAGCGAAGCAAAAGGCTGATTCTCGAGCTTTTCTATATCCGAAGATGATTTTCTCGATCTTCTCTTCATAATAAAAATCGCTACTATAGCTCCAATAACTAAAACAGATACTAAAATTCCAATTATACCCCCGGCCCCTATACCAGATTTTTTGCTTCCTTCATTCGATCCATTTCCATCTTCGGGCTTGTGTGGTCGGTTCGGCTTCTGGACAGGTGGTGTGCCAGGTGGCGGTGGTGGTGCGGGCCCGGATTGCCATGTATTTCCATTTCCGCCCGTTCTGTTTTAGTAACAAGAAATTAATCTCACGTTTATATTTTCTTTTTTTTTTACGAAAATGTAAATAAAAACTCACTTTAGATTCTTGATACCCTTTAACTGCTGCGGGATCCACCCGTTAAAAAGGTTATTCTCGATGTTCCTAAAAAGTCAACCGTAAATTAGCGTAAATGGTCAACTCACGATACTTTATATATTAAGGTGTAAATGAAACTCACAAATTGTCGAGGGGTAGATTTGCAAGAACGTTGATTTTTCCGGTGAATTGGTTGTTCTGTAAATACCTGCTCACCATTACAAGTGGTGGGGTAAGCAAATGAAATCAAGAAAAGGGGTAAATAAGTAAATAAGTAAATAAACTATTTGGTCCTTTATCAATATCTTTTCGACACTTTATCATTTAATTTTGTGAAAAAAGGTAGTCCTTTTTCATATTTTGTTACAACGTTGTCACAAAATCAAAAGATAAGGGACTAAACTGTCAAAATGTGAAAAGATAAGGGACCAAATGTGTTATTTACACTAAAACAATATCAATGTCCTTACATATTGTTCATACTGATTAGTGAGCTGAAACTGTTGGGAAGATCACCGGACATTGAATTAAACGAGAAATCCCTGAATCATTAATTATTAATTATTAATAATTAAACAAACCGAGTATAAAAAAAAATTAATCATTTTTCATTTCTGTTATGAATTATATTATCCAAAAAAACAAATTCAAGTCTCACAATGTGGAGAGGGAAGAAAGTGATCCAAACATATCATTCACTTGACCATCTAATTGATTGTGGCTAACATTTCTGCAAAATAACAATAATAACAATTTAGTCCTCCATGTTTCTTTAGGGGTAAATACGTAAATTTACTGTGAGAAAATCGACTAACAGGTTTCTTAGAGACGTTAACGTAGATATATAATACGGTAGGCCACCACTAAAGCCATTATTTGCAATATTCCTGCATTAACAAAATTTGATTCAAGAAATAATTCGGAAAATAAAAATTTGAAAAAAAAACATACAATTTCTGCACATTCGGAGGCATTGTATAAGGTATTACTGCCCAAAAATTGTTGTTACTAATGTCACTGCAAATAAACATAAATCATTAAACAACAAAGTAAGAAAAAAATTCAAAATAATAAAGAATTTTTTTGATCTTACAAATTGGTCACAGCTGTTAATTTATCAACTTGATATCCCAATGATCCAGTGAGTCCTAGACCAGAGATATCTCTGAAGAGATCAAATCAAATAAAAAAGATGAGTTAACACGAAAAACATTATATTAAAACATTAAGAAATATTACATTTCAGTGACACGTTTATTTGAGCATTTAATTCCTTTCCATGACTCATCACAAGGATCACCATTTGCTGTCCATTTAATTAGCTGTTGTGGTGAATTTAAACTGTTGTACATAACCCTGAGAGCTGTAGCTGTAAATCCAAATTATCACAATTAAAATTCTTTTAATACAAGGATAAAAGCAAATTTTGAATCGATCAGTGTTCATATAACATGCGTTTGAGCTAAAATTATCATCGATTCATAGTCCACCTGAGCATTATTAGTATAAAAACTCCACCTTTAACCACTAGATGAATAGACCCGGCATTAAGATAAACTTTGCAATAAAAAAATTCGAAAAAAAAAACAAAGATTTCAGCTTTTCTAATTTCAAGCAGCTAAATCTTGTAAATTTCAATGATTTTACATGTTTTCGCATTCATTAGACTCGAATCCATCATCAACATAAACACATTACCATAATCTAAATAAATCATCAGATAAATCAAAGGTCAAGAGTTGCTCCGGTGGTCGGAAGCATTTTCCGGCCAGTAATAAGAGAAGAGTACTCACCATCGTTGGGATCTGTCTCGGCATTGGTATCGAGAATGCCGATGAGCAAGGCGAACATCACCACCGCCACTACCATCTTCATATCCACCGTTTGGTGAAAAAAGAAAAAGGGAATTTCAAAATTGAGACGAAGTTTTGTAGAAGAATTAAAGTAGAATAATATAATTTAGTTGATGTAGTATGAAAGTATAGCGTTTATACTCTGTAACTAGTTTTTCTTACCATAGCCATTTTGTCTGTCTAGTCTATTAGTAGTAAAGCTGGCAGGCACGATATGAAATATATGATTGAAGAATCCGACGCCACCGATTTGGGTTTATTTTCATTTTTATCTACTTATATAGTATTGAAATTTTTTGCTATTTAATTCTTCCTTATTAAATGCGCATTATTTCCATATAATTTTATTTTTTTCCAAATAATGATTCAAACCATTACTATAGATAAAATGATTTCTCCTTCCATTATTGGCTTAAAACTTTATTTTAAAAATCATCAAATTAGAAAAAAAATTATCTTACACTATTCTTCACGTTTTTAACAACATCTAAGTGTGGTAGCTAGGACCTATCCGTTAGCGACCACGAACGATCGTTAGATGTACGCAAGTAATTAAAAAAAATCATTGGACTCCTTTACCGACTAGAAAAGCTACTTTTAGCGACAACTTGTTTGGTCACTAGAGGTTTAAATCTTTACCGACCACTTTGGTGGTCGATAAAAACCTTTTCTAACCTTTCCAAAATTTTGACGGGTCAAATTTGGCCATTCAATTTTAGTGAAGATTTTTAGCGACTTATTAAGTATTAATTAGTGACTACTTGGTAGTCGCTAGAGGTCTAGACTTTTACTATACTTCAAACGAGAAAATTAACGCTACTTAAGAGTGATATATATTCAACATCCTTTGGTAAGTTGTTTATAGGGTGGATACGTAAGCTATACAGATCCAACCTATATAACGATTCCAGTGTATTAGGGCCAGATTGCTTTTAAAAAAATTCACTTAAAGTGATGTAGATCACTTAAAATACTTTAGACATTTAAAATTATTTTTAAGAAAATCACTAGATATGTGATTATTAAAATAATCACTTAAAATAATTTTAGATGTCAAAATATTTTAAAATATTTTTTACAAATATTTTTATTTAAAATAAAAATTGCTTTTAACTCTAAAATAATCAATCCCAAACGGACTCGTAGTATATCAATATATATTAGGGATGACAACAGATCAGATGTCCTCGAAAAATTGCATAGCCACATCCATATCCATTAAGGAAAACGATAACCAAATCCGCACCAATAAACCATCGGATTTTAGAATTATTCACCAAATCCGCATCCGCAACGGATGCGGTTTATCCGCGGTTAATCCGTATCCGCAATCTTTTATAATTAGCTACAAAATTATTAGAAGACCATAAAATGATATTCGACAATATAATAATAAAGCAAATAATAGTCAGTCAGATAGTTTATGTATGAAAAATTTATATTTGGTCGATATTATGTATGCAATTTGCATATATAAAATATCTTTATATATATAATATATATATATATTATTTTATTCGAATTTCGAATTATTCGTTAGATTATTGTAAAAGACCAAATCTTAACTAGGGATGACAATGGTTACGGTTAAAAACCGAAACCGATGATAACCGAACCGATTGAAAACCAAATTATATAACCGTGGTTAAAACCAGTAGGTTATGGTTTTGAAAAGTGTAACCGATGCTTAAAACCGTTAGGTTATGGTTCTTGATAAAAATAAAACCGAAAAACCGAAACCGTTTATTATCATATATATTTTTAAATTTTATAATTAATTAAGTTAAATTAGATATATTAAAATTCTAAAATCAAAATACTAGATTTAACCAATTAAATAATAAATATGCAATTTAATTAAACAACAACACAATTTTTTATAAACCTTGTAGTTTTCTTTTATATGTGTTGTTTTTTTTTTTGTGAAATTTAGTATATTTACTAAATTATCATTTGAATATGGTTAAAAACCGCAAAACTGTTTACAAAACCGAAACCGAATAATACGGTTATGGTTTTGAAAAATGTAACCGATGGTTAAAACCGTTAGGATATGGTTTTTAATTATAAAAACGGTTATGGTTATGGTTTTTGGAATTTTTACAAAAAACCGATCCGTTGACATCCCTAATCTTAACAAATAAGCCACCGGTTACATTTTGTGAGTACCAAACCTTTATGGATGCACCATGAATTTTACTAACAGGTTTTTTATCAGATCGAATATTTATCGATTACGGTTAATATATACACCATTGCCACCCTAATATATATGGCCCAGCATATACCTAGACTCGTGAACTAGATCACAGACGCTCTCATCTTTTAGGGCAAAAGAACAAAAACCGAGCACAAGTAGTGTAAATTAACATTTTAAGTTTTTAACTAATTGTTCAAAGAAAAATCAGTACATTTGTTCTCAAATTTTAAACGTAGAATCAACATCTTTTTTTATTAATTGTTGTTTTTGGTAGTTGAGAATTAGGCGAATGTTTGTGGTTTTCTTTTATTGTTTTTAATATAATCCATTAATAGTCCATGATTAACCATAAGTATAAAACACTAGACCACATAATAAATAACATTGATATATTAATTTGGCCACAAAGTCTGTTAAATTGCCAACTCAAGGCATTCTATTAATGAGATTTTATATCTCAACACGCCCCCTCACGTGCAAGCTTAGTAGAGAAGAGTGTCCATAGAAGGCTTTAGGAGAAGAGCTAAGCTTGCACGTGTAGAATAAAGTGGGTGACGGTCGAGAGACTCGAACCCAGGATCTCAAGGTCCGTGGAGCTCTGATACCATGTTAAATTGCCAACTCAACTAAAAGTCCGAACCGTTAAGAGAAGGCATTCTATTAATGAGATTTTATATCTCAACAAAGTCATCACCATTAGGTACACGTGATTTCTTGAAGAAATGGTTTGTCAGAAATATAATCTTGAAGATAAGACTTCTTTTATATACTAATATATGGGAAAAAGATTATGTATGCTTTCTTTACAACGATATATACAACGATATATAGTATTCAATTAACTATATGTAAAACAACAATTTGGGTACCATATAGTAGCTTATATGATATGATTAAACAAGGGGGAAAAGAAAAAAAAACTTTGAAGAAGAATTACACCCTTCTGTAAGCGGAAAGCTATTGGTATCAAAATTCAAATCATTTCCTTTCTTATCGAAGCATAAAGATCTTCTCACATTATGATTTCCAGGTTAAGTGTATAATCACCCTTCCAGATCAGACAATTTAATCTTCTCATTTGCTTTCTCAGGCTGATTCAGAGTGATCTTCCTGTTTCGACACTCTCTAGGGGCGAATGGCTATGTTGACGGAGGTGTTGATAGCTATGTTGACGGCGGCGTTGATGGCGATGTTGACTGGGGGCGGTTCGTTGGAGTGAAGAGAGAAGCGAAGGTTTTGACGAGTTATGAAAAGAAAAAATATTTAACCATTTATATTAAATTATAACAGAGTATTTTGGGTATAAACATTTTTTTAGGACTTTTATAGATAATTTAAATTAAAAGATGGGAGAAGGCTATTATTATTAGTTTTGTAACTTAGATGGTAATTTTTTCATAAATTAGTTTTAAAAATAAAATCAAATGTAAAATAAAAATAGAGTGGAATGAAATAATGATCCAAATTAATAGGAAAATAAATCTTACATTAATTATTATTATTTTAAATAAAACTGGCAAATTTTATTTAATATAATCTATAAAATTGTCCTACAAAATTAATACAAATTTAAACATTATCAAATTAATAACTAAAAATTATATATACAAGATAAAATATCACTAAAATTAGAATAAATAAATCTTAAAACTAGACTATATTGAGATTAATTAAACTAAACCATCTTTAATAATTAACTTCCCATTTAACTTTGGTCTTTGTTAGGATATTATTTCATGGGTCATCACATAATAACAGTTAGCCCATAAATACAAAATCATCTTTATGGGTTAAAGATTGGCCCACGACATAGTTATACCTTTCGATACACGGCGACACAAGAGTACAAGTTTATCCATCGTGTCTTTGTTGGTGCATGCAAGTGTGTAGAAGACAAATTCTATTAATCTCAATATGCACAAGCTTACTTAACTTTGTACACGTGCATAAGAAACCACAAATTTTATTTAGCAACCCGATTTCTTTTAACTAATGATATTATAGGCTCCTATATTATACACAATTATACTATAACTCCTTATATGTAATATGATATTAAATAATATAAAATAATGAATTTGTTGCACTTTAAAAAGGTGGATCACGTAATTTTTATTGAAAATCAAAGAGTTTGGTACACTTGACAATCAAAAAGTTTGGTGTAACAAGCAATTTTTTTCATTAATTACATTATAAATTTTTATATTATAATTTATTATAAATCTTTAAATTTTCTAAATATAAATTATATTATATAATTAACTGTATAAGAGACTACATTATAAGTAATATCTATAATATGTAAATTACTTAAAAGTAATTTTTTATCTCTCAATATTTCCAGAAATATGAAAAGTTAATATTTTATAAATTTGAATAGTATTTTGAAAAAATTATATTAGGAGTGATTTTTTTGCTCAAAATTCAGAGGTATATTCCTAATTTCCTATAATATACAAAATAAACTATATTTGGCCATATAATTGATTTTCACATTTTCTTAAAAAAATTGAGGGGCCAAACGAGGGGTTTAGAAAATTTGGGAGGCCATAACAACTTTTAAAAGAAAGAAAGAAAAAAAAAAAAAAATTGGTTACGGCCACCACGTAACTAAGCTTGTACACGTAACTCCATTACTTTTCCCAGTTTCCTATATAAATCTTAAAATAATCACCGTCATCATAAACCCTCACTGTTTTAAGGAAACCGATCATAATACATATTTCCAACAAAATAAAAAATCATATACATATAGATAGTCAATGGATAATAATAATAAAGGTGCCACTTTTACGACTTCTGATAATTTCAGGTACTTAATTGTAAAGCCTCAGAATGGTGGTATATTAGACGTCGTAAAGTTCATGTTTGCCGGTAATAACACAAGTGGGGCTAAGTTTCTTGAGAGTTCCGATGTCGGAGTTTTTGAGGAAGCACTTTTAGACGGTGGTCGTCGTGGCGGCGATCATAGTGGTGGTGGCGGTGGTGGTGAGGTGACACCTGATCACAGATGGGTTATAATTATTTCAATTATTGCTAGAAAATTAATAAGCTTTTTTGGGAAACCTATGGAATGGAGTGGTTATCTCATTGAGTACATTCTCAACCTTCTATCTCATAATGGCAATCTTTTTGGTCTAATCATCAACATTCTTCGGGGTAAGTCTCAATTCTTGCGTAAATTAGATATTAAATCCTTTATCTTTAATTTTGTACACTTCTGTCCCTCTGTTTGTACATTTTTCGATGATTTAGTCGTAAACGTAACATATTAGTCCCTATAAAAGTTTCGCATTTTAGGTATAATCTGTTACATTATAGATATTGTATCTACGTGTATCGAAGTGTTAGTTTGCAAGATAGAATATTGATATGGTCACAAAAGAAAAGGACTACGAATGTTACTTTTTGCAAGATAAAGGACTAAACTATCGAAATATACACAAAGAAGTACTTGGTAGTTAATCCCATGTTCCAAGATTTTAGTAATATATTTCGCTTAACAATGCATTTAATGATCCAAATGGGCCCACACTTCAAGCTAGTATAGAAACTAAATTTTATACTCCTATATAGAGACTAATCATGTAAATAACTCAGGAAAAATTAGTATAGGGAATTAGGGACCTATTGTGCAATTTTTCTTAACAATGTTGTGAAAAACAGGAAAGGTAGTGTTGCCACAAAGAGGTTCAGAAACTTTCATAAGTGCAATTGGGCATTTAGATGGGAGAATGGACCTATTCAAGATCGAGAGGCCCGGCCCATCTGATCTCGGAGATGGTGGGCCAGAAATGAAAGTCCGAATTCTCATGGACCTTTGCATAATGGCATCTAAACTAGCCTACGAGAATGAAAAAGTTGTTCGAAATGTTGTAAATGTCCATTGGAAGGTATAACTTTTTTAGTTTTTTTCTCGTGAGTTTCTAAGCTTCTCTTTAACAAGTATTTGACTTTTGATAAGCAGATGCACTTTGTGGACTTCTTTAACTGCTGGAATGGTAAGCACTGAATTTGAGTAAATAACAGGACCTATAGTGCAATTAGCTGATTGTTATTTATAATGAATTTCTTGACAGATTATCAAAAACAAAAATCGACTCAAGTATTCATCATGTTAGATAAACCAAGCGACGCAAATCTCATACTTATTAGTTTCCGAGGAACCGAACCATTCGACGCTTTTGATTGGAGCACAGATTTTGACTATTCATGGTACGAAATTCCCAATGTTGGAAAACTCCACATGGGTTTCCTCGAAGCTTTAGGACTCGGTAACAGAATCAACACTTCCACATTCACACAACTTCTTCTCCAAACACAAAATGACAAAAATACCCTAGACTCGACTTTCATGGGTGAGATGTCCGCTTATTACGCCGTGAAAAATAAACTCACGGTGTTACTTAAAAAGCACGAGAACGCTAAGTTTGTGGTTACGGGACATAGTTTAGGTGGGGCCCTCGCGATTTTGTTCCCGGTTGTATTGAAATTGAATGGGGAAGAGGAGATTTTGGAGAGGTTGTTAGGTGTATATACATACGGTCAACCGAGAGTTGGGAACAGGGAATTGGGTCAATTTATGAAGGGTTTTGTTGATGGTTCGGAACCGAGGTATTTTAGGGTTGTGTATTGTAATGATTTGGTTCCGAGGCTTCCTTATGATGATACCACATTTTTGTATAAACATTTCGGAGCGTGTCTTTATTATAACAGCGCGTATATTGGGCAAGTAAGTTCTTTAATTGCACTATAGTAGCTCCATTATTAAGATACTACTAACATTATATTTCTTTCATCTATGTTGTTTTGGCCTTTGAAGAGAGTAGACGAGGAACCAAACAGAAACTACTTTGGGCTAAGGTTTTTGATACCTAGTTATCTAAATGCGGGTTGGGAGTTGATTAGAAGTTTTATAATGGGTTATTTGCATGGCCTGGAGTATAAGGAGGGTTGGGAATCCATATTACTTAGGATCATGGGACTTGTAATACCGGGTATTTCTGCTCATAGTCCGGTGGATTATATAAACTCTGTAAGGCTTGGAAGGGAAAATGGACAAAAAGGGGAATAAGTAAGTAGAGGCTTCTCGTTTTGTGGTAAAGAATGTGATGTGATTAAAGGTTGATTTTGTGCATGAAATCAACTAAAAATGAATAAAATGTTATGTATCGTTGAGAACTGATTTGATTTAATAAAGTGATGTTTTTGCTAATTTCTTTTGATCTTCATGTGTGGATAACACAATTAAACTTAGCGCGCCACTTTGTTTTCCTCTAAGCAACAATAAAAACTGGTATCTATATGGCTTCGCCCGGGTTCGAACCGGAGACCTTCAGTGTGTTAGACTGACGTGATAACCAACTACACCACGAAACCTTTGAACAATTCAAGATATCCATACTATTAAATATCAATCCGGTGTCTTCCGTCTAGGTCTGTAAATTCTAAAATGAACTTTCAAAACCAATATTATTGTAAATTGTGTAGGTGTCGGTCCAAACACGTTTTTTTGGATAAACTTTTAATGGTTTTACAAGTATTTAGATATAATATTATTTTAGTTAAAGCTAAACTTTGTTTGCCAATAATTTTCTCTTGGATGCTTAATTTTACTTGTCTTAAGAACTTTTACCTTTGTTTGCCAAGAACTTTCTCTTAAGCTTTATCGTCTCTTTTCTAACTTAGCTTAGAATGTTTTACCTTAATATTCATAACTGACTAACTATCTAGTTGTTTTAATCACTTAGCTTCCGTATTAACAAAACTCCTAGTAACTTCTTAGAATTTGTACTTAATTAGAGTTTGTTTCATAAACTATTTTATAACCTCATTTTCCTTGCTTAGAAGTCCTTATTTATAAATTAGGCATAGATTTAACTAGAATTTCATTCACCTCTCATCTAAGATTTACAGTAAAAAACTACAATATTGAGGCCTTCTAGCTGCCTATGATCCTTTAGGATTGGCTTCATAAAGTTGTCTATATTTGTTTTATCCGGAGGGCCATTTTTGAAATGGGTTTATAGGTCATTTAGCTTCACCACCAAAAAGGCCATATTCTACCTTCTTCGTGGCGGCTCAGAGCACTAATTTGTTCTTTAGAGGCTTTGATAAAGAGTCCTTTCTTTTGTTGTCCAAAGAAACTTTACAACTTTTCTATCTTTATCTAATTTTCACAAAGTAAAATCTAATCAATAAAGAGTACTAATCAAAATTTCCTAACAAATTTATGAATCCCCTTTTAACAAAATTGCTAGCTCCGCCCTTAGCTCCACTTATATAATTCTAAGATACGATGATAGTATAACAATTTTTTTCTAATCATGTAAATCATTGAATACAATATTTGATGTCGTTTAATATAATATCAGATGTCATTTGATCAATTTAAAACCAAAAAATATTAAAAGATTACCTAATATATATATTCACTCCCTGGTTCTAAAAGGCGTTAGGCTACTAGGGCAGTCAACCACCTTCGAGCGCCTAAATGGTTAGACGGCCTATTAATCGGAATTTAGGCGGTTTTTATATTAAATATATGTTACTAATACATTGATTTGAATATTATATACATTCTCATATATTTAAAGCAGATAAATTTAACATAAATAATATATATTTATCGATAAAATAATAATAATTTAATATTACTAATCTTAAAAATGATTAATTCAAGAAATCTAGTCTTAAAATTTGAAAACTCTATCTTTTATTTTTTCTTGCGTGTTCAAACTCTAACCTAACTAATTTTTTCCTTATAGTTTACTTATGAGTTGGGCTAGACTAAATTAAGTTAGTTACTTATGTGTTATTATGCTAGGAGTATTTGGGTTGGATGACCCATTAATTCTATTGGGTAGTTTATAATATGAAGAAAAACTAAAATAAAAATTATAAAATATTGAACATTAATCAACCAGGCCCTTTCGTATGATACAATTAAATTACACAACCATCAACTATATGCCAATTTCCATGATACAATTTTTTTTTTTTTGGACTTCCATGATACAATTAAATTACGGGGTATTAACTTTATAAGGCAAAATACCATATACGTTTATAATATAAGTCCACTAACTCTAACTACTAGTTAGAATCCAATTGGTATTGATAAAAGCCCAAAATGCCCCCATACACTAACCCTATCAGTGAAAAACAAAAAACCCAAAACCCATCCCCATTATACAAACCGAACCCATCCCACCCCACCTCATTCTGTTCTCTCTCTCACTCTCTCTCTCCGCTCTCACCACCCCCACCATGGACGAGCCCACCTCGATCAGAGCTTCATCACAGAGCCCCCCACCACTACCCTCCCACCCAAACCACCTCGATCTGATCTTAGACTCACCGCCACCACCAACCCTGCTGCTACCGTGAAGATGGTGCTGCTGCCGTGAAGATGCAACCCTGCTGCTGTCGAGATCCACC
Source organism: Nemophila menziesii (assembly GCA_029959085.1). Lineage (NCBI taxonomy): Eukaryota > Viridiplantae > Streptophyta > Magnoliopsida > Boraginales > Hydrophyllaceae > Nemophila > Nemophila menziesii. The sequence continues at coordinate 59,473,483 of JARWIR010000003.1, read as the reverse complement.
ACCCTTGCTGCTGCTGCGAGCAGAAACCCGCCCCCAACCACTGCTGACCCCTCCCTCTCCTCCTTCATCTCCGCAGCGCCGTTCCACCTCCTCTCAAAGCTTCGTGTCAGATCTGAGATCTCACCTCTGCCGACCTCGTCATCACTGCAGCGAACCACCATCGCCGTCGTCATCCTTCTGCTGCCGTCGAGACCCAGCGCCGCTGCTGCCGTGGAGGTCCAGCGCCGATGCTGCTGCCGTGGAGGTCCAGACCCAGGTTAAGGCTGTGAGAGATCCACCACCACACCTGCTGCTCGCTGTGACCAAAAAAACCGATGGACACACCACCTCTCTGATCACCATCCCCACCCACCTCTGCTACCAGAAAAACCCCTCCATTACCACACCTCCACTGCTCGCCGACTTCTCCGTCAATTCGTGGGTCTGTTTTTTTTTTTTTTTTTTTTTTTACGGTTGGGCTTAACGGGCCAGCCCCATTGGGTATTTTGTGTATTATGGGCTGGCCCCATTGAGTTGTTGTTGTATTATGGGCCAGCCCCATGAAGGTGTAATTGATATTTAATTTATTAATGGGCCAGCCCCATGAAGGTGTAATTGAGAATTTTATCTAAATTATTAATGGGCCAGCCCCTTGAAGCTTTATTTCTATATTATGGTCTTGATTTAGTTTTTGTTGTTTATGGGGCCAGCCCCCCCAAGTTGGTTTTGTTCAGTATGGGGCCAGGCCCATGTAACTCTATAACTAGGAAAAAAACACATAAAAACTTAGTTGAATTTAATTAAAAAAAGAATGAAAAAATCAAAACGAGATGGGTCCGTACCCACGATGAACGAGGGTAAAATGGACAAAAGACCAACCAGAAATTTTAAAAGAGACCTTAAAAAATAAGTTTTGGTAACTAAGCTTTAAAATATAATTGTGGCCAAAAGTAGGCTTCAATTTGTATTTTCCTCTTAAATTACACAACCATCAACCATATGCCAATTTCCAAAGAGCTTCACGTATAAGAAATGAGATAATGGACAATTCAAGCAACTTCATAATTAAATTAAATGTTATTACATAGTTGTTCCCTGTGTTATTCCAAAATTAGCCAAAAAATTGATAATATATCAGAAATCGACTTAATCAAAAAGTCAAGATGAAAGTTAACCTAACAATATGTATTTGTAGGTTTGACAAACAAATATTAAAGCTTTAATAGTAGATTTGTGTGAAACAATTGTATTAAAAATCCAGACTTTCCGGGATAGCTTCTCTAAAGATAAATCATAAAAAAAACCTAATAATATAAGACTAATAAATTAGGTAGAATTAAGAAGGTATTGGAGGAGCAATACAATTGCAGGAAGTTAATAAAGTAGTTTCAACTTTTCTGTAAGAAGGATGTTGGAGTTAGTCTAATGTGTGCCCAGTGCTTTTTGGTAACTCTTAAAGTACAGTCGACCGTTTTTTTAATTCTTTTTTAAATTTTTGATAAAAAATATCATAGATGGAGTACTTGATTTGTTAATAAATACCCAGTTACAAATCAAATCAACACTTCATCCCATTTCATCATTTCTTCTCCTCCTCCAAGTTCCAACAAGTTACAGATTTCACTACAGATTCTTTGTTTGTCTCTGCTGCTTGAGGTGAGATCGTATTTACAAATTGATTTGATTTTTGTATATTTAATGTAGATGTTATTGACAGAAAAGAAAGATTGTTGCAATGGCATATCTTTTACTAGTTTTTTTTAAAATTTGATCACATTTTTCGTTTTTGGGAAGAAGTATTTTAGACTCGGGGGTGTAATTTATTAAGTAATTTTCGTTATAAATTAAGGTATTGTTATAATTTTTGTATATTGAATATAAATTTAGTATTCTGATAACTAATTTTGTATATTGAATGTAAATGTTATTGACAGAAAAGAAAGGTTGTTGCAATGGCATCGTCTTCTAGGATGGCATGAGGCATGTCTCTCGTAGGTTCTCAAGCAGTGGAAATCTCGGGAGGGGGAATACAGATAAGATATAGTCATTGGTTCATTGCCCTGTGTTTCTGTTTAGATTTTTTATCTTTTGTTTTGGTGAGTTATTTACTAAAATATGTTTTTTTTTCTTTTTGCCAATTCATTCCTCTTATTTTATGTATGTGCTAAACTATGCTGCTATAAGCTTTTTTACAAGTATAAAGCGGGATAATTAAGACATGTTTTGTTTTGTTGTAAGGATGAAAGTAGGTTATGAATGTATTTTCAATTTATACATAACCTAAAACATTTGTTTAAATTTATGATTGTTTCTTTTAAATCTTTTAGAGGTTTTTTTAACAATTACTAAAATAAAGTCATTTATGATTTGATTTAACTTTCAGTTCGACTACGAAGAAGACATATCATTTTTGGGAGGGGCGATGAAGGGTATTAAGTATACTAGTTTGTTCATAGGTGGATCATTCTTTCTGATGCTCGGAACATAAATTCTTCTACCTGGCAGCTTAGATAAAATTATGAAGAAATCGGATGAAAAGAAAGCTTAACAAGTTTAGCTTACTGCGCTTGCTTGTGGTTTTTGTCTTGTTATTAATTACTGTACCACACTTCTTCTGATGGTATTCCCATCAGTAATAATAATGGATTTTCTATTTAGTTGGGCTTTCACTTTTATTGGGGATCCTTTAATATTGGGCCTCAACCCAGAATGGACGTCCGTCTAAACAATTTACATGAATTATTGTCTATTTTCGCTCTACATTGAACTAATAAAATCTCCAAAAATCAAGCCCAGAGTTAACCAAGGATTCGACTATGGAAGAGGTGGAAAGAGCAGTAAAGGATTTAGCGTCCTCAAAAGCTCCGGAGCCAGATGGACTAAATGGTAAATTCTATAAAGAATTCTGCGAAATCTTAAAGAATGACATTTTTGAATTAGTTAAAAGTTTCTTTGCTAACAATATTAATCTCGAGGATATCAACGACACAATTATCACCCTTATTACAAAAGGGGAGATGCAAGAAGGCCTTGAAGATTTTCGACCTATTTTGCGTAAACTTTATTTACAAAATCATAGCAAAAATTCTTGCTTTTAAACTACAAGGATACATGGACACCATTATATCACCAACTCAATCGACCTTTATTAAAGGAAGAGCGATACAAGATAATATAATAATCGCACAAGAAATATCGTTCTTTATGAGTAGGAAAAGGAAGAATAAAAAGCACATGGCCGCAATCAAAATAGATATGGCAAAGGCTCATGATCAAGTACGATGGGACTTCCGACTCCTAGTAATGGGAAAGCTGGGTTTCTGTGAAAGATGGATCTCATGGATTAAGAATTGTATACCAACAGCCTCTTTTAATCTAAACTTAAATGGGGAAAGACTTGAGAAATTTCCTGGTCGTGGAATCCGTCAGGGGGACCAGTTATCTCCCTTTCTCTTTACTCTGATGACTGAGTCGCTCATTAGCCTTGTTGAAATGTATTCTCAACAGGGATTGATTAAAGGAATTCAGATCAATAGGAACTGTCCGGAGATTTCTCACCTTCTTTTTGCGGATGATTCTCTTTTCTTTCTTATTATAGACAAAACTAACATTACATCTTTTAAAGAATGTCTTAACATCTATTGTTCATGATCAGGACAGAGGATTAATCTCAATAAATCAGCTGTCATCTTTAGCAAGGAAACCCCTGAAGATAAGAGAGAAGCTCTATGTCAGGGGATAAATATCAAAGAAACTGAAGATCTCGGGAATTATCTTGGAATTCCACTATGTCATAAACGATCAAAGGTGGAGTCATTAGAATGGGTTGCCAAGAAATTATTCAAACACACTGAGGGATGGAAGGCTAAACTACTTTTTGAGGAAGGCAAGGAAGTCTTGATCAAAGCAATTCTCCAAACTATTCCTAACTATCATATGTTAATATTTTCTTTTCCTATAAGTTTCTGTAATAAACTCATTTAAGCTATCTCTAACTTTTGGTGGAATTCAGGAGAAAAGAACAGAATACATTGAATGGCTTGGGAAAAACTTGCAGTTGGAAAGCTTATAGGAGGGCCTGGTTTCAAAGATTTTATGAGAATGAATACAACTCTTTTAGCCACTCAAGCGTGGAGAATCATCAAAAATACGGAAACATTGGCCGCTAAACTTTTAAAGGGGATTTACTTTCATAATACTGACTTCTTAAAAGTTAAACTTAGAAAAAATCGAACTTGGAGCTGGGCGAGCATTATAGAAGGAAGGGACTTTATAAAAAAATATGGGATATATCAAATTAGCAACGGAGAAGATATCAATATTTGGAATGATAGATGGCTAGATACGGAATGGAAGATGGAAAACCTCAAATATGTGGTCTTGAAAAGGTGAGTCCACTTTTTTATCCCAATACTAGAAAATGGAATTCGGAAATATTAGATAATACTTTCCCAAACCCATTTTCTCTTCGATTACTAGGTTACATATTTTTGAAACTGATTACAAAGATAGATTTATATGGCCGTTCTCTAATGAAGGGGAATATAACACAAAAACAGGGTATAAGAAACTTACTCAGGAACATGTTGTTAATCAGCCCCAATCCATTAAAGATTCTGAAAGATTTAACTCAAAAATTTGGAAAATCATATGGAGTTCTAATATACCAAAAAAAAAATAAGATCTTTGTATGGAAAGCTTGCAATAACGCGATACCCACGATTTTTTTTTATATAATTGGAGATGCTCAGATTCATATGAATGTATTTGGTGCCTAAATTCATCAGACACCGTGGAACATCTTCTATTGACATGCCACATTTGTAAAGAAATTTGGTCAGGCACATCACTACAGATTCGAATAGGGGAAGATGGATCCATTAATCTTTCAGATTGGATCATTAAAACAATAGAAAATTATGCAAAAGACGGATGGGATAAAAAGGTAATACTCGATTACATCATGATCTGCATATAGAATATATGGAAATAAAAAATGAAAGCTATCCATGAAAATACAAAAATAGAAGGAGACAAGATAATTTATAATACTAATAAGCTGATGAGTGAGTAGCATGGAATAGACTGGAAAAATATTAATATCATTACTAATATATTTCAAAATCAAAGAGAGGATGATCTAGGCACCCAGGAAGAGAATGGTATAGACATCATACTGAAGTGCGATGCCTCTTTTAATCAGAAGTATGAACCGACAGGAATCGCGATAGTTTTAAATCATAAAAGAATAGGGAACCTGAAGAATATTAAAATGGATACCATTTGCGAATCAGCCTTGGAAGGAGAAGCCTTGGCAGTTCTCAAAGCGGTAGAAATATGCGAAGACCCCCCTAAAGAAAGGAAGCTCATCTTTTCTGATAACCTTGAAGTAATTCAAGGTATAAGGCAGGTGTCAGTTGCGAGCTGGAAAATCCAACCGATCATCAAGAGGATCACCGATAAAGCTGTTGAGTTTGGACCTATCTCATTTCAATATCTTAATAGGAAGCTCAACTTCCAAGCGGATAAGCTCGCGATGGAAGCTGGGCACGGGACCGAATCGTACTATACAATCGACTTATCAGTCTTTGAATTGGCTCATAATCTTAGTAGGGCAGGGATTAGTTAGCAATACTTGTCCCCTTTCTTTTGTATTGGATAGTCCGCATTTCTTACTTTCTGTCTTTGATTTCTTTCGTTGGTGCTTTAGGCACTTTCAAATGTCCAAAAAAAAAAAATCAAAACCTAGGATCATATTAAACACCCAATAAAAGATTTAAAAGAATAAAGAGTATTAATATATGTCACCTTTTTTTGTGTTACCTTTTTTTCACCCTTCTATATATATGTTTTGATTTTCTTGAATAGAAGATAGAGAAAAATTAAATAGGATAGAGAAATCAATTCATTGGTACATGTAGGCATACACGTAGGAGGTGATAAAAGAGTGATACAATAATAAATTAATTCTCGAACTAATAAAATTTCCAAAATTAGTTTAAACCCTTAATTTCCATTTAGAGTTAAACACTTAACGATTTTAAATGGATTTAATCTAATGGATTAAATCCTAACTTCAATTTCGAATTAAATTATTTAACGATTCTAAATGGATTTAATCTAAAGGATTAAAAACGTATTCATAATTTAACGACGACATCTCCTCTTCGATCGCGACCACCAACAAGTTCTATGTCGCTCAGAATCATAGGCCACAAGGTTGATACTTGCCGTAAAAAACTCATCATCACTCCTTTTTCTTATAAGAGTTAGTTTTTAGCAATGTTCACATTATTATCCGCAATATATAGCAAATACTCATCAACATGATTAGATTCTTCATTCTTATCCTCCTTCGTTAACCCTTCTTTAAAACTAACATTTCAACAAAAACTATTTTCCAGATCTCCGCATTTACCCCATAAAACAACCCCAACCACCAATACTATATCTAGAAATGGAGATGATCCGCCTATCAAGGGAGACACTCTCAAAAAAATAAAGATGGACACAGTGAAAGAAAGTAGGAGGTCGTGAAACATGAATGTGGTTGTTATGATCACCACCACCTCTAGATTTAGTGTTAGTGGTTTTATAGTAAGGAGTGAGGAACATAAATGATGTTGTTTTGAGGGGCTGGATTGGAGTGGATAAAGATAGTAGATGTTGAGATCTCAGAAGTGATTTTTGTTAGAATGTTAGTTTTGAAAAATAGCCAACGAAGGAGGATAAGGTTCAATTCATGTTGATGAGTATTTGCTATATTGATGATAATAATGTGTGATTTTCTTTTTGAGAAATCTTACTCTTATAAGAAAATAGAGGTCTCTTGATGGGGTATTTGGCGGATTAGTATCAATTTTGTGGCCTATGAAATGGAAGTTCTTTGCTCACAAATAAATAAACAATCGCTACTACCAAACTGCTCACTCCAGCAGTTGCAGCACATGGATATTTACTGCAAAACAATTCAAAAAATGCAGTTTAACACCAAATTGCTCACTCTAGCAGTTGCACCACATGGATATTTACTGCAAAATAATTCAAAAAATGCATTGTAACACCAAATTGCTCACTCTATCAATTGTACCAAATGGATATTTATTGCAAAACAGTTCAAAAAATGCAGTGTAAGACCAAATTGCTCACTCTAGCTATCGCGCCATTGGATATTTGCTGCAAAACAATTCAAAAAAGGCAGTGTAACACCAGATTGCTCACTCTAGCAGTTGCGCCAGATGGATATTTACTACAAAAGAATTCAAAAAATGCAGTGGAACACCAAATTGCTCATCCATAATTAAAGGTCTATTCTTTCTGTATAAGACCAAATTGCTCACTACACGGTCATAAAAGTGATAAAATTAGGTTAAAAGTAATTCGAATTTTTTACCTTAATTTGGGTTCTTCTCCAAGTCGGTTGATGATGGTGGAGAAAGGTCCCCAAGCGGCGATGTTTTTCTTGTGCAGGACAACAGCTTGGTGTGGGAAGGTGAGTATGAAATATTTTTTTATGTTTTTACCTTAATTTGGGTTCTTCGATTGTTGATGGAGTAGCCACGCCAGTTGATGATAGAGGAGCAGCGGTTTTCTTGTACAGGAAGAGCGCCGTTGATGATGGTGGAGAATGGAACACGAGTGGCACCTAGGATCAATTGAATTCAAGCGCAATTGAAGAAGAAAAAGAAGACGAGTGGGGAAGAAACCCTTCAAGGAATTTTTTCTCTTTTTTTTGTCGTATAACTCACATATAATGATTTTTAAGAAAAAGATTAATGATGTGTAAAGGATGATGACATTATGCTGAGGTGGTAGCTACGTCGTTCTGAGGTGGCACCACACAGCGTTGATTAACGGTCAACTGACAAAATATGCAAAAATAGGCTAACGGTGTCACAAAATACTAGCCTAAATAGCCATTTCGTAACTTTTTATAGATCAGATAACGCTAGCGTATATTCTTGAAAGATAGAGCTCCACGTGGGGTCTTTACTAAGGGTGAGCACGGTACGGTTGAGCTCGGTTTTTGGCCGAAACTGAAACCTAATGGTTTGGTTTTTAAGGGTGTTGTTAACGAACCGAACGATTTTTGTCGGTTCGGTTTCAGCGACTTTCGGTTCGGTATATGTTCGGTTCGGTTTAATTTTTGGTTTTTATATGTGTTTGGTTCAAAAATTGAATAACCCTCAAGTATCTACTTGAAACGTTTTATTTTCTAACAAATCAATATATGAATCGTCTGATTTTCATGATGTTGGACAATGTACAAAAGTTGCATTCTTAGATGCATAAAATTGTAAACAACTAATTATAGAGGAATATATCTATAACTTAATGTGTATGTTTTAGATTTAAAAAAATTCAATAAACGAATAATCTCTTTAGATATATTGACTAATGATTTGTGCATATTTTGCACATTATGACTTTCTAAGGGTGACATATGTCATTTGTGAGTATTTTTCTTTTCGAAATTTAATCCATTTTCTATCACCTAATCATAATACTTTTTAATAATATCAAAGAAAGTAAAGGATGTCTTAAGTAAGGGTAGAAGCGAGATCCTCCAAAACTAGAAAATAGTAGTGACATAAATTAGTATATGTATTTTTTCTAGGTTCGGTTTTTCGGTTCGGTTTAGCATAGAAAAACCGAACTGAACCGAATTTTTTCGGTTTTTTAAAAAGTTTATACCGAACCGAACTGTTTTTTCGGTTTTCGGTTTTTTTCGGTTTAGTTATTTTGGTTTTTGAGTTCGGTTCGGTTTTTCGGTTTGTTTTGCTCAACCCTAGTCTTTACCCTTAATATTAATTAGGGGTGAGCACGGTCCGGTTCGGCTCGGTTATTTTCCAAAACCAAAACCAAATGGTTCGATTTTTATGGGTGTTCCTACCGAACCGAACGGTTTCATCGGTGCGTTTTTGTCGGTTTTCGGTTAAATATATGTTCGGTTCGGTATATTTTTCGGTTTTTGGTATGTACTTTGTTTAGTTTTTATGATATCAAATTAAAGTGTGTTTTAAAAAATAATAGATACTGCGCTACTGAAATATGTAACTGAACATTTACCCAATTAAATACTCTAATATTATTATTGAATTCAAAGCACTCTATATATAAAGAGATTATTACCCAAGGGGTCTTGATCACACCACCCCGAGACCTAACAAGACCGGTTGGATTAATTGTTTTTACTAAAGGCCACAACCTAATTTTGACACTACAAGCCTAATTTCACAATTACCTTCTTACCCCTTTTTGTTTTTTATTTTTCCTATATATATACACTATATTTTATAAAAAAAAGAATTAAATCTGCTCTCTCTCCTCTCTCCTCTCTCCTCTCTCCTCTCTCCCCTCATTCTCTCGCATCTCTCGCACAGCTTTCGTTCATCTTCTTCGTGCTCTCCAATCAATTGAGTTGAACCCTACCGGAGAAATAGCCGGCGCCGCTCCATAGAAAAAGCTGTCACACGAGGACGAACGGAGTCCATCGCACTGAGGCGTCTTCACTGCATCAATCTCATGAAACCGGTCTCGTTTCTCCAGCTTTCCATGCTATTGAAGAAGCTCTTGATGCTAGATCTCCCCTCATTGTTCTGGCTCTACTAAGGATAAATAGGTCTCGTCTTGTAAATCCTAGCTTATCTACTACCCTTCCTTCCCTTATTGCTTACCCTGGAATGTGTTTTTTGGAATCTCAAATCTGACTCTTCAACTGAAACTCTTAAATAGGGTGATGGGTCTTTTAATGGTTTTTGGATTGTTGTTGATAAGTTTTCGGAGGTCCGGGATTGGGTGAAGGACGAATGTCTTTTTGTTGATAGAATTGGCAAGCTATGACTGATTGTTGTAGCAACACCACGCCGGCATCCAGCAGCTTCGCGTGAACTCGCCGGAGAACAGAGGTCCCTCACTTTGTTTTGCAACTCCGTTCGAACTGTAGTCTTTTTTTTTTTAGATTTTCAGATCTGGTCAACAAGAGGTCAAACGAGTTTAGTGTTGTATTTTTTTTCCAGATTTTTAGATCTGGTTAACCAGAGGTCAAACGAATTTAGTGTTGTATTTCTTTTTCTTGTAAAATAATTTCATTTTTGTAATGCAAAATAGATTTTTGTATTAAACTTTATATTTTTTTCTAAATGCTCAGCACTTTTACTGATTATACGAGAAATGCTCAGCACTTTTACTGATTATACGATAAATTCTCAGCACTTTTATTGATTAAACGAGCATGCTCAGTATATTTACTCAATAAAAAAATTCGAAAATCAGCAAATTTTTTGATACTCAGTACTTTTTTCACGCTCAGTACCTTATGCTCAGTACTTTTCCATGCTCAGCACTTTTTGCTCAGTACTTTTTCCATGCTCAGTACTTTATGCTCAGTACTTTTTCCATGCTCAGTACTTTATGCTCAGTACTTTTTCCGGCGGTGGTCGGTGGCCGGAGGTCGGAGCTGGAATTTATTAATAGTTAATGAAAGAGGAGAGAGAAAAATTGATAAAAGAGGAGAGAGATTAATGGTAATGGAGGAGAGAGAAGAATCTATTTTTTTCCTTATATACACTATAAGGGTAGTAAAGGTATTTGTCAATTTCGAGGCCTCTAAGTAGGACAGAGAATCCACTTGGTTCCTATATGGCTCTAAGATGGTCCCCAAGACCCCTTGGGTAATTCACCCATATATAAAAGGCTGTCGTCTGATAGAGTTTTTTTTTTCCAGGAAAAAAAGTAAACATTAAGAACGTTTATACAGTGATTTTAAGAAAATATAAAAATCATTTAAAGAACCATTCTTCCATTTCGACGTATCAATGTTCCGTCTTGCACTTTTAGTTGCGAGATCTGTGACGTTATTAAACTTCCTATTAACGAAGTTGACCTTCCAATTAGGGAACTTCGCCAACCAGCTCTTCATTTCGGCAATGAAAGGTGAAATTTGCCATCGAAGACCTGCTTCTTTTGAAATACCTTGAATCAGTTCAAGGTTGTCGGAGTAGAAAGCGACACTCCGTAAATCACAACTAGCCGCCCTTCTCATAGCAAGAAGGACCGCCCAACATTCTCCTTCAATAGAACTTCTAATAATAGATCTCGACGCAATCCTATGGGCCACTTTACCTTCTTTATCAATAGCAATTGCCGCCATTCCTGTAGGTTCGTATTCCTTTTTGAACGAGGCGTCACTCATAAAGATATATTCTGCATCATCTGAAAGAATAGGGTTATTCTCAATCATCTCTTCCTCATTATTACCAACTCTTTTTTCATTGATTTCTTTTATGCTCTTCTCAATAATATCTCTATTTTTAAACATATCATCCATTGTTGATTGAATTTTAAACAAGATATCTTTGACTACCCATGGGGATTTTTCATGAAATCCCTTCATTTTTGCCTTCCATATGTTCCATAGAGTGAGTAGCAAATAAGCCGTGACCTCATTCTGATCCCAATTTTGATATATTTTTTACGTGTATCAATTAATAAATCTCCCAATTCATATTTCTTCTCTTTATCAATAAGCAATTGTAGCCTCGATTTGGCCCAGATCTCCATACTTAGAGGACATTTAATAAAGAGATGCTCCATATCTTCTTTACCCAAATCACACCACTCACATGTATCATCTTTGATACATTTCCTTATCTTAAGATTTCTTTTAGTGGGTATGGCTCCATTGCATATTTTCCAGCCAAAGGCCCTAATCTTATTCATGACATTTGATTTCCAAATGATTTCCCAAAGGTCATTATTTTCATGTTTCCCTTGTGATGATGATTGGCCTTCATTGTGAACTTCCAAATCGACCATTCTATGATATCCTGACTTCGTACTATAAATATTGTCTTTTGAGAATGGCCAGATCATCTTATCATCTTCTTTGCAAATTAAGCACGGTATCTTGCAAATATCACTTACTATGTTCGGAGGGAATAATTGTCTAAGTAGTTCCATATTCCAGTTTGTCATGTTCTCATTAAGAAGTTGTGCTACATAGTCCACTTTGCACCCAGCCGGTCTCTCCAGAGGTATCCTATTGTTGACCCATTTATGATCCCATATGTTGATACTCAGGCCATTTCCAATTCTCCAAATTGAGTGTTGTTTGATGAATTGAATTCCTTTATATATGCTAGCCCAACTCCATGATCTCTTATTAGATAATTTTGCATAAAGAAACTATCAAAAGGAGAGTATATACCTTTAAGAACCTTAGCTACTAGCGAGTTAGGATTGTTCATTATTCTCCATGCTTGTTTAGCTAAGAGTGCTAAATTCATCTTTTGGAAGTCTCTAAATCCAATTCCTCCACTATTTTTAGCTCTCGCAATTCTTTTCCATTTTACCCAATGAATTCTCTTCTTATTGTTTGAGTCCCACCAAAAGTTTGCTATAATTCCTGATAACTTCTTACATAATGATTTAGGGAATTCGAATATGGACATCGCATAATTAGGTATTGTTTGAAGTGCAACTTTGATAAGTATCTCCTTACCTCCATCCGACAGTAAATTAGCAAAATAGTTAGAAGATTTGTTTAGAAGCTTATCTTTAATATAATTCAGATTTTCCGATTTTGCCCTTTTAAGAGAGAAAGGAATTCCCAAATACTTTCCGAAGGAAGCTGTTCTTGTAACATCTAGATTTTTGGCTACTTCTTCACATGTACTTTCGGGTGTTCCTTTGCTGAATAAGATTGATGATTTTTGGAAGTTGATCCTTTGTCCCGATGCTTGACAGAAAAGATTTATGGTATCTTTGAAAGTTTCAATCTCCTTAGCATCAATGTTAATGAAAAAAAGAGCGTCATCTGCGAATAATAGGTGCGTAAGGCTTGGACAATTCCTAGTGATTTTAATACCTTTTATGCATCCTCTCCGACATTGATAATTAATTAGTCCAATAAGGCTTTCAGTGAGGATTGAAAAAAGTAGAGGAGATAATGGATCACCTTGTCTAATTCCCCTGGTCGGTGAGAATTTCTTAAGTCTCTGTCCATTGACTTTAACTTGTAAAGAGACCGACGATATGCAATTATATATCCATTATGTCCATTTATCACAAAAACCCATAGCTTTCAGAGTTTGAATTAAAAATCCCCAATTAACTTGATCATATGCTTTTGCCATATCGATTTTGACGGCCGCAACATGCTTATTTGACTTTCTTTTATTTTTAAGATAGAATGAAACTTCCTGGGCAATTAAGATGTTGTCTTGTATGCTTCTTCCCTTTATAAACGCTGACTGAGTAGGCGATATTATGTCATCCATAAGTGGTTGTAATCGATTGGCCAAGATCTTAGATATAATTTTATAAATGAAGTTAAGACATGCTATGGGTCTATAGTCTGCCACTGACTCTTGGGATTCACCTTTAGGGATGAGCGTAATAAGTGTATCATTTAAACCTCTCAGAGATGTGTTGTTTTCAAAAAAGTTCCTGACAACTGTGAATATATCAACTTTGAGAGTCTCCCAATTTTCTTGATAAAAATTACCTGGCAATCCGTCTGGCCTTGGAGCTTTTGATCCTGACATATCAAACACAGCCTTTTTAATTACTTCTATGTCTGGTATGATAGTTAATTCCTCATTCATTTTTCCGGAGATTTTGTTAGGTATATATTCCGAAATATTTTCTCCTTGATTTGTACTTTTATTTGTAAATAGATCTATGTAATAATCTCGAATTATGTTCTTAATTTCTTCTTCATTTTCTGTCCATACTCCATCCTTGTTTTTGATTACTTCGATTTTATTGATCTTCCTTCTAGAAATAGTTTTAGCATGGAAATATTTTGTATTCTTTTCTCCTTTTTTTATCCATTGATCCCTAGCTCGATCCGCCCAAAAAAGCTCTTATTGCTTCCAAGCTTCTTCTAGTTTCCCATATATTTCTTTCTCTTTACTCCAATTTGAATCAGTTCTTACCTCATCTTGTATTATAGCTAGTTCTTTTTGATATTTCTCTATAAGTTTCCGGTTATTTCAAAACATCTTTTTACTCCATCCTGTAAGAGCTAGACACAAGGCATCCCTCTTTGTACAAAAATCTTTAATTGAAAGGACATTACCTTGTTTACTCCAAGTTTTATTTATAAACTCTTTGCAATTTTCATTTTCTAGCCACCTTGACTCAATCATGAAGTATTTTTCAAACCTTGCTTTTGCCTCATCCATCTAGAGTACTAACGGAGAATGATCGGAACCAATGGCTGGAGGTACTTGAATTGTAGCATTAGGGAATTTTTCACACCAAGATAAAGAAGCGAGGCCTCTATCTAATCTTTCCTTAACATTTTCATCACCCTTGCGTTTATTCGTCCAAGTATAATAACAACCTTTACTTGGTAGATCAATCAGACTATTTTGATTAATGAAGCTATTAAATCTTAAAATTCTGTCAAAGTTTGATCCTTTTTTACCTATTTTTTCTGATGTTCGTGATATATCATTGAAATCCCCAATGAATAAAGTAGGAGTATCCACTTTTGAGTACCGATTAGTGAGAGACTTCCATAAGTCATTTCTTTCATTTTCACAAGTTGGTGCATAAACACACACCAAATTCCAAATTTCTTTATTTGATTCCATTACTTCAGCAATTACAAAAGATGGTGCAGAGTTTATAACCCTTAATTTCACAGAATCATTCCACAACAATAGAATCCCCCCAGACATATAAGACCTTCCCCTGGGTTCGACTACGTGGGAATTTCCAAAAGCTTTAAAATGACAACAAGATGAAAGTTTACTAGATTTTAATTTAGCTACTAATAAACAAGCGATAGAAATATGAAAATTTCGAAACAAGGGACTTAAACATACTCTTTGTCGAGGGTGCCCTCGCTCCTCGACAATTCCAAACAAGCACGCTATCCATTGATCCCGACCCTATTAAGGGATAGGCCGTCATCCACTTGAGTAAGAATAGGTCCACTTTCCATCACGGGTAGCCCCTGTGTACTCGCAGCCTCATCAGAAGATGATTCTTCACTAGACACTCCATCAAGATGACCTTGACAGTCATCACCTTTGCAAAACACCAAATTTTCGTTTATTTGTGTATCACCACCAAAATAGTTCTCCTCCTTCTCTTGGTTGTAAAATAAACGATTTCTCACTTCGAAAAAACTTGAGTATAAGGCGTAGTAATATATAACACCCCGTGTGATAACAGAAAACGCCCAATTAGATGAATAGAGATAAAAATAGATTCCATGTAAGATGGTGTACACAATTGGTAACAAACAGAGGGTGCTCAACGGAGACGATACCCTCCAAAGCATAACACCCTTAACACTCAACGACTTACTTTTCAGTAAATACATACCAAGTATGTAGCAGGCTGTAACAATTTCTGCGCTATCGATCTCAACACCACCGATCTTATAGCCAACAATTTTTGTACCACCATTTCTTTTGCCAACAATCTTGTGATTAATTAGGATGGTTCTTCGCAGATTAATAACTATATTGTCTGAAGAGGGGTATGCAGCGGACGAAAAAAGAAGAGCCACCCAATAAGCCAATCTAAAATTTGCCCTTTGTCTTAATCGTGTAGCGTGTTTGATTTTAGATATGAGAATCTTCAAGGTGTAGTGTAAAATCTGACTCATATATGCATTGAAGGTCGAAGTGATAAAATAGACTAAACAAGCAATGTAACAGATAATAAAAGTAATCCAGCATAATCCTTTTTCCAAAATAAACGAAACCTTAAGAAAACCCATAAATCCTTTAATCCCTTGAAAAGCCTGACAAATAAGCTTAGTACAGCAGCCAAAGTAATAGCTTGATACTTGTAGATAACTCAAATTCCAGATCCTCCATTTATAGTCGTTATAGTTCTCGTTTAGTACCCAGTTAGTAACTCTGATAACTAGACCAAAAAGGTAATGACCAATAGTATTGAAGACATAAAACGTGAGATAAGGAAACCCATAAGAGTGGAAAATAAAATTTAAAATCTTAACCCATAAATCAGCCGTAATATTGGAGATATCAATTAACAGGTAGAATTTGATTTGTATACGCCAAAGGTCATTTGTTGCAGAGATCTTATATTCCAATAAAAACAAGAAGAAACCAATAAGAAATATCTTACGCTTCTCCACTCTATTGGCGGAATGCATAAAATAATACACATTATAGTAGATGATACAGTAAGGGTCTAACAAATTTTGCAGAAGATAATACTCCATATAGCTGAATAGCATCAATTTTTGGGTTTTTACAGCAATTTCTCTGTAGCAAATCTGAGCTAGGAAAAAATAATACATAAATAAGAGCGATAAGGGAGAAGACTTACTTGTGCACTTATCAAGTAAGAAGATCAGATAGATTTGAAGAGACAAAAAATAATTTGTTCTTCCAATAAGAATACAGTCTTCTGTGAATATACTTCTATATAATTGGTCTTTCACAACTGTAGAAGAGCCAATTCTGTAGATATAGCTGAAATGAAGATCTGTAGCTATTTGCGTGTGATGTAAAATCCCTTGTAACATCAAATTAAAGTCAACCTCAAATCCGATTGCTTCATATTTAGCATTAGACACCTTTAGAATTAATTGCATGTGGTAGTATACCAACAAGAATTGAAAATTATTAGAGGATGAAGCGAGAAGAATATCCTCCATCTTGCAAATGCTTTCCAATAAGCTTATTAAATAATAGAACTCCAAGCAATAATAGCTAATGATCAAATCCCATTTTTGATAGAGGTCCACAACACAGCAGGGGACTCCCAATTGAGTCAAGAACATAAACATAGAGGTCCCGTTTATAAAATTAAGCTTAGTATTAGGATAATTCTCAGCATGCATGTGATTAAAATTCGAGTAGACATCAAGATTAATACAAAATAACTTAGTAATCAACCATACCCAGATCACCATAAGTTGAGGATAGAGCTGCATGTGAGAGAAGAAATGATGGCCACACCAGCTCCTTTGGGCCATCAAACAAGCCTCAAAATTGGTTAATGGAGGTCCTCTATCAAAGTCAAGGATGAGGAGAAGAAACGTGAGAATAGGAGTGATACAAGTGAAAGTCAAGGTCATCATAACAGGAAAAGTTAAAAATTATTAGATCATGATAAGACAAAGAAGCAGAAGAGTTGACTTTTATTTTCAACCTTTTTGGCAGAGCATTATAGAGAGAGAAAGTAATTGACTATTATTAATTAATTGAACACTGTAAAATCTAGTTAAAGAGATGTAATTGATAAAACACTACGTGAAACTTTGCAAACATATAATCCAAATATCACTTATCGTTTAATGAATAATGATTGTTAAAGAATTTTTACAAAAAGTATGCAAGAGAATATTTCTCGTGTCTTGCTCCTAATTTGCAAACTTTGACAAAAAGTATTAATATATCAAGATTTGTTCATTCGATGACATGTATGGAATACTATGTCTGATAAAAAATTCATGAACTTCTAATACTAACATTAACGTCTTGTTTAATTTACGCATAAAAACTGTACTAAACAATAAACACATAATAAATCAACATGGTAAATAATCCAAAATTACTCAAACAAATTTTCGATATTGTTTTTTTCTAATATTTATGTAAAACAACATTGTTTACTAAACCAGATCTGGTACATTAACGGTTTTTCGGTTCAGTTTAGTATAGAAAAACCGAACCAAATTCTTTCGGTTTTTTAAAAAGCTTATACCGAACCAAACGGTTTTCTTGGTTTTCGGTTTATGGGGTCGGTTCGGTTTTTCGGTTTGGTTTTATTTACCCCTAAAATGTATCGATCTTTATACTTGAAACATTTAGCTGTGAAATTTTTTTTTTTTTTTTTTTGGCATTTGGAGTTGAAGCAGAAAAAACAATTAAAGTGATCTTGATTCACTTGTTTCATGGTTTCAGGAGCTTCTAAAGTCCAACGTTGTCTTTTCCTTTAATTTGAAAATTTTATAATTGACAAAGAAAAAGTTATTTATTTTTAATCTATAAATTATCTTCTTTTTTTTAAATTTTTTTTTTTGGACAATTACAGAAAGCAAAAACAAAACAAAACAGAAGGAAACGAAACTACTTAACCGATGCCTAGTTTGGAGAACCGGTGCAGTAGAGCGCCTGTTGAGACGTGATTGTCTAATGCCCTGTGTCTGACAGTCTTTGCTAGTAAGTCAGCCCCTGCATTGAATCTTCGTGGCATATGCTTGAAGAAAACTGGGCCCCTGGCCAGTGCATGTATACGCCGGATCCACGGCCTGAGCTCCCATCTAGCTGCCGACACTTGCTGAATACCTTGAATAAGATCAAGGTTATCGGAGAAAAAGGTCTTATCCTTGGCTGGCCATTGTTTCCCTATTTCAAGTGCCTTGATGACGGCTTGCGCTTCCCCTGTTACACTATTATTACAGTTGATCGTACTCAAGTGTTGTATGCGTGATCCATCGTCTTTGTTGAACTGGATCACACCTATTCCAGTGGGGAGGTGTGCTCGTGTAAATGAGGCGTACAGGTGTAAGCGAGAGTAATTATCTTTTATTGTAAAATATGGATTTTACTTTTGTCACCTCAACCCTTAATAACCGGCGACAGATACTAGTAATTAGACAAAATTAAATTATTGGGTACCAAATTATTTTTTTTAGTATGAATATTTGTTTGTTCGTTTTAATTATTTTAGTATTCAATGTGTTTTCGCCCTTAATTTTAATAATTATCTAATTAGTTTATTAAGAATCAATTATTTATTTAAATTTACTCAAAAAAATCCATCTACAATTACGATTTATTAATAATAAAACCCATATTGTTTAATTTAGAGGTATGCGAGCTTCACATCGGTTTGCTATAGAATAAACATGCGGTCAAGAAGAGCATCTCCCATGTCTAGTTTAATATAAACATGAGGGATTTCGTTTTTTTCTGTTCCTCTAAGTGTGAAGGGTATAACCCAGTTTACTGTAGCATTGTTTTATGTGTGGTATTGGGTGGACAATAGGAATTGTTGGAGATGGTGTAATTGGGTCTGTACCTATATAATCATTTTTTGAGATGGGTCTGTACCTATGTAGCCATTTTTTGAGATGAATCTGTACTCATCTAGCTATTATTCGAGATGAGTCCGTACCCATATGAACTTTTACATAGAAAGCCTTATTAATGACTTAATAAAATTTACTAAACGAATTAAAAAAGGGGTAATTAGAGATAAATGCCTCCTTAATGATGCCTTTAATTTTTTTAAGCCTCTAATTTTCTTATTTAGAGATAAATGCCTAATAGAACAATTATTTATAAAAAACATTCCCTTTATATTTTTTATACATATACTATCCTTATTATTAAATATATTATTTTATTGTTAATACAATATTTATTTTTAAATCTTAAACAAATAATAGGGTATTTCCATCACCATCTCCACCATCACAACCACCACCACCTCCACCACCACAACCACCACCACCACCACCACCACCTACTACTAATTTCATCACACGCGCGCGTCTGTGAATTTTTTTTAAAATCGCAATAACTAGTTCAAAAAAAATCAGAAAAATCGAAAAAAATCATATTTTGATAAATCAAATTAATATTTACGTCTATGATTTTTTCAAAATTTTCTAATTTTTTTGTTTTTTTTAATTTTTTAATTCACAGAACATGGAATTCCATGTTTTAAACATGGAATTCCATGTTCTGCGAATTAAAAAATTCAAAAAAAATTAAAAAAATTCTGAAAAAATCATAGACGTAAATATTAATTTGCTTTATCCAAATATATAAATTTTTTATTTTTTTGATTTTTTTAGAATTAGTTATGACGATTTTAAAAAAAAATTCACGGACGCGCGCGTGTGTTTATTAGTTTTTGTTTTGTTTTTTTTCTAATTTTTTTTTTTTAATTTTTAATTATAGGGGTAGTTTGGGATGAGGCATTTTTCTATAAAGAATCTTATTCTAGGCACCTTTTTTTAAATAAGTTTTTTAATAGGCATTAATCTCTAATTGGATGTTAAAAAAACACGAGTCTGTACCCATCTTAGTTCATTTAAGAAAATGTGTGCAAACGTAAACAGGTCTGTATCCACTAAAAATCTCCCAATAACGAATCTGAAAACCAAAAGAAAACATTTAAGAAAACAAAAAAATAATTAAAATAATCAAAAAAGATATATAGGTAAATTAGCCAACCAAAAATAGTAACTTAAGACTTTATAAGAAGACCTAAGTACATAGACTTTTGAAAATAACATTTTGGTATTTGAGTATCTAATTTGTAACTTTTTCTTATCTTTGATGCCAACCCATAGGCCATGCTCACGAGCGGAGACATGAGTTTTGTTTAGAAAATCAAGGAAGTTGGGGCAGTATTATCGAATTTTTTAATGAGTAATGATATTTGTCACCCTTTTCGTATCACCTTTTTATCACCTCCTACGTGTATGCCTACATGTACCAATGAATTTATTTCTCTATCCTATTTAATTTTTCTCTATCTTCTATACAAGGAAATAAAAACATATATATAGAATGGTGATAAAAGGGTGACATAGAAAGGGGTGATATATATCATTACTCTTTTTTAATAGTTAATTCCACGGTAAGTTTTTATATTTATCCAAATTTTGCAAAATAGGTCGCTAGCAAAAAATATATATTATTTTTATATTAAATTTATTTAAGTTAATTATATTATAATTATTTATATTATTCAAAAAAATTGAAAAACTAAATGAATTTTGAATTTTTATGAATTTTTTTGACAAACAAAAAACTATTAATTACTTTTTTTATACGATGATTATTTAAGAATAATGATATTTGCCACTTTTTTGTATCACTCTTTTATCACCTCCTACGTGTATGTCTATTTGTACCAATGAATTGATTTCTCTATTCTATTTAATTTTTTTTATTTTCTATTCAAGAAAATTAAAATATATATATAGAATAGTGATAAATAAATAACATGTAAAAATTATCATTACTCATTATCTAATTCTAAAAATTGACAAAAAGGCTAGGTCGACTGTCATGCCCACGATTGGAAGAAAGCTTCATACTCTTCTCAAAACCGCTATTATCTACGTTGAGATAAATCTTACCTATAAGACAAGTAGAGAAATCACAAAAATAATGTTATGGTCCGCTTACCGTTTGTCCATAATATATTTGGACAATATCTTCTTAGATTAAAGTAGATTATTCTTCACGCTCTTTCCAAAGCTGCTATTATCTACCTTGAGGTAAATCTTACCGATAAGGCAAGCAGATATAGCAAAAATGATGTTATGGTCCGCTTATCGTTTAGCCATAATATATTTGGACAATATCTTCTTAGATTAAAGTAGATAAATCTTCATGCTCTTTCTAAAATTGTCATTATCTACTTTGAGGTAAACTTTACTGATAAGACAAGAAAGTCAAACAGAGACATTGCAAAAATGATGGCTAAGTCTAATGGGCTCTCAATTGAAAGTTGAAAATCATATTTTAACACTTCAACCGCCTCCGATTATAGGAAACCCAATTATAAGGTTCCCAATTCACAAGTTTTCTTAGCTGAATATGGCTAAAAATTTCACCCCCAATCCATCAATTTTAATTTTTTTAAATCTAATCTATTCTTTATTTTAGTTTATTTAAATATATATATTTAAATCTTTAGTAGATAATTATAAATTACATATTATTATTTTAAATTATTTATTAATAAATATTTTCATAATAATAACAATTAATTTAAAATTAATTTTATGTTTACTAATAATAAATTAATTTCTTTCTAGCACATTATAATTCAACAAATTTATCAATAAATTTAATATTTTCAAAAATAAAATAATGAATTTTAATATTATCAAAAAAATATCTTAAAATTATAAATAATTGATAGAAATAATTATAATTATCATTTAAATATTAAAAATAATTATATTATTTTTTAAGATATATAAATTATAAATAATGAAATTTTATAAAAATTTAGAAAAATGATTAATTAAAATAGAAAAAATATTAAAATAAAATCAAAATATAGATTGGGAAGTTGAAATTAGGAAGCTGTTGGAATAAAGTTGTGATAGGGAGTGAATATTTAAGAAAGCTAGCTATTTGACTCCCGATTTTAGCTAAAAAATTAGAAATTGTTGGACTTAACGTTATGCTCCGCTTACCGTTTGCCCATATTATATTTGGACAATATCTTCTTAGATTAAAGTAAATAATTGGACATATCATATATTAAAGTTAGCTATTGATGGTTTTGTTTGAAGAAGAAAGAAACTATTGATGGTTTTGACCAAAAGATACATTATGGTAGAATACTAAAGTTAGCTATGGATTGTATTTAATATAAGGTCCGTATGAAATTATTTATTATAAAGTAAAAAAATATTTTTAAAATAAAATTTAAAATTTAGAAAAATTATTAAAAATAATTCTAAAATCTAAAATTATTTTAAGTGCTTTTTTAAAAAAATTATTTATTTGGTACTTCTTATAAAAGTGGTTTTCAAGGTAAAAAAACTCTTAAAATACTAGAAACACTTTTAAATGCTTTTCTAAAAAACACTTCCAAACAAACACATAAAGTCGATTAATTTTTTTTTTTGTATTTAAAAAATCTATAGATATCCAATTTAGGTTTAAAAAAGTCTTAATTTTATGATATTCAATTAGAATTTCAAAAAGTCTTTTAAAATTTTAAAGATTTTATAGAATTTTATTGAACAAAACTTTTATTTTAGGTATTCTTTTTTTAAGTAAAGATTTTGATAAATTGTTTTTTACTATACATGCTAAACAAATAAATATTATCGTGACATATTTTTTATATTTTAGTAAATTACTCGATTTTTTCCCTTGAACAGATATACATTCATTAATGTTCAATTTATTTTTTCTATAACACAATGCTTTAAATAAATTAAGAATTTTTTTACAGTCATATATATATATATATATATATATATATATATTTTATTTGGTGAATTCATCTATTTTTAATTTTTTTACAGCCGAGCAATACTTACAAATATGATTGTGATATAAACAATTTTTTTTAATAATTTAACTTTTTATTGATACATATAATACAATTATATATTTGTTATTTATAAATAATTTTTTATAATCGTGTAATTGTTTAATTAACATTTACTAATAAAAATTGTTAATTTAAAATTTAAGGGTGTTTTTTCTTAAAGAAAGAAAAATAATAATAAAATAAAGGAAAAGAAAAATTATAAAAGAAAGAAAAAGAAATAAATATTTTTGTTTAGATTAGAAAATTTTATAAAAGAAAATTTCATAAATTATTTTAGATATATTTTAATATTGAAAAAAGTACAAAAAAATGAAAAAAAAAAGTTAATTTGATCTATAATCATTAATAAAATTTATTTTTTCCTATTTGACTTCATTATAGGGTGATAATATAAATAGATAGAGGAGTAATTTTTAGAATGAGTTTTTTTTTTCATAAAAATTTCTAATATAAATAATGTAAAAAATAAAAAATATATTTTTATTCTCTTATTTTCTTTCAATTTCTTTAAATCCAACCAGACTCTAAAAATTTAGAATTAGATAAAAATTAAAATATGTGAGATCGATAGTTGGCCTAGTGGTTAGGTTACTCCGCAGAGACCAAGAGGTCCTGGGATCGGATCTCATTGGAGTCATTTACTCCGAGTCCAAAGTGGCTCTCTCATATATTAAAAAAAAAAATTAAAATATGTCATAAAATTTGTTCGAGAGTTTTTAGAATCAAAATAAATCTGCAAATATTTATGGAAAAATCATGAATCATGCAAAATCCGATATAACTCTTTAAAATTTGAATTAAATATAGAATATCCTCTACTAAAAATTAGTATTTCTATAATAATACAAACTACTTTCCTCCATTTTCTGTTTGTAATCTTATTCTCGCTGCCTCTTCCGATCGGCTATTTATACACAATTTCAATCGATCATAACATAAAAATAGTAAATGGAATCATTCATCCTTTCTACAAACTTTTACCTCCCTGAACTTATATTGGTGGAAGTTCTTTCCCGTCTTCCAGTAAAATCCTTGATGCGTTTCAAGTGCGTCAACAAGTTATGGCGCAGCCTCATTAATAGCCCAAGCTTAGTACCCATGCACCTTAAAAATTACACATCAACAAACCTCGTTGTTAGCTATTGGCGTGGAGATCACATTTCTTTGTTCACACCACCTAAGATGAATGAAACAAATTTGTCTTCATCTGCTGTGGACTTGAAAGTACCACCACTAATTAAAGATGATGATATCTGTTATAGATATTTGCTTTACCAAGTTCAAAGTTCATGTAATGGTATAATATTATTATTTGATAACCGGTCACTCTGTATTGCTTTATGGAACCCATCAACCAGAGATTTTAAAGAACTCCCACCTTCTCATAATTTTTGGGAGGAGTATAGATATTGCTGGCGTGAGGGAGAAATAGGATTTGGTCTCGATTCTAAAACTAATGATTATAAGATATTACTCACAGTGCCTTATTATGACGGTAGTAATACTTGTGATAGCTATGAATTGTACAGTCTACGTAGCAATTCATGGAAAATTTTACAACACCCTGGTGATCGAGTAGGTACCGATTATGTGGGAGGAACCACTTGTCTTTCAATTAAAAATAAAAACTTTCTTTGTCGGGTTGTTTGTAATTGTTATACTGGTAATACGTGGAAGATAGTTTTGTTTGATTTGAGTGATGAGACATTTGATAACATAGAATTGCCTCAGGATATTTTAAAACCAGACCTACATGCGATGATCTTCCCGTTCAGAGACTCCTCCGTAGCTCTTATCTCGTACGATCCAAAGACCAATTTATATGAGTTGTTGGTATGTGAAGATTTATCTACTCAATCAGCTAATAACACCTGGACTAAATCACTATCTATACGCTTAGATGTTCTTGATCCCAAGGATATGAAATATGACCGGTACTACCAATTTCCCACCGGATTTTATGGAAATGGTCTACTTATTTTTCATAATGATGAGCGCAAGGAAGTGATTTTCCATGATATTACTACAACACAATATATCAATTATATTTTTGATCCTGGCCATGGCCATATGTCTACAATCAAGTCCTTCGAACATAAGGAAAGTCTTGTCATAATTTCCAAGTTTGAGAATTGAAAAAGTTCTATCAGATGATCAGCAGTTTAATTACAAATTAGAGTTGTCAAATCTTGTGCTTTTTATTTTCTTAGATATGGATTGCTCGTTTCTGTTAAACTGATTATCATCTTTTATTGGTTGAGTTTGCTGATTAGTGTTATTAATATTATCAATTTATTGGATTCAAACAGTTAGAGCAAATAAATTATTGAATAAATAATATTCTCTTTTGTGTATTAGTCAAAAAATAATATTCTACACAAGGGTAAGTTTTGGTACTTATCAAATTTTCTTTTTGGTACTAGTCTGGGACAATTTGTGCACAACACGACTAATCTCACACGTGAAGTATGCAAATCTACTTATGCATAACAAGGACCTTTATCCAGTTAAACTAACCTAACTGGACGTATTTATGAAATTTATTCTCCCTAGGATTTTCTTGTGAAAATATTATCAGATATGTTTAATAGTTATCTTAAAAATATCAGAATGGATTTGATGCTTATCAGACAATTTAGTTATCACAATTCTTCTAGTAAATGATGAAATTTGCTTATAAAAAGTGTTATTTTATAAAATATTAATCCTTGTCTAACAAGAAATACGCCAAAAAAGACCATGGCCTTGCCATCTCAAATCCCGGAAAAAATACAAGTCAGTCTATATTCGCATACTATAATTTGTTGACCCGTGGCGGTCTCCCAAGAATTGCATTTCAAGAACCGTATCCATACATTTACATGCATGTCACCATTTCTTAAAGCAAACCTCATATACTACCAAGCTTATCCTCAATCTACTAATTTGGTTAAAGTCACCTGCCGAAACTACGGTAGTGTTAACGAGTTAGCCATATCTAACAAAAAATTTTATAATCATTCCCGTTGTCGAGGACAAGTATGTGCATACACTATCGAGATAATTTATTAACTCATCGGAAAGTAAACTTCCACGTTGATGACTTGTTACCTAATATTGAGAAATTTAACACTGATTTCCGAGTTGTTCCACCATATCCAGATTTTTTTTTCTTCAGATTCACTTGCACAAAGTCATATGTTGAGTAATGTTCATTGGATACAACAAGTGGATGAACATGTCCTTCCAACTATCTCTTGAGAAGAGTAAAAATTATCTTAGAATATAACACATTAGACTCTTGGTAGGTGATTCATGTATCTATATTTATTGTTAAGTTCATGTATTAGCAATTAACGTAAGGAGCCTAGAATGGTCATCCAATAGTATAGATAGTTGAGTAGTTTGAATCATTTGGGATAAATTCACAAAACAATTAACAACAAGTAATAGTAAACAAAATAATTCTCTTATCCATCTATATATTATCTTATCCTTACTATACACACAATTGTCCAACACCCAACATAAAGTGTTATCAGATCTTGGTTGCAAAATTACTCATGACAAATAACTCTTCATTTACAAAAAAATGGTATTCAAGTTTTCGATGGTGATCATTATAGTTTTTAGAGTATCAAAATAAAAACAATTTTTCGTATTTTAAGGTTTGTGTGATTTGGTTGGGAGTGGATATGAGCAATCTGAGAATACAACAGATCTCAATGAAAATCAATTCATCAAAAAAAAAAAGGATGTTACTATAATTCATTACATTCAAGAAGAATTTCAGGCTCACTTTTCCAAAAATCACGAGAGCAACAAGAGTAAAAGAAATTTGGGATATTCTAAATCTGAAATATTAAAAAGATGAAAAAGTTAGATCCATCAAACTACTTACTCTTAATAAATCTGATTCAAAAATTAAAGTCATTAAGGATACAAAAGACATATCTTCAATGATTAATCAAGTTGATGAGTTATTTAAAATTATATGAGAAAATATTGAAACGTTACTCTTAAAACCAACTGAGGGTGCATTTCAGACCAGACTCAATTTTTTGAGAAAAAATTTTTAATAGTCAAATTATGGCAGAGGTAGATCTTCAAAAGGAGGGAGAATGGTCGCGGGCGTGGATGTAATAGATGTTTAGGAGGTCGATGAAGACAACAATTTGAAAGAATGACTTTGATGGATCATCTTTAAAATGCAATATTTGTAAGAGAAAAAGTCATTCTCAAAAGATTGTTGGTTTAAAAGAAAACCACAATGTCATCACTAACAAAATGTTTTGGCATATCCAGAAATATTGTCGATTAAAAATTAAGGAAAATACAAGTTTCATCGAAGAAAAAGAAGATCAAGGCAATCTATTATACGCTTGTCAAGTTGTAAATACAAAAAGTGTTGATATATGATATTTGTACAGTGGTTGTAGTAATCATATGTCAGGAGAAAACTATATTTTTCTTGACTTAGATATTGCAATAAATTCTTAGTAAGAATGAAAATGGTAATGTAGTTCCTTCCAATGGCAAAGGAATCATTGGAGTACAAACCAAGACAAGAACAAGGTTAATGAGAGACGTGCTTTATGTTCCTGATCTAAAACATAATTTATTAATTGTTGCTCAAACGGTAAAGCATGTATATGGTCTTTACTTTGGATATGGTGGTTGCATAATTTCTCAGCAAAGGACATAAGACGCCAATATTTGAGAATCCAAAACAAGTCATTGCAAAAGTAAACTTGGAAAAAAAATCTTTCCATTTACAATGAACTATGTGGGTGACACTACAATGAAGGTTGGGATTATAAGTAATTCATAGCTTTAGCACAAAAGATTAGGCTATTTGAATTCAATAGTCTAAGGTTGTTACATCTAAAGAACATGGTTCAAGGTCTTCCATAAATTTAAGAGAAAGATGAGCATGTGAAGGTTGCGCACTTAGAAAATACCATCGTCAATTATTTCAAAAATGAGTATCCCGAAAAGTAACTCAAGTGCTCAAAATTCTTTCACATAACTATCCACATTCGGTTTGAATAACAAGTTTCTTAACATAAACAAGATGGTCAGCCTATTAGCTGAAAGGAAAGTTAACACACTTGCTGTAATGAAGACAAAATGAGACGCTTTGAGACACTAAAAAAATACAACCATTTAGCATTACCGAAATACAAAACCTATCCTAACTTACCGAATTTTATTCTTTCTTTTGAACCTTCTTAGCCAGGGGCGAATTTATTGATGGCCTGGGGGGGGGGGGGGGGATTGAATTCCTCTTGAACCCATAAATTTTATGATATGCAAATGTAGTTTTCGCTCGAAAAATAATTAATCCCCCCTATGAATGTTGATATTATAAATTCTTGCTTTAGAATGCACATAAGACATTGTAGCTTAGTTGATGTTATGTTTGACTTTTAGGATTTGGAATAGAGGTTGTGTGTTCAAAACACAGAAATTGATTTATTTATTTTATTAAATGCACATAGCATATAAAATCATTTATAGTTAAAAAATAATTTTAAAAATATGTGATTCGAAAGAAATTCAAAAATATAATAAGATTCTATAACTATTTTTATGACTTGCCTTTATTCTTATATTTTAATTTTTTGAAAAAATCTTTGTTTAATATACTAAATCTAAGTCATAATTTTGTCAAATTTCACCGACTTATAAAAATATTGTAATTCATTATACCAGTCTCTGTTTCGAATTTGAGACTAACAATGCTTTAATACATTACTTAATAAAATTATAGTATTTATTTTAGTAGATAATTAGAATATGAACATTACATTATAAGATACTAATATAATTTTACTTAAACTATGTAAAATAGGTGTGATGGTAATATTTTTTTCCATAATGTAGCTTTAATGGTGTTGTTTTGCATCATTTTTTAGGCAAATGCTAACTTGTAAATTCAATTCATTGAATAGACGAGAACGCAATAGTGTTTCATGTCCACGTTTGTATTTTGATATTGGTAATTGCACATTTATATTGATTATATTTACCTTAAAAAAATTGAGAACGATAACCCCTGAACTCATATATACCAAGTCCTCTTCTCATTTTATCTTCTGAATTCGCCCTTGTTCTTAGCTTTATTATAGTTGCGAAGAGATATATAATGTGTTAATATTAATAGCAATTTCAGGATTGTCTGTGTTTGAAAGTAAAAGAAAAATCTGGATTTTGTTTTACTAAACTAATCATACAACCTAACTTGGAATTTTTTTATTTTACTTTTAGTCATATTTAATTTATAATTTGATACAGTTTTTTTAGAGTAAATCAAATAAAACCAATTGCAATTTTAATATCTAGACTTCAAATTAAAAATGATTGAGAAAGATTAAAAAATACACAAACAACTCTTAAAAATCAAATTATGAAAAAGGCTAAATTTTATTTTTTAATTAAATAGCTAATATATCTAAAATAAAACATATAACCCTTATCGATTGACTTCGTCATACAAGAGACTTGTTGATTTTTTGGACGGTAAGGAAGTTACAAACATTAAATCTCCTTAACCTATACCTAGTATACGAAACTCTACTAGGTTTCCTTCCGCTATTAACCTTCGTGCTGCTTCCCTGTGTTTGGTCTTCTTTTTTAGCTTGTCTGCTCAAGTGTTGAGGTGTCGTGGAATGTGTCTGAAACTGATCAGACCCTTTTTCGTCGCCAGTTTCCTTATGTGTCTCAACAACGGTTTGAGCCTCCAACTAGTTGCCGCCAGTTTCCCTTGTTATCACTTCAAGATTATCTGAGAAGATAGTTATCTCTTCGTTTGGAAGTTGTCTTCCCAACTCCAAAGCAGTGATTATTGCTTGGGCTTCTCCTTCAGCAATTGAGTTACAGTCAAAATCATTACAATGTCCTATTCGTGACCCGTCGTTTTTATGAATTTGAACAATATCTATTCCGGTTGGATTAAATGGTTGTCAAACGTTGCATCACAAGAGAAAGCGACGTTCGTCTGAAAATTCATACATTCTCCCGCCGTTTCTACTCCATCTGGTTCTCTTTTTCTGTTGGTTTCAAGTCTGAACCACTCACTTACAAAATGTTCTTTTATATTTTTATTTGTGATTATACCATATTTAACAGTTTGGTCCTCAAATTTTAAAAGCTACCCAAATGGTTTTCTAACTTCATTTTTGTCCCATTGTTAGTCCCTAAGTGAAGTTCTGTCAGTTGAGTGTCGTTAAAGACAACACGCTACTTGATTTTCTTAAAATAAGTTGAACTAATCCAACAGATTTCAACTACCTTGTCTTGATTTTATATATTGATTTTACTTTTTATAGTATATAAATATCAATATTATGATATCTATTTTTTTTGACAATATTGAAAAATAAAATTCAATGAATTTGAACTTTGTGTTCAAATCTATTACAAGTTCTTTTTAAAATCTTTAGAAGAAAAAAATTCCCAAACAACCCCTAAACTATGCAATTTTCACCAGTTTGATCCTCAAATTCAAAAGGTACCCAAATGGTAATCTAACTTCATTTTTGTCTCATCACAGATAATGATATAATATTAGGCCAGTTGATCTTTTGAATGCAAGGACACGACCGACTGTCTAGATGACGGTGCGCATGTCGTAGGTCGGTACCTAAAGAGATGCACATCATAAAGTTTTTTGACTATGTAACCATTGTTTGACACTTTGATTGTGTGGAGGTTGATCATAATAGTAAGTGGTATGAATACGGTCATCGGACTCGTCCTTTACGTGATCAAACTCACCGGTACATATGGATATGTATTAAAGAGCCTACAGGAATCACTTTACTGGATAGAAAGTATCTTGTAGCTGATGAGGATCAAACACTCTCAATCTTGAGTGTGTATGGATACAATTATTAATTTAAGTACGTATGCTTTGAAATGCCATGTGTGCAGGCCAATCACAACCTTATATCTCTTGTATGTTGGGTATTGCTCCTTGACTAGTCATTACGTTTGCATGCAAGAAAGAATCCAGGATATATCCACTTCATAATAGGGTTGTAATGATTAACCAACCCATGGTCGGGTAATATGTGGTGTAGCATATATTGCTATTATTTATTTTAATACGTTGCTTGATATCAAGTGAATAATACATGTAAAGTTGGTATGAGTATGGTTCTGATAAGTATACATGTCGTAGAATCATGAGACTACTAGTGGGATACTAGAAGGGTTATTTGGTAATTTCATATTGGTGGGTCGAGGACAAGGATCATACGTCACCAACCCTCTATATAAATAATATTTATCCAATGGAGTTAAGTTGTGTTTTTCATAGTGGAAACGTTACATGATTCTTAGTATAAATAATAAGTCACATCTTAATACACTAATAATTTAGAGGTAAATATTTCGTGTAATCCCTCCTCTAAATGTCAAATAATTATATGTTGCTAAACCGATTAGCAAGTTTACCAGATATAAATTATATGGTATAGAGATTAAATTAAATGGAAATTAATTATTGTTTATTAAAGACAACAAAATTTAATTATTATGATTTTTGCTAAATAACTAAATAATTAATTAATACAAGATTATATTATTATTTATATTATTAGAATATGTGTTATATTTTGATATAAAATAAATAAATAAATAATAATACTATTATCCAAAGATCATACTTTTATTAACTAACAAAAATTAGTGTTGTACTAGGAAAAGATTTTTAGTTGCATTGAAACTCTTTTATTGTATAAAAGAAAAGAGTTAATAAATAATGGAAGTTGATGAAATACAACTTCTATTAACCAAAACTCCTCTTCCCTTCCCTACAATCACAAATCACAACAAAAAAAAGTAAAACCTCGTTCTTCTTCAGCCATATTTCTTTAGCAATATTATCCGTCTTTTTCCATAATATTAAACTAAGTGATTACGAGTCTACTATTTTCATACGAGATACTATCACGTACTAGAGGAGACAATCACAAACATTAAGAGACAATCAGGAGAGCAGAAGGATACTTGAAGGAAATAGATTAAAATGATTCAACACTTAGTCCGTAATATTTTTGCAGCAATTTGTCCAGTCTGCATCATTGTACCAAAACAGCTATAACTTTCTCATCTAGACTCAAAATTTTATTCTATTTACGCACACGTAAACTAAACTTCAAGACCTTTCCAACGGTACAAGAATCAATCGAGTTCCTTACCAATTGTCCACAACAAAAAGTCAAACTCAGTGAACTGTTTCATCTGGCGGTTAAAAGAATTAGGATAAGAAAGCAATGAAACCTTGAGGTTTAGAAGAACTACATCCCTATATTAATTCTACTACCAGACGGTGAAAGACTTATCAACCGATAATTTCTCCAAGGCAATCCAATAAAATGCGCTATGTATATAAGATGCCCTATATGTATTATCTAGCATGCCAATTATAGTAAGTTTTAACGAGTTTTTACAATATTTTTTCACATAATATACTTATTTCATGTACTAGATAAACCCTAGATCCTACACACTACTCAAATAAAAAATTCTCACTATATTGACCTCTCTTGAGGTTGTACTAGGGCTGAGCAAGAAAATGGGTTTGGGTAATTTGGGTAAAAAAGGGGGATAAAAAAAAGGGGATTTTGGGTATTTTTAACATTGGCCCAATGTTAACTTGGGCCTAACATTTGAGAAGCTGGACCCGTCCTAAATACCACGGGCCTCTCTTTGGCTTCTTACCACTCGGGTTGGACCCGACCAACCCGACACTGTTCATCAATAAAAAAAAAATATATATATACTTAACGTGCAAATCTTATCCGAACCTTTCATTTCTTTCCCTTCTCAGCTTGGCTCCTACGCTGCTTTTCTCCTTCTCTCTTCTGAAACACGAAAAAGGCGAACCCTAAGCCATCAAATCTCTATCTTCTCTGCCGATTTCTGTATGCTAGATGCCTATATCTTGTACTATATTATTAATCTTCTTCTCTTCTCTGCCGATTACTGGGTCAACATTAAATGAAGCCGCGTTTGGTTGTTGGATTCGAGAGCTTGCATTTAATGTGGCCTGAAAAAACCCTCTTTGAGGTCTGATGTAGCCGTTGTTGATTGATTCAGTAACGTGTTGCCTTATTCTCATTCGATTAGCCATGGGTTTTTGGCTATATATTGGGGCTTTTTCAGATCGAGAAAAGCCACACCATTCAAAGGTATATCTAAACCCTCTTCTCAATTTTTTTCTATTTCATTTTCTGTTAATTGTTTAACCCTATATTAATTTGTTTCAATTTTTTTTTGTCACAGATACGAATCACTTTCAAAGTCTTTAGGTAATAATTTAATTAATTTTATGGTGTTTGTATTTTCTATTAGTGTTCTTGTGATGTTAATTAATTTTTTGGTTTTGTTTTTGTTCACAGGATATACGCAATTTATTTTCTAAAGCATTCTTAATTTTCTGAGGTGGGTAAAAATTTATTTCTTTTTGATTTTACTAAGTTCTTTCTTTTTATTGCCTTCTGATGTAATTAAATTCTCATTTTTTATTGCAGATGGTTGAAATAGAACCTGTTCTTGACATTGCCATTGATGTGGATGATGTTAATCAACCCACTGAAGGTACTCAACCCCCACCTCTTTCTCAGGAAACTACCATTGTTCCCCCTATCAAAAAAAGGAAAACTGTGACCTCGGCTAACTGTTGGGATCATTTTCATAAACTTTGGGTAAATGGCCTTAGGTATGGTGTTTGTAATTATTGTGATAAAAGATATGCTGCTAGTTCTGATAATCATGGGACTAATAACCTAAACAAACACATGAACCCTTTACGTGCTAATCGTTGTCCAAAATATCCTTTTAATGTTGTTGAAACTGGGCAGTCTACTTTAGGTTTTGCACCCAAAGGGGAGGGGGTTATGGAATCTTATGTTTTTACACAAGAAAATGCTAGAAATGCCCTCGCTGAGATGGTAATATTAGATGAAATGCCATTTCGTGTTGTTGAAGGTGTCGGTTTTAAAAATTTCTGTTATCGTATGCAACCACTTTTTAAAATCCCATCTAGAAGGACTGTTGCACGAGACATTGCAAAAATTTTTACTCAACAAAAAACACTTTTGAAAACTCGTTTGAGGGGAAAAAGAATTAATCTTACCACTGATACTTGGACTTCAATTCAGAATTTAAACTATATGGTTGTTACTGCACATTTTATTGACGATAATTGGGTTTTAAGAAAACGTATAATTAGTTTTTCTATGATTGAGGATCATAAGGGGGAAACTGTGGGTTTAAAAATTCAATCAGTTTTACAAGATTGGGGGATTGATAAAATTCTAACAATTACTGCCGATAATGCGAGTTCTAATAATGTAGCCGTTGATTATATAATCAATAAATCATTGCTTCCCAAACCACCAATTATATGCCAAAACAAATACTTGCATATTAGATGTTGTTGCCATATTCTAAACCTTATAGTCAAATCTGGTTTGAAAAC
The DNA here is from genome assembly GCA_029959085.1 of Nemophila menziesii. Taxonomy (NCBI): domain Eukaryota; kingdom Viridiplantae; phylum Streptophyta; class Magnoliopsida; order Boraginales; family Hydrophyllaceae; genus Nemophila; species Nemophila menziesii. The sequence continues at coordinate 59,438,991 of JARWIR010000003.1, read as the reverse complement.
TATTCGAAATGCCATTGTACGAATTCGAGATGTAGTACGTTATGTTAGATCATCTCCTAGCCGGTTTTTATGCTTCAAACGTTATGTTATTCTAGCTAACATCTCTGCTACGAGTATTGTTTGTCTTGATGTTGATACTAGGTGGAACTCAACCTATCTTATGCTAGATGGAGCCGAAAAATATGAGAAAGCCTTCAATGAAATGTTCAAAGAAAATAAAATGTTCACCGAGTATATAGAGGGTTTAGGCCATGGATTACCTACTGATATTGATTGGGATAATGCTCGTTTCTTGGTATCGTATCTTAAACTATTTTATGACGCTACTTTACGCTTCTCTGGTACAAAGTATATAACCTCAAATTTATACTTCGATGAGATCCTTATTTTGTATCGAGGAATGTATAATCTTGGCCCGGGAGATAACACTATTTTAGATTTAATGGCTTCGAAAATGAAGGAAAAATTTGATAAGTATTGGGGTGTAAATGCTCAGATGAATATCTTACTCTACATGGCGGCTATACTTGACCCGAGAAAGAAGTTTGCTTATGTTAGATATTGGTTAGAATTTATGCATGGTACTATTCAAGTCAGCCCCTTAATTGAGGAAATCAGTAATGGATTAAAATCAGTGTTTGAAAGTTATTTTGCTATAGCAAATCCAATAATTGTGCGCACTGAACCAGTTGCATCAGAATCATCATCTTCCGCAACTAGCGATTCCCGAAAATTCTTTAGAGATCAATTCAAATTATTTCATGATTCAACACAAACTAAAAGTGGGAATACTGAGCTTGACAAATACCTTTCGGAAGCTATTGAAGGCGATGATGATGATCATTTTGATGCCCTGGTCTGGTGGAGAGGAAATTCTCAACGTTTTCCTGTTTTATCTTTAATGGCCCGTAACATATTATCTGTTCCTATTTCAACTGTTGCATCTGAGTCCTCGTTTAGTACTGGTGGAAGAGTTCTTGATAGTTTCAGGAGCTCTTTACACCCAAACACTGTGGAGGCACTAATATGTACACAAAACTGGTTGCGCGAGTCTTCATCAGTAGAAGCCGCCATGGATAGAGTAGAAGAACTTGAGGCTGAATTTGGTAATATTTACTTGTGTATTTACTTGTGTATTTACTTGTGTATTCCCAATCACTTATACTTAATAGAGGTGCACATGACTATAATAAGTAATAAATATTATCACTTTATTTATTTAATTTTATACTTTACACTATAATAATACATAATAAATATGTAATGGTAACTTGCAACTCTTCAGCATATTCTTAAATAAATTATGATGGAACCCTAGATAGGTTCCCCCATAAGGTAGATTCCACCTCCTCTATAGGTATCCATAGAGTTAAAATATGCAAAACACATATATAGAAAAAAAACTTAATTTTGATAACTATTAAAAAAAATATCTACTCTAAAATAAATTCTTAAATTTAGCAAGTATCTTTTATAACAATCAATCTTATATAAAAATATTACATTCAAAATTATTATGTATTCAAATATTATGTAAATGAATGGTCTCCTATTCACCTTCACAGACAAGGCCCTCCGATCTCACATGTGTTTTTTGCAGATGATCTAATGCTTTTTGCGGAGGCGAATGAAGTGCAAATTGACCTTATTAAGGAGGTGTTACGGGTTTTTTGTGATGAAGCGGGACAAACGGTGAGCGAAGACAAGTCGCTTATCTATTTTTCAGCTAATCTTTCGGAAGAGAGGGCGAGGGAACTTGCGGATCGAAGTGGCTTCACGTTTAGTGAGTCCTTAGGGACTTATTTAGGCACGCCTATTAGGTCTCAGAGATTGCCGCGAGGCTTCTTTCGTAGGATCATCTCAAAAATGAAGGATAAATTACCTAATTGGAGAAGCCAAAACTTGTCTATGGCGGGTCGAGTGACATTAGCACAATCTGTTCTTTCGGCTATGCCTACATATGTTATGCAAACTATGAAATTCCCGGTGTTTGTGTGTGAGGAGATCGATAGGATTATCCGTGATTTTATTTGGGGGTCGTCAGAAGAGGGAAAGAAGATACATTGGATAGCGTGGAAGACGTTATGTAAGCCTAAGAAGCAGGGAGGGTTGGGTTTGCGAAACGCTAGAGACTATAATAGAGCGCTTTTAGCCAAGTTAGGATGGAAAATATTAACGGAGGATCAGGCCTTGTGGGTAAGTGCATTGAAACAAAAGTACTTTCGTTTGGGGTTTTTGGATAGAGAAGTTAGGCCATCGGACTCAAGAATGTGCAAGGCTATTCTGGAAGGGAAGGAGGTTTTGAAACAGGGAGTTACGGAGGTTATGAGTGGAGAAGAACGGATTTATAGGTGGTCCAATGAACCGTCTGGGTCGTTTTCGGTCAAGTCAGCTTACAACAAATTGACGTTGGAGGAAGCAGTGATGGAGTTTAATTGGGAACGGATGTGGGCGCTACGATGTCCCCAAAAGGTCAAGAATCTTTTATGGAGAGCGATTTGGGATCGCTTACCTACACGGAAGAATCTTCATAGGCGTGGAATAACTTCGGACATGATATGCCAAAGCTGCGGATCAGGGGAGGAAAATGCTTTACATTTGTTTCGCTATTGTAAAAATTACTGTGCCTTGTTTCGGTCTTGTGTGGCAGGTACTGGAGAGCAGAATTGCAGGTTTATAGGAGGGCCCTCGAATGGTGGACAGGTGGAACATGGAGGAGCTGTTGCGCGAGGGAGCAGCAGGTCTGTAGATGCGCAAGTTTCTGGGGCTGTTTCTAATTTCCAGGAGGCCCAGGATGGACGGAGGACAGTAAACAGTGGGCTGGAGCAGGGACGGCTTGCAGCAGCTGGTCAGGTTCGGGTCGATCCGCCATGGCAGCAGCACCGGGGAGCAGGTACCAGCGACAGCAGCAGGGGCATCTTCACCGCGAACAGCAATGTACAGGAGCAGCAATTTCCAGCAAATGATCAGGCCACGCGAGAGCGGGGTTGGGATAATTTGGATGATGTTAGCTGGTGGACGTCCTTGCTTTCGAGTACGGAGCGTGTTAATGGTATTGAACGTAGGATCTTATTCACGGCTTTTGTATGGAATGTTTGGGTGGATAGGAATCGTAAGATATTTGATCCTGATGCAAAAAAAAGATCGAATAGTGAACTCCGGGCCGTGATTTTCAATTCGGCTAGTGATTTTGTTAGAGCTTGGGGTACGGAGAAGGATGGCGGATTAATTACTTCCGCTAAGAACATACTCGTCAAATGGGTGAAACCCAAAGGTGGGGTTAAACTTAATATTGATGGGGCTTTCAATGAGAGTACGAAATGCGCAGGTATAGGTGGTGTGTTGAGGGATAGAAATGGGGATTATATAGATGGGTTTGCGGGTCCATGCATTGCTTCCTCTTCCTTTGAGGCGGAACTTTTTGCGTTGGTTTTTGGGTTACGGATGGCGGTTGATCAAGGTTTAACTTCGTTAGTTGTTGAAACAGATTCGCGTGAGTTGCACGCGCTAGTGAAGGGCGGTGCGAACTCAGGAATTCGGGTTGACGATAAAGTTAGAATTTGTCGTGATATCTTGGAGTCGAATGATCGTTTTGAGTTGAATTCGTGCTATATGGAAGCTAATCGTTGCGCAGATTGGTTAGCGAAATATGGGGCTAGAAGCGAGGGAGGTCTAGTGCATTTGAAGGATCCACCGGATGGCCTTTGGCGATTGTTAGTGTTGGATAGGTGTGGCTGGCCTACACCGAGGATTATTTTAGATAGTTAATAAGTAGGAGGAGTTCATCTTCCCGGTCTTTTGACCTCCTTTGTATCAAAAAAAATAATAATTAGCTCTCGTAGCTCAGTTGGTTAGAGCACCCGTTTAGTAAGCGGGAGGTCTTGCGTTCAACTCTCAACAAGAGCATAACTAGCTGTAATGATTATTTTAACCCACTTAAACATAATTAAATTGACAAAAACCACGAGTATAAGTCATAATGAAAAATGGCAAACACTTAATATATACTCTCTCATTTTCATTTTTTACTTACCCACATATTTTTTGTACTACTACAAGGGAGATCCAAATCGGACCGTGTAATACAATTAACTCAAAACATCATCAACTAAACCCGGGCTATGAATGAGCCTAGGTGGTTTCCATCCCATTCTATCACGCGTGAGAAACTCCAAACCCCCTTAAGAGGGTCGTTAATGTTGAGATATAAAATCTCATTAATAGAATGCCTTCTCCTAACATTTCGGACTATTAGTTGAGTTGGCAATTTAACATGGTATCAGAGCTCCACGGTTGCCGTGGTCACAGGTTCGAGTCTCTCGACCGCCACCCACTTTATTCTGCACGTGCAAGCTTAGCTCTTCTCCTAAGCCTTCTATGGGCACTCTTCTCTACTAAGCTTGCACGTGAGGGGGACCCTTCACAAACTGCTATAATTTCAATTATCACAGGTATACCATGGTATATTTTCATCGAAGAACCACTAATCCAAACACCCTCCTTATCACATACAACACCCCCGCCCCCACCTATACGCCGCCATGAGTTACAGCTACCATCGGTGTTCAACTTGAATCCACAACTCGGTTTATTCCATCTCACAAGATTGATAGAAGGCTGTCTAGACGGTACCTGTCCCGGAACTCGACCCCAAACTCTAACATAGTTGGATGCCACAAACTTAGCTTTTCGAACCATCTTCTTAGAAACAGATCCATTAAAAACCACACCATTTCTCTCTTTCTAGATAAGTTCGCTGATAGTCCAAAAAACACGCTACAAGGCACACCAGAAAAAATTCCTTTACTGGAGAGATTCATGCTCCACCAAATTAAATCAACTACCTCCCATGAAGACTGGATGGGCGCGGTTGCTGCAGCTGAAAAGGACGCCTGCACTGTTGTGCGCACTGCTGAGCTAGAAGAGTCTCCGGCTGTAGCAGAGCTGTCATCGGCCCGGCGGTCTGACCTCGGAATCGGGTGCGTTCCCTCTAGCTGGCGCGAATTACTGGTCTGGTGCGCAGCACTTGAGTGAAGTTCCTGGAAACAAAATCAGAATGCAGAAGTTGAGGTACATTAGTTTGTGAAAATGCATAGGAGGTCCCTAGAGCCAACAACATTGAAATACCAGTAGTTGTCCCATACCAATCCATAATATTACTCCTTGAAATCTCCTATCTAACAATTCTCTAAATTTCTTTAGCTTTAGCGCACTCCTTACATAAGTGAAAAGCACTTTCTTCCACCCTTTCGCACCGCAGACACAAGGCCGAATCCACCACTCCTCTTCGAAGAAGGTTACCTCTTGTCGCGAGTCTCTCCTAGATTGTGAAAAATTCAATAGACACAGATATTTTAACCCACTTAAACATAATTAAATTGACAAAAACCACGAGTATAGTCATAATGACAAATGACAAACATTTATTATATACTCTCTCCTTTTCATTTTTACCTAGACACACATATTAATAAAATTAATTATTCACACAACGAACTGAAAAACTACTAAAAGAAACAATTAAAATGGAAATGAGGGAGTATAAGCCTTGTTTTAATTTTACGTTATTTTTGTTTTTAATATAATATATAAATATTAATATTTTAACAACCATTTCTAGTAATTTTTAATTAATTCAAAAAATAATTTATAAAAGTTTAGTCTTTTATTTGTGAATTTAAACTTATGGTGTTCATATCTATCACAGTTTATAGATTATTCTTTAATTTTTTTTAAAGAAAATGATTTTTATAATTAATTTTTACAAAAATAGTTTTAGGATATTTTGCTATGAAAGTAAGAACCATGTGAGAGATAAGAATCAGAAGAGAAAATAATCTTGTGGATCATCACACTGTATTACAATAGAATAAAAAGGTATAAAGAAAGGATAAATTATTCTTAAAGTAACTTGAATAGTGTTTTACATATCTGGAGTGTAAGACCGTCAACTAAAGATTAAGATTCTTATAGATAGTTTATAATACTCTCTATTGGATATTCACTCCTCATAAGCATGTCGAATTAAATCCTTATTATAAAACCCCTTTGGGATAAAAATCTAGCGAAGGAGAAAGAATACAATATCCTTATACATTTTAAATCTATCTTGTTAAAAATATTCTAAAAAAAATCATGTGGGGCGAATCTTGAAGAAGGAAAAAATAGTCCAACGCATAACTATTTTCCACTTTCGTGTCAACGATGATCTATGATTCGTCGTACGATCTTAGTTTCAAAGATCATTATTGTAAGTGATTTTATAATTCAGTTAAATATTTCACTGTCACATTCTTATATACCACTGGAAAAAAAAATGCAAAAAACAAATACATGTATATGAAATTTTAAAAATAATTTTTTGCGATTGAGAAAAATAAATATTAATGCATATTATTATATATAACCATATTTTAGTTGTGAATTATCACACAAATATATAAGACACATTACATGGAAATATGTACAACTATTAACGATAAAAATGACACTCTAATTTTTACAAAATATTTATAGTATATACTGTGATTCATGTATACAAAAATTTAGTCCTAACAACTTTTATATGAATGTTTATATTAAATAATACATATTAGTAAATTTATTTTACTATAAAACGCAAGTCATTTATGAAATTTTTAAACTATAAATAATCATACACACATTTATCATGTGTGAATGCATATGTTGGATCACGTATTTCTATATTTGGCCAAATATTTCTTGTTGATATTTTTATAATAATTTTTTATTGAAGATCCTCGTTTTTCATTTAGCAGATTTGTATATTTATCTGTGAATAATACTTTTCGCTTCCATATATTTATGTAGTAATATAATTGTATAAGATCTTTATATCTCAATAATAAAAAAACCATGTAACTAATACTCAAAAGAGAAGGAGTGGTTGTTGACTGGAGCAAATTCGTCTGGGCTAAAAGATGTATACCTCGATGTTCTTTTTATATCGTGGCTTGCGTGTCATAATAGACTCTCTACAAAACAGAGAATTCTTGAATGAGGTCTCTCAATCAATCTTATCTGCGAATTCTGCTCTATTGGTGCTGAAGATTTTGATCATCTGATGGTTACATGTTCTTTCACTAATAGAAGTCTTAAGAAAGTGCTCATTGACTTTTCGATTAACTCTAATCCAATGAATTAGACTGAGTTAATCAATGACGTGATTAAGAATTGCTCAGGCAAGGGATTGGTGGCTCCTTGTGTGTTATAAAATAAAATGCTAAAGTTGAGGACTCACAGCCGCAAGTGTACGGTTGTCCAAGTAATAAACCGATAAATCAGATTCGTTCGCAGGGACGGATTAGGTACAACTCAGGTGTGGACCAATTAGTGAGATAATTGCAAGTACAAAGAAAAGTAAATGATATAAAGTTTGTTTGGGTTTTTATTTTAATAACTAAGATGCAAAAATAAATTAAAGACTAAATTAAATTAACTGAAATAATAATAATGCAAATAGAAGAGGTGGACGCAAGGAGAGAAGTAGTACTTGAGTCTCGCTAGGGTTTCACATAAACCTTCTTAATTAATGTTTTCTGTTAAGGGTTGAATCGTTATAATTATGCTAGTCGGGATTCTAAAGTCTCTTAGCCCCCATCAGGGTGGACCTAAAAGCTCTCCTACGGTATTCTAAACCTCGTCAGGATGATAAAACTACTTTCAGATGATTCAATTACTTACCACATTGGCTATTGGTTAGTCAAGCCTGTCAAGGTCATTGGCGAATACCAACGGCAATTACCTAGTTCTGTATCTAAACCTGAAAGTCCTAGAGGGGGGGTGAATAGGATTACTAATAAGATTAATGCCTAACTAAAAATCTTTTGGACAATTATAAGTTTAAGAAGAAAACTTCTAAGTCAACTAATATATCAAACTCCTAAGGGATCATACAATGGATAAGCTAATATATAAGTGATACAAGTAAAACGAGTTTCTAATCTCTTACTACTCTAGATGACAATATGTTAGATAATCTAGATAATCAATATCACAATATTCATACTAGCATATTATCAAACATATAAAGTGCGGAAAGTAAATAGAGTAGGGATAGAAAGATACACACGATTTATAGTGGTTCGGTTTCCCTACATCCACTACCTAAGGAAGCCTCCTTAGGATTTCAAGTTTTTCATTAAGCTCCCGTGTCTCTCTTAACCGGGTCGAGAACACAATAACCCTTACAACCTCTTCGATAACACGAAGGACAAACTCTTGTGTAATCACAACACAAGGACACCAAGTATACTCCCTATACTTGAATTCTCTCTTAATCTATCTATTACAAGACCTAGACTTAAGAGGATAGATACAAAGTGTTTAAAGGGGTGAAACTACTTTGCTAGATAATCTCCTAAAGAGTAGATATAACTATAAGCATGTAAACTCCTCTTGAGTAGATAATACTTTGTGGCTTATTTGATTAACTCCTTGAATGAGTTGGATAGGACTTATAAGCTCACTAAGATTGATTTTGACAATGTATAGCTCTTGACACCTTCTTGGATGATAACAATTAAGCCCCTTAATGTATGTGGGTTGAAGGTGTAGTTGTAGCCTTCAAAGAGCTTCAATTTATAGCTGAAAATTGCTTCCAACGGTCATAAGGCTTGAGTCCAACGGATCTATTAATCTCCCAACGGATATATTTTTTATGACTTAAACTTTGTGCAGAAAAACCTTCCTTGCGGTGTACCGCAGGTATCGTGCGGTGTACCGCACCTCAACGGTTAGATTTTCTATCTCTCTGACGGGCTAGCCATGCACCGTGCCCTGGTCCGCATTCTTGGTCCGGTGTACCGCGCCATAGGTCTGGTGTACCGCACCAAACATCTTTGATAGAATTGACCTATGCTTTGATGCTCGGATCAATAAATCTTCTTCACGAAAGTTGTAGGTAACATCATTCTTATAAACATTGCAGTTGATCATTAAGGCTATATCTCAAAGTATATAAAGATATGAATAAAAGTATATGTAATGAGATATAATAAGAATGGTATGAAAAGTGTTTTTGATGAACAATAGTGCAAGTTAGGATGAATATAACAAGAGTAATTAGCACACTAATCATTAGAGGATTTGTCATATTAAAACAACCTATTAAGGGAGGCTATATGCCAACAATCTCCCCCTTTTTGATGATGACAAATCCTTCACTAAAACACCTTAGGAATGGTATGAAAGTTTAAGCACTAATGAAATTAAGCTCCCCCTCACAATAAGCATATAAGATTAGAGATGCATTTGTGAGATTTTAAAAAGTGCAATTTTTTAAAGTTTTAGTGCACATATTTCTCCCCCTTTGTCTTCATCAAAAAGACGGGGTAATAAAAACAACTAAAAATAGAAGAGCTAAAACTCAAGTGAATAGATTTTAAACAACGATTTTAGGGGTGTGCAAGAGTTTAGGGATTAAAACAATTTTAGAATGAGATGCACAAAGATAGATAATTGTAAAAGCAAGAGCTAAGAGATAGAGACATTTTACCAACTCCTTGATCGATAGATTTTCATTTCATATGCTTTCTAATGACACAAACGATTAGTTGCAATATATATGAGATAAATGATTAGCCTAAGCATTTGAGTTTTTAAATATGATTAAACAAAAACTCCCCCTTACATGATGCATAGAGTTTGCTTCAATTTTGTAAAAGTTTGATCTATAATTTCTCCCTAATAAAAATATTTGAAATCATTTTTTAAGAAATTTAGGGGTAAAATGTAATTTTTGAAAAAGTATAGGTGACAAGAATTATTTTTCAAAAGGTTTTAGGGACTCAAAAACAATTTGAAAATCTTTTAGGGACCTAAGTGCAATTTTCAACCATTTTAAAAACTAAGACAAATAGAACAAACTATAGGGACTAAAGAGCAATATAGAATAAGATCAAGGATTATAGATGCAATAATACCTATATCATCAAAGAAAATGTTAGCAACATCAATATCCGAAGCATAAAATTTAAGCATCTAACATTCAAGATAAAAACATAACAAACTTAACCAATTATCCAAATGAAACACATAGTATCCTAAAACATTATCCAAATTAAAACCAAGTAGCAATAATATCCTAAATGTCCAAAACACGGACCCAAAAATAATTAAAGCATAAACACCACATACTTAGTCCAAAACAACCACAATAAAACACATAAAAACCAAGAAGGATAAAATGAAGATTTAAAAACACCCAAACACGACCAATTAACGATTTTCACGGGGAGAGCGGCTTCTAGAACGGTGGCGAGAATGAGACACATCATCCTTAATGCACGATACATCATTTTTCACGCAAGTCAACTCACTAGCAAGAATTCCCAATTTCTCTTCTAAAACCCCAGATTTTCTTTCTAATTTCTCTTCCAAAACCTCGAATTTTCTACCCATATAATCCATAAAACGAGTTATTGTGCTTTCAAAACGAGATGGATTAGGAGGATCCTCATGAATGGGTTGGCTTTGAGTAGGCTCATTAGGGATAGGATTTTGTTGGGCCGGGTTATCCAATAGTTTAAGTGAGTTAAGCTCCGGACCGAAAGTTCCTTATTTTGCTTGTAAGATACGATTACGAATTGAAGCATCCGAAATACGATTAATATGTGAGTACGAAACATAGGTGTTATTATAGATAGCAAATTTCATTCTCTTAATCGTGCTATAATCAAAACACCAAGCTCTATCTATTGGTCTCACATTAGTTCCTCCTAAAGAAATTCCACTTGCATCAAAGAGTTTGGTTAGAAAAATACCGTATGGAACTTTGTCCCTTGATGCTCTAGCATGGTTCATCCATTTGAACATTATCGCAATAATGTTAATCCGTTGTTTAGCAAAGATAAAAAATAGGAGATAAGCTTCGTAAGGGATTAATTTAGCATCATGTTTATCCTTTGGAATCACGGCCGAAGTTAGAAATTTGTGAGCCACTATGAACTCCGGATCAAAATTACGTAAATTCCAATTTCCATCTTGAATAAGCATCCTACCATTAACGAATTCAATAACCTCGTTTTGAGCTACCACATCAAGAATAGAACCATCCCAACCACTAGACCAAAAGCCACTAAACCCATCCGAAGGAATATTATATCGAGCACACAAATCATTTAACTTTAATCGTAAAGAAGTACCCGAAACTATTGATTTTATCGAATTATTAGCACAATTATATTCAAAGTTTGAGTAAAATTCTTCAATCAACCCACTAGCTAAGTGACTACCCGAAAATTGAAAGATATTGTGACAACCTTGAAAAGAGAGAAGTTGAAAGAGAGAATCATCACCGGAAGGAAAAGCTGAAGCACTTATGGTTCTGCCCGGGAGAGGATCGAATGGCCGGAGTGGAGGTGGTGTTGGTGACCTCGCCGGAGATGGTGCACGGCGGCGGCTGGAGGAGGCTCCGGTGGTGGCTTTCTTCCTTGGAGCAGATTTCTTTTCTCTCATGGTGAAAAGAAGTGGGAAATGAAGGAGAGAGAGAAAGGATTGATTTGGTGGAGAAGATAGAGCTCTAGGCGGCGGAAAAAGGGTGTAGAAGTCGCCGGAAATCGCAGCAGTGGGGAGGGGTTTTTGTTTTAATGGTGGAATGAAGAAGAAAAGGAGACTGAGGGGTTTAAAACGTGGACAAAAACCTAACTCGCGGTGTACCGCGAAAACCGTGCGGTGTACCGCACTGCAGAAATAAACTGGGCGAAAAATAAAGGAAAAATAAAAAGGCTGAAACCCTGGATCGCGGTGTACCGCGGAGTGGTCCGGTGCACCGCAAAATCGTTCGACAATGACACTAAGAAGGAATTTTTTGGTTCTTTTAAAAACACCCGAAACATATTCGAAACTTCCCCAAAAGATTCGGAATGGTATAAAACTTATAAGATAATTTTTGTTTTGAAAAGAAACAACAAGGAAATCCCTAAATCACTTAAAACAGTTTATTTCACAAGTACCCCTATATTTTCTAAAAAGTACAAAAAGACCCAATGTAAAAACAAAGCAACATTAAGCATGAAAAAGGTCAAGACTCACAAGATATTAGCACATAGAGGATAAAACACATAAACACATAATAACACATAAAAAATAAAGAGAAGAAAGGAAAAAATTCACCGTATTTTCCTTTTACGAGATTTGAGCGTCTTTTTGCATATAATTCCATTTTCTTGACGCTTAAACACCTCATGGTTTGGTTTAGAATTGTCATGAGATTCATCATGGATTAAGATTTCTTTTTCTTCGTCATTCTCGACAATTCCATATAGGAACTCCAAACGATCCCAAAGCTCTTTTGCGGATTTACAATCTAACATTTGTGAGAAAATTTCTTTGGAAATTCCACAAATTAGAGTGTACATCGGTTTTGCATTTTGAGTGAGCTTAGCCTTATCCTCAACAGTGAGTTCATCATAATCTTTTTCTTCTTGATTTAGCTTAAGAACTCCCGCTTCATTTAACTCCTCTTTATATGGAACGAATGGACCTTCCATAACGATTCTCCATTGATCCGGATCTTTAGCTTTGATAAATTCCTCCATTTTTGTTCTCCAAGCAAAATAGTAAGTTCCTACAAAAAGTGGAGGTCGGGTAGAAGACGACTCTTCCAAAAGATTAAATTCCATATCGTTTACTCTACTAACGATTAAGCTATTCACGTAGAGTTAGGCTCTGATACCAATTGAAAGTCCTAGAGGGGGGGGGGGTGAATAGGATTACTAATAAGATTAATGCCTAATTAAAAATCTTTTGGACAATTATAAGTTTAAGAAGGAAACTTCTAAGTCAACTAATATATCAAACTCCTAAGGGATCATACAATGGATAAGCTAAGAGGTTCGATATATAAGTGATACAAGTAAAACGAGTTTCTAATCTCTTACTACTCTAGATGACAATATGTTAGATAAACTAGATAATCAATATCACAATATTCATACTAGCATATTATCAAACATATAAAGTGCGGAAAGTAAATAGAGTAGGGATAGAAAGATACACACGATTTATAGTGGTTCGGTTTCCCTACATCCACTACCTAAGGAAGCCTCCTTAGGATTTCAAGATTTTCATTAAGCTCCCGTGTCTCTCTTAACCGGGTCGAGAACACAATAACCCTTACAACCTCTTCGATAACACGAAGGACAAACTCTTGTGTAATCACAACACAAGGACACCAAGTATACTCCCTATACTTGAATTCTCTCTTAATCTATCTATTACAAGACCTAGACTTAAGAGGATAGATACAAAGTGTTTAAAGGGGTGAAACTACTTTGCTAGATAATCTCCTAAAGAGTAGATATAACTATAAGCATGTAAACTCCTCTTGAGTAGATAATACTTTGTGGCTTATTTGATTAACTCCTTGAATGAGTTGGATAGGACTTATAAGCTCACTAAGATTGATTTTGACAATGTATAGCTCTTGACACCTTCTTGTATGATAACAATTAAGCCCCTTAATGTATGTGGGTTGAAGGTGTAGTTGTAGCCTTCAAAGAGCTTCAATTTATAGCTGAAAATTGCTTCCAACGGTCATAAGGCTTGAGTCCAACGGATCTATTAATCTCCCAACGGATATATTTTTTATGACTTAAACTTTGTGCAGAAAAACCTTCCTTGCGGTGTACCGCAGGTATCGTGCGGTGTACCGCACCTCAACGGTTAGATTTTCTATCTCTCTGACGGGCTAGCCATGCACCGTGCCCTGGTCCGCATTCTTGGTCCGGTGTACCGCGCCATAGGTCCGGTTAGGGATGGCAGTGGTTACGATTTTAATCCGAAACCGACAGATTACCGAACCGAATAAAAACCGATTATGTAACCGTGGTTAAATCCGTTAGGGTTTGGTTTTAAAAAGTGAATCCGATGGTTAAAACCGTTAGGATATGGTTTTAGATTTAAAAAAACCGAAAAACCGAAATCCGTTTTATATATATATCTGATTTTATTTTACCTACTAAAGGCTAAAGTCCATGTATTTTTATATTTTGAAGTCCATCTTTCTTATATTTTTTTGATTTTTAATTACCAAAAGGCCAAAAGTCTCAACCCAACTATAGATAAGGATGTAAATGGTTATGGTTTAAAATCAAAATCGATGAAAATTTGAACCGATTAAAAATCGATTATGCAACCATGGATAAAACCGTTAGGTTATGGTTCTGAAAAAATGCAACCGATGGTTAAATCCTTTAGGTTAAAATTTTAGATAAAAATAAAATCGAATAACCAAAAACCCGTTTATTATCATCTATTTTTGTATATTTTATAGTACTATAGATAAAAAAATATTTTCATATATCAAAACTAAAATCTAAATATTAGAATTAACAAAAGAAGTAACAAAAATGTTATTTAATTAAAGATCAACATAATATTTTATATATTGGATATTTGTCATGTATTTATGATCTTGTTTCAATATTTTCAATATATTTAGAGAGTTATAGTTTGGCATGTCACAAGAGCGAGGCGAGGTTAGGAATCCTACTGCGAGATGGACGCCTCGCGAGCCGGGTTATGGTTAAAATCCGAAAAACCGTTTAAAAAACCGAATCCGAATTATTCGGATATGGTTTTGAAAAGTAAATCCGATGGTTAAATCCGTTAGGGTTTGGTTTTTGATAAATTAAATGGATATGGACATGGTTTTGGATTTTTTTGCAATAATCCGATCCGTTGCCATCCCTAGGTCCGGTGTACCGCACCAAACATCTTTGATAGAATTGACCTATGCTTTGATGCTCGGATCAATAAATCTTCTTCACGAAAGTTGTAGGTAATATCATTCTTATAAACATTGCAGTTGATCGTTAAGGCTATATCTCAAAGTATATAAAGATATGAATAAAAGTATATGTAATGAGATATAATAAGAATGGTATGAAAAGTGTTTTTGATGAACAATAGTGCAAGTTAGGATGAATATAATAAGAGTAATTAGCACACTAATCATTAGAGGATTTGTCATATTAAAACAACCTATTAAGGGAGGCTATATGCCAACAAAACCCCTCGTCAAGGTGATCAATACGCCACTATATTGAATAGCCTAGATACTAAAACTTACCCTTAGTTGATAACTCTAAAGATAATAAATCAAGCATAAAATAAAATCCAACATAATTACCGAATTCAATTTTAAATTATGAAATCCCAAATAAGAAAAAACATCAATTAATTAAGTTAGGGTTCTACCCAATTCGTGATTCTCAAGTACAAATGAGTTTAGATCATAATTGAAAAAAAAACCAAAAAAATAAAATTAAAGGAACTCATTGTCAATTACAGAAATAAAAGATAGAACCTAATTAGGAATTGGATTTTGGCTGCGAATTGGAGAAGATGATTTCTCCAGCTCTTAGCTTCTTCCTTTTCCTAGCTTCTGACTTTCTCTCTGGCGCTTCTGACTTTTTTAAATTGAGTTGTGTGTCAAATAAAAGTCTAAATGTCTATTTATAAGCTTAAATTCAGACTTGGGCTCTACTTAAATGAATAAAGGAAATATAAAAAAGCTCAAGTCCAATCTTTAATTATAAATCCCGTAACTGGTGTACACCCTTCACTAAAACAGCTTTAACTTTCTCAAATCAACTCCGAATCGACCCGTTCAACTTGCTAAATCTTCGTAACTCGATAAGGAACAAATCTTCTTTACAACTCAGAGGCTGAATCCACGTTTAAGTAGCTTGAAATCAGCAATTACCACCAGCCTTCCAGATTTGCAGTTTCAACTTGTCAACTCTTCGGGATATTTCTTCTCGCCTTTGACCTCTTTACACGATCTAAGAATTTTAATTCTTGATTCCTATCCTTGCTAGCATCATGGACCTACAAACTTTGCACTAAAACAACCCACTTAACGTGCAAAAGCTTAATAAATGAAAAATACTAAAATCCAAGGAGGGAAAATGAAACATAACGAATTAACACTAAAAGTCTATCAAATTAGTCAAATAATCACCCAAAATGATGTCTCCTAAGGGCATATAATTAGAACAAAAGAGGAGACATCGGGGATGACTCTTATTGTGTGTGTGTGTGTCTTACTACCTTCATTTATTGCACTTGGACTGAACGCTATCCCCGATTCCACCAAGACGGCTCCATGAATGAAGAACGAGTTCACAATAAATACACTCTCATCTCGATTAAACTGAAGAAAATAATTTTCAAATGGAAAAATAGCTTGGTTATAGCTACTAGATTGATTTGAAGCTTTGGGGAGTTTTGCTTTTTTCTTACTTCTAAGTAATTGCGTTTTAGTCCCTATTGTTTAGGCAAATGTTTTAGGTCATTTATGTTTTATTTTACTAACTTATGTGGTTAGTTTGTTAAAGATAAATGGTGTTTGACCTTTATTAAATAAAATTTTATTTTTTAATAATTAAAAAGGTATTGTTTTCCAATTATAATATCTAGTTGCTTTTATAATATATTATGATATAAAAATAATATAAAATTTGGTCAAACTCCAACTTGTTCATACTATTTTTCTTAATTTTTAGAAATTGATGGGTCGCTCATTATCTATAGGATCCAAGATTTTTCTCTGGGAGGGGAGCAAAAAGTTAGAAAAACTAGTGGGTTTTGGGGCATCAACTCAAATTTTTAAGCCAGTTTCTTATTCGGGGAAGACATGTGGGGGGATAATATTTAAGTTGGGGGAGGGGGAGAAAATCTATTTTTACTAAAATAAAATCATTAAAAAAATTATCGATAAAATCTCACTGATATGTCCACCCATGTGCATTGCAATGGATTTTATTTCAAATAATAAATAGGAGCAAGTGCCTCTAAAGCTCAATACATAACTTCGTCAGTTTATATATAGACTCGTCTCTTTAAACATAAAGCTCATGATTTGTTTGTGAGGATCATAGTGTATATTATAAATATTTTGCAACTCCCCTTTTATCATGACAGTTTTGTATTATATATTTTTCAAAAATACTCTCTCCAAGTTTGCAAACCCAAGATACATATCAATTATAGTTTAAGTGGAATATTGTATGAATTTATTCATAACTCTCTTGAATTTCTTTTTCTTTCGTGTGCTTAAATCTATTGAGATTTGTATCACATTCATTGAACCAATGCATTGAGAAAACTAAAGAGTTTTTGGGGGACCAAGTAGTCTTAGAATGAATGGTAGTCTTGAAAGTTTGAAAGATTTGGAGTTTTCCAAGGTGACTAGATTCATCTAATTGGTTGGGTTGTGAAATCCTATAAATAGGTAACATATGTTGATGTTTGAAGATGAGAAAAGAGAACATGCAGAAGAAAAAGAAGAAAAATAAGAGAGAAAAAGGAAGCTAGACACACGAGATCCAAGAGTTAACGATCTTATAAACTAGTTAAGTTTGAGTGTGTAGCGATACTATAGTGGTTAAAACCTATTATAAGTGTGAGAGTTCGTTGTTCTTTCTTTTGTAAGAAGGTTTTGGGTTTTTCTGTATAAAAACCAAATTGCAATAGTGTGAATAATTATATTGAGTAACTATGTGGATGTAGGCATCTTTGGCCGAACCACATAAAATAATGTTGTTCTTGTCTTGTTATTTTTCTTGTATACACAATTCTTGAACATGAAATCTGATATTCTCATAATAAAGTGGTATCAGAGTTGTGGTTGTATTGCATAGAAGTCATGGAAAAAAAAATAGTATTTGCACCAAAATTTGAAGGTCTGATGTTCAATGGTTGAGGAAGGATGCACTCGTGGTCGAGCGACGAGTGATTTCTTAAAAATAGTCAAGGAGTTCAAGAAGAAATTTCATTCTACACTATTTTCGAAGTGTTTGGGGATGTTCGTCAAGGGATAAATTGTTGAGATTTGACTCACATCCATTAAAGAAATGCATTGAAAAGAATAAATGATTTTTTGGGGAACCAAATAGTCCTAAAATTAATAGTAGTCTTGGAAGTTTGCAATGTTTAAATTTTTTCTAGGTGACTAGATTTATTGGTTGGTTGGGTTATGAAGGCCTATAAATAGGCATCATATGTTGATGTTTAAAGATGAGAATAGAGAATATGAAAAAGAAAAATAAAAATAAAAATAAAATAGAAATTAGACACAAGAGATCCAAGAGATCCAAGAGACCAAAGAGTAAAGAATCATATAAGTTGGTTAACTAGTGAGTGTGTATCGATCCTATAGTGGTTAGAGTCTTTTGTTTGGCATATTTACATACCTCACAAAAGAGTAAAGGAATAAAATAAATAGAGGAATATATCCTCTTTAATGAAGGTAGTCTGGCATGAGAAACATAACTAAATCTTGAATCCCATTTGTTAAAGTACGATATCATAAGAAGAAGGTAGGCTAATGGGTGAATATAGATGATACAAACCATGCCTCTCACATGCAATCCTAGTCACCATCTTTCTTATTTTATCTTGTAGAGAACAATAAGATGGAAAAAATAAATAATAATTGGTAGGCTCGTTGGTGTGATAAAATTATGAATGTAAAAAGAGCACACACCCCGCAAACCACGATTAACACTCCGCAAGTGTACAGATCGTTACAAGTAATAAGTACGTAAATTAAGTTAGTTCCTCAAGGATTTAGGTAGTTATTTCAAATCGTGTTCAATACTAGCTTAGATGGGTTTAAATGTTTCAGTTACAAGATAAAAATAGAATAAATATCTTGTTTTATAATATAATAAATTATTATGCAAAGCAGATAGCAGCTCAAGATTGCAAGTATTATCTTATTGACTTAATAGTTCTAAAAATAAATTGGTTGTTCTTAATAAACAAGATTCTAAATTCTTTCTAACTCCCGTAAGTGTCGACTTAGATAGCTCTGGTACTCAAATTCTGAATAACCATACCTGACCGGCTAGCGGCTACTTGGCTAGTCAAGACCTGTCGGCTCACTAACGCACACCAAGCGCGTATACACTAATCTGTAATTAAAATCTCTCTTCCGGACGCTAGCTTAATTAATTGGGATACCCATTATGTGATCAAAATAGGGATATTATTAGATCAAGATGTATACCTAATAGATGCAAAACACAATTTATCTTATATACTCAAAGGAACAGTTTAAATAATAAATACTAGGTTCATACATAGACATTCTTAAGCAAATATAATTTAGTGCATAATGAAACTAAAAATACATAGAGATGGAGAGGTGTAGAATTAACGCGGTGAAACTCCACCACTTGTTTCTTCCTTCTCTAGATCCTCCTGATCGCTTCTATGATGAATACTTAATAAAATATTAAGCTCTAGCAGCAAAGGAATGATTTTCTAATGTTCATAGCTGATATTTATAAGTGTAAAAATGTTTTAGGGTTTCCATAGGTCATGTGCTAGGTTTGAATGACCTAGCCCATCCCAAAAAACATTTTCCTCCAAGAGGGGACTAGTCGATTTGAGTCACGTCAACTGCAAAATTCATAACTTCTTCGTTACATCTCAGAATCACAGTCCTCCAGTGGAAACGCATTTCTAACTCAGAGTCCTATCTGGATATAAAAGGGATCATCCAAATTCTTTGTAAATCTCACGTGGCATACAAAACAATTCACTTTTTTTTTACAGACAACTCTTTCACTTTCTAAAAATGGCTTCTTTGTCCTTTAACTCTTGATTTCATTCTTTGATCTCCTTTCACCGACTTATTATCCATGCTTTGTAATCTAATATAATCCTTGTACCTAAGAGATTCACATTTAACACACAAATTACACAAACAACTCTAAAAGTGACGAATCTCCAAAATAAGGCAAGAAATGGAATATATCAAATAATAGATAAAATTACCCTAATTGAGCACAAAAGGAAAGTAAAAAGATGTATATTGATGGGATTTATTCATCACAACAAATGAGACATCAATAATAGAATAATCTTTAATAATTTTTGAAACGGAAAAAAGATTATATTGAAAAAGAGAAACAAAAAGACCATTAAGAAAAACAATAGAAGTGGTAAGTTTGACTTGAACTATATGAATAGCATAAATAATATGTCAATTAGGTAAAGTAACATGTACATATAAAACTGTAGGAGGTATGGAATAAAAGGATAGAGAGCAAATCAAATGATTAGTTTCTCATGTGTCTAAGATCCAAGAAAAAGATAGAAAGGTAGATTCACCAGGAAGACTTGCTACGTGATGGACAATTAGTGGTGGATTAATGAAGAAGAAGATTGTGATAAATGAACCAAATATTTTTGTTATTGAATTCCTCTATTGTGAAAGAATAAGGAGGATAAGGCACATTTTATCTTCATGAGAGGGAGAATCAACAAAAGTTAAAGCACTATTAACTGCAGACCTGGAAGGATTGAAGCATTTTTTTTCCTTTTTGACCATTCGAACTAGGTGGATAACCATAAAGTTGGAAGTACTTATCAATAATATGTCCATTAAAACCACAATATGTGCCAAGCTTCTTATTCTTACCATAATGATAAGTAGACTTTGCATATTATTTTGAAAAGAAAGCATGAGAAGAATGTACGAATGGTGCAGACAACAAATGTTGACTTTCGTCTTGAAGCATCATAGAGCAAACTTCATTAACCAAAGGCAAAGGATTAATGAGCAAAATTGGACTTCTAACAACAACAAAAAAATCCTTTAAGTCGATGATAAACTTAAGCACACAATCATATTGTTGTCTCTCAAATGAAGACTCAAGTAGCTTACTTACACATAAATACATTTATCACAATTTCTAGAAGGCATTGAGCGAAAGTGAACATACTCATCCCATAGCGTTTTGAATCGACCAAAATAATCTAAATTGAGTTTGTGCCTTGAGAAAACAAGAAGACATTGGACCAAATTGAACATACTCATGATTCTATAGCGTTTTGAATTGACCAAAATAATTTGAAATTGAGACTGTGCCTTGAAAAAAAGTGCTTAAAGAACGTTTAAGATGAAAAACTCGAGGCCCATCACTCTCGTAAAAGTGAGTTTTAAGCTCATTCCAGATATCAACGACAAAGGTAACATATGAGAGAGTTCCACGTATATCTTTAGAAATGGAGTTTAAGATCCAAGAAAGAACAAGATTGTCGGCGTTTGTCCAAGATGTGAACAACAACACGTTAGTCAATGGCGTATGAGAAATTAATCCATCAATGAAGCCAAGCTTGTTCTTGACCAAGAGAATGATTGTAACAACACGACATCATGAAAGATAATTGCTAACAGTAAGAACCTTTGAAATCAACGACGATCCTGTATTTTCACTTGGATGAAGGTAATTAGGACTCTGAGAAATCTTCAGCTAGAGAGGAAGAAGACGTTGAACTTGTAGGAGAAGAAGTCAATGACATAGGGATATAAGAAATCAAAGAGGAAGATAAATAACTTTGCTTTGATACCATGCTAAGTTTAATCAATAGATTATATGAGCTCCATTATTGATCAAGAATGCTTGACCGATAATATATAGAGAAAAGAAAGATTAGAAGAATGACCAAGAATAAACTTTCTATTAGTAGTGTATTTGCTCACTGAAAAAACTTCATCTCTATATATACACACATTGTTTGTGACACAAACTAACTAACTAATTAGCACGACTAATGTAGCTTACAAATGAAGCTAACATACTAATAACTAAGCTTACAGACTAAGATATTAAATTATCTATTTACACAAGAAATCTTTCATGTTTTGTTTAAACTAAATGGTCTATTATAGACGATATATTTCAAGAAAAATAATATTAACTGCATTTAAGTACATAATACTGAATAACAGCTGAATATAACTTAATCTGTTAAAAAACCGTATCCGGATGAATATGACTTGGTTTGAAATCTTAATAAAACATACCAATTAGAAGGTATTCAAATATTCAAATCTGAACTGGTCAAGAAAACCAAATAGTCTTATTAATTCAGTGACTTAATGAATCAGATTAAAAAACTCATTAAATAGAAACAAACACTTTTAAGTCAAGTAATATTAAAATTTTTTTGGACGGGTGTCAAGTATTATTAATTAGCTTTCCTCATTTGATCGATATTATTAAAATCTTATTCGAAAATAATATTGAGGAGTAATAATTAAAACCGAAAAGGAAAAAAAACAAGAACACCCACTTAGGTGGGTAACTGCCAAACTACCATACACTAAAAAGATACAGCACCACAATTTTTTCTTTCTTAGAAGCTCAACTACTCATTATCTTTATATCTTCTACTAATACAGTGTTTCACTTTCAGTTCAGATTTATCAAATCTCAACTCATAACTTCTAAGCCTTACTCTTACGGTAAGAACATCTTAATGATTTTTATGCCAAATTAAGTTTCTTAATTCATTATTTCCCACTGTTTTTATAATAATTCAACTTGGGCAGCACTTTTTTTTCCATTTGCACTTTTCGTTCTGTAAAAATCTCATATTATGCATAATTTAGAAATGGTTCATATATTTAACTTAAACATTTTAATAATAAAACGAGGTTCGTAGTTGTATTCTAGTAACTGAGATTACTCTGGCCACAAGTTGGGGTCAAAGTGAAGATTTCGGAAACTTAAGAGGGCTTAAGCTATTAATCTGATTTCTTAACTCTGCTTCATAACTAAAGAATTGCATGAATTTTGATGGCAGGGTTATAACCGTTGGATTATATATCAGTAGCACGATCCAGGGACTGGTTTGCAAAATGTCACAAATTGGACATGTTTCTGCAATTAACTTGAGTACCCGAGCAAATATTCTTAATCTTTCGGGCCCATTAACTTCTTCAAGATGTGGTTGTCAATGTCCGTTATCTTTTGGTTCAAGTGATTCAATGGGTTATAAGCTAAAATCTCCAACTTCACATTCTATCAAGACAAGATCAAGAAAAAGAGATCACTCTTTAAAGGTTTGCTTAAGTTATATTGTTTTAGCTTAGAAGTAGCTTATTGTGTGTGAAATGTTCGATAAAATGCTTGCTTTTGTTTATATAGGTAGTTTGTATTGACTATCCGAAACCCGAATTCGAAAACACTGTTAATTACTTAGAAGCTGCTTCATTATCCGCTTCATTTCGTTCTTCTCCACGTCCAATTAAGCCGTTAAACATTATTATTGCCGGTGCAGGTACGTAATCTTAAATTAATTACAAAAACACCCCCTGAACTATACTTTTTTGCCCCTACAGGTTTAGCTGGTTTATCTACCGCAAAGTATCTAGCAGATGCAGGTCATAAACCTATATTACTTGAAGCAAGGGATGTTCTAGGTGGAAAGGTATAGTAAGGGACTTTAGTGCTGCAATTAACTCTAGGGGACCTATAGTGCAATTAACTAAAATATAAAAAATAGGTGGCAGCCTGGAAAGATGACGAGGGAGACTGGTATGAGACCGGTTTACACATATTTTGTAAGTTTAAGAATTAAGCATCTCAACTACTATTTTTTTTAAAAAATTAATTTTACTAATTAAATAATTTGTGATATTTGCAAAGTTGGGGCTTACCCAAATGTGCAGAATTTATTTGGAGAGTTAGGGATTAATGATAGATTACAATGGAAAGAACACTCTATGATATTTGCTATGCCAAATAAACCTGGAGAATTTAGCCGATTCGATTTTCCTGATTTACCTGCACCAGTAAACGGTTAGTTTTTTTAATTGCGTTATAGGTCCTTGTATTATGTGAGAATTGCAGTATAAGTTTGTATATAATTGACAGGTATATTGGCGATTCTAAAGAATAATGAAATGCTGACATGGCCTGAGAAAGTTAAATTTGCGATTGGATTATTACCTGCGATTTTAGGTGGACAAGCTTATGTTGAAGCTCAAGATGGTATAACTGTTCAAAATTGGATGAGAAAGCAAGTATGTTTACATTTTAGTCCCTCATATTATAAATGTTACATTTTTAGTCCTTTTAATTTTGCAACAATATTTCAGGGCATACCGGATCGAGTAACTGATGAAGTATTTATTGCCATGTCAAAAGCTCTAAACTTCATAAACCCTGATGAACTCTCAATGCAATGTATTTTAATCGCTTTAAACCGATTCCTCCAGGTTTAAATTCTCATTCAACGGGCTTGAACAACTCTTATTCGGGCTTTCTTGTAAACCCACTACTATTTTGAATTTTCCAGGAAAAGAATGGTTCAAAAATGGCTTTCTTAGATGGAAATCCACCAGAAAGGCTTTGTAAACCAATTTCTGATCATATTCAATCATTAGGTGGTGAAGTTCGAATTAATTCAAGGATTAAAAAAATCGAGCTAAATAAAGATGGAACAGTAAAACACTTTTTACTTAATAATGGTTCTGTAATTGAAGGAGATGCTTATGTATTTGCTACTCCAGGTAAGTTTTTTTTTCTTTTTCTTTTTTTTTACCACGGTTTTTTTTTTTTTACTAAAACTGTTCTTTTTATTTTTCAGTTGATATTTTGAAGCTACTTTTGCCTGAAGAATGGAAAGAGATTGAGTATTTTAAAAAACTGGAGAAATTAGTTGGTGTTCCTGTTATTAATGTTCATATATGGTGAGGATTAAATTTAATTAATTTATTTGTTTTATATTATGATGAATGATTATTGAGATTGAATTTAAAATGCAGGTTTGATAGGAAATTGAAGAACACATATGATCATCTTCTATTTAGCAGGTATTGTTTATTACATACCAGTGCAATTTTTGCATAATATAGGGACTTACTCAACATTTCAATTTAAATGCAGGAGCCCCCTTCTGAGTGTATATGCTGACATGTCTGTAGCATGTAAGGTACTGTGGTTAACCAAGTTTTTATTTTCTTTTTAACGAAAAATAAATTTAAAAAAATAAAAAATGATGCAGGAATATTACGATCCAAATAAATCAATGTTAGAATTAGTTTTTGCACCTGCAGAAGAATGGATTTCTCGTAGTGACAGTGAAATAATAGAGGCTACAATGAATGAACTTGAAAAACTCTTTCCTAATGAAATCTCTTCAGATCAAAGCAAAGCCAAGATATTAAAATACAAAGTTGTTAAAACTCCAAGGTTAGATAAGACTAAGACAGACATTAATTATATATAATTTTGTGGAATTGTTTATTAATTTTGTTTTATTTTGTTGTAGGTCTGTGTATAAAACTGTACCAGGAAGTGAGCCTAGTAGACCTTTACAAAGGTCACCTTTAGAAGGGTTTTATTTAGCGGGTGATTATACCAAACAAAAGTATTTAGCGTCAATGGAAGGTGCTGTTCTTTCCGGGAAATATTGTGCTCAGGCGATTCTACAGGTTAGTGTGTATATTATAGTATTTTTAAATAATTTGTTTTGAAAAAAAAATTGGTTTAGACTATACTAATAAGGTTATGTTTTTATAGGATTATGAGTTGCTTATTGCGAGGGAGCAGGGAAAGGTTGCTGAGGCGAGCGTGATTTGAGTATGTTAGAAGAAGATAAAAATATTTTTATACTTATTGTTAAAGACTTATTTGAAAATTAGGAACAAGTGAGAATACCTATATATTTATAATGAAAAGTTATTTAAAGGGCAATCGGTCATGGTACATTGTTACTCAAACTTCAGAGTTAATAGGATGAAATGCATATGACCGTTACTGTTTATCCTAATCTCACAAAACCCCTGTACGATCTAATAATTGGATAGACACAACATATTTTTCTCTAGTAATTTAAAAAATAAAATGTATTTTATATATTATGTTAATTTATGTGATTATTGATTGGTTATTGACTAAAAACATTGATTTAATAATGGGTGAATTACCCAAGGGGTCTTGAGAAAAATTAGTGTGCCACATAGAAGCTACTAAATTTCTCTCTCCTACTTAGAGGCCACAAAAATGTTAAAAGTCATTATTACCCTTACAATTTAAAAATCATAAAATATTATAGAGACTCTTCGTTACCCGTTCAAAACACTTCTAACATTACACTCTCTCTCCTCTCTCTTTCTGCAACTTTCTCTCTCTGATTAACACGACACTGAAGCGACACTCAGCACTCCGGTGACCACTGTAACCGCCGCTCAGCACTCCGGTGACCACTGTAACCGCCGCTCAGAACTCCGTTAACATCTCTAAACAACAACCGATCAACGTTCGATCAAAACTCAGAACTGTAACCGACATTTTGAGGAAAAGCAGAGCACCGATCAACAATACAGCGGCGATAGACGGTAGATTACTGATTAAATCGACGAGTTACTGATTAAACTCAGAAAAATGGCTAGTTCATCGCGCGCAAGGAGTTCGAAGAAGGATAAAAAGGTATTAAAGACCTTTGTTTTTTACTTTTTGCTGTGTTTTTCGTATTTTGTTGAGCATTAATACGAACCTTAGGATTATGTTAGGTTTTGATTAATGCTCAGCAAAATAAGAATGTTTAATTTCTGTGCATGTTACGTTTTATGTTTAGATTGTGTTTATTAGGCTTTGCATGTTCTGATTATGTTAGATTTTCTTATGAACTGTTAGATTTTGTTTTTAATCTGAGTATATTTTAGGAAATTCTATTGAAAATTACCTATTTTGGTCATACTCAGTGAAATTGAATACTTTAGTTGATAACAGTAAGATTAAAAGCTCAGAAAGATTGAAATTGTATGATGTTTGGTTGATAATACTAGTTAGAATGTTATGAAAGATGATAATTATGCTCAATATGTTGTTTATGAGATCATAGATGCAAATACTCAGAACTTTTTGCGCATACTCAGTACTTTTGGCCAAAAACTCAGAACTTTTTGTGCATACTCAGAACTTTTACGCATATACTCAGAACTTTTCCCCCGCATACTCAGAACTTTTTACACATGCTCATTACTTTTGCTCATACTCAGAACTTTTGTTCATATTCACCATGCTTTATTCATAGTGTTATGCCCAGAAATGTTATGTTAAAGTATTGCTCAGAACTTTAATGCTCAGAAACTGTTATGCTCACTAAAATTTGCTCTGCTATATGTTTTTGCAGGAAAAGCAACCCAAGGAAAAGACTGATCTACAATATAGATCAACACTTGTTGGATTGTTCACTATAATAAAGAATGACAAATTCAAGGTAGAGTTTCTCGGGAAAGCCAACAAGACACCCTTCCACCGACTGTGGATGGGTTTATTCGAGAAAAGACAAGAGTACCAGGTTTTTAAGAAATCCGATCTTGTTACTAGACAAGTTATAGAAACTTTCGACAGAGAAAAACAAAGATTCATCATTGCGGGTAAGCGATTGAAAATGACTGCGAAAGAAGTCAAGATTATTATGGGGATAGAGTGTGGGAAGGTTGAGTTGCCTGATTTCACAGAAGATGACCTAAACGAAAACAGTCAATGGTACACAAGAAACTTTGGTGATCTGAAAAAGGGAAAATTAAACCTGAAGAAGCTGGAAGAAAGAATAGAAGTGATACTATTCTTGTACTTGTATGTTTATGGTTAAATTGATGTTTATCGTATTTGAATGTTTAGAGCAGATTAATGTTTATTGTTTAATTGATGCTATTAGAACTCTAAATCAACAAAGTATAGAAAATGTAATCAACAAAAAAAGCAAAGTATAGGATAAAACTCAGGAAAAGTCTTAACAAGCGACAAAAACGCAATAAAATCAATAAAAAATGCTAAGTAAAAAGTTCTGAGCATAAGCCATAAACTCAGAAATGTTCTGAGTATGTATATTAGAAAAATGTAAAAAAAGTTCATTGTATAAACCCCCTAAGTAAAAAGTTCTGAGCATAAAGTCAAGAACAAGCTCGTTTGTCGGAAACACAAATATCCATCTTATCGTATTTGCCACGCTCCAAAATCCACTTGATCGTGGTGAAATCAGATTCATTATCTAGTCTGGAATCTTTGTAATCACCAATAGTATACGATAAACTAACAGAACCGTCAAACGAACCCCATCTTTTGACTGCAAAATCCTTTATCGAATTGAAGTCGACCAACTTGTTGAAAGGCAAAAAGACATGGTCTATACCAGCCTTGAACACAACAAGAACATCGAAATCCATATCACCTGGAAAATGAGAACTCAGTAAAACAAACAAAAGTTCTGAGCATAGGCATAAAAGTACTGAGCAAAAGAGTAACTAGTGCTGAGCATAGGCATAACACAACAAAAAGGTACTGAGTATAGTCATGACTAGTACTGAGCGTAAAACAACGCAAAAAAGAAAGTGCTGAGCATAGGCATAAAAAAAACAAAAAGTACTGAGCATAACACTTATAGAGTAACTATAGGTCCCTATATTCAGTAATCTAGTAAAAAATACAACACTTATACACATAACAAAGTTCTGAGCATAGACATAACACAAAAGTTCTGAGCATACGCATATAGTACTGAGCATAAGAGTATAAACAAAAAAACAGAGCATAGGCGTAAGATAGTACTGAGCATAGGCATAACACACCAGAAAAGTACTGAGTATATGATAACAATAGAAAATACTGAGTGTATGTATAAGATAGTACTGAGCATAGGCATAACTATTGCGCGAGCACAGAAAAACCTATTGTGCTGAGCATACGCATGACACAACAGAAAAGTACTGAGTATATGATAACTAGTGCTGAGCGTAAAACAACACGAATAGAAAAGTACTGAGTATTAAATAAAAAACATGTAATTACTGAGCATGAATGCAAGCAAGTACATAAACACGTATTATAATCATAAACGAGCAAAAATCTGCTGAGAGTGTGCAATAAACAGAAGATTGGTGAGATACAACGCATATCGATGAACACAAAGGATGAATAACGATAAACAACTACTCAAACACGAAACAAGTAACAAAATAAACAATTCTAGCAAAAAAAAACACAGAATCATAGAAAAATCAAAAAAACCCAGCTAAAACAAGCAAAAAGGAAGAATACAGTAACTTACGTGAGCGCGAGAGGGAGAATAATAGCGAGAGAGAGAAGAATAACGCGAGAGAGAGCAGATGAAGATTATGAGCGAAAGAGAGAATAACCAAGCGAGACGACGAAGATGAAGATAGAGAGCGAGAGAGAGAAAGACCGGAGCTTTAGTGTCTTAGCATGGATAGAGAGAGAAACGTGTTAATATGTGTTAGTTATGTGATAGTTATGTGGGAGAGTGTGTTAGGGTTTATAATTTATTATATATAGTGTCCAAAAAACAAAGAAAAACATTTGAGGGTAGAAAGGTAATTGCAAAATTAGGGTTCTAGTGTTAAAATTAGTTTGTGGCCTTTAGTAAGAAGAGCCAAAATAGCCGGTCTTGTTGGGTCACGGTGTAGTGATTTCAAGACCCTTTGGGTAATAATCTCTTTAATAATACGTTTAACACAAAATATCATCTAAAATAATCGATTATCCAAAAAAAATCATATAAAAATTTATATTGGCAAACAAAGTCATATAATTAATTTAGGTTAACAGTTAATTTTATTTTAAAATTATAATTTTTTTAAATATTTTTTTTTCGTTTTAAAAGGGAGTGGGGAGAGGAGGGTCGTAAGGGAAGGCCAAGTTATTTGGGCCTTGCAAAAAAAAAACTCACCTCAAGTAATTTTATCTCAATATTAGAATAAAGATATAATACTTTTTCTCAATTTTGATGAAAAATCTCATCATCTCCTTTTAAAATTGATGAAACAAATACCATCTCATTTTAGAATTGATTGGACAAATTTCATCACATACATTATTTAAAAAGAATATTTTTTTTTTAGTTATTCCATATAAAATCTCAAAATTTATCCATCATATTCAAAGAAATTATAGATGAAAAATTACAATTTCAATTATTAAGAGTTGTTCAAGAAATATTTTTTGAATTGTCAAAATTTTAGATGAGACCAAATAGCCAAGGTTCAGACGCTGGTAAGCAGAGCCAAGCAAGATCTGAAATGATAAACATTCTTTCGACAACCATTGTGCTTTTGTTTACATTGAAAATCAACCAAACTAAGGTAGTTTTATCTTCGACATTGTTCTCCAACAAGAAAGGATTAAGCTGCATCAAAGTCCGTGTGAGACTTCGTTTAGACATATTGAAGGACTCTGAAGCAAGAGAAGTAGTTATTGGATCTCTACTGTCGTTGGGGGTTTGGGTGTAAGGAAAATGGAAATAGGGTGTTATTGTGGAGGGAGGAGGTGAGATCCTCCTCCCCAGTGGCAGAGGAAAAGGTAAAGGGAGGTGGTAGTGAGTAGGAAATACAAGGGTTATTTGTGGCTCTTTCTAGATATAGAGAGAAAGTTGTAGCAAGAGATTAGTAAGGTTTAAGTCACAAAAATAGTTTCTTTTTAATTATTTTATTCATGTTTTTGTTAGTCATATATGGGGTGAATAGGACATTAATAAAATCATGCCTTATTAAAAACTTTTACCACAATTATTAGTAGAAGAACTTCTCCAGGGTAATTTATGAAACAATAACAAGATAGATAATAGAGATAGTATTGGTTTTATAGATATATATGCACAATAGATATGAAACAATATGTATAAAGATATGGAGAGAGATTTACACGCGTATTTGAAGTAGTTCAAACTCCCAGAGACCTAGTCCATATCTAAGGTTAAATCTTATGATTTTCAAATTTTCCAGCTAAGCTTTTATATTTCTTGAAGGTGAATTACAAACCTTTACAATTAGGTTCTTACCAGACTAAACCACATTCTAAATGACATTTTTACAATGTTTATTTTCAACCTAACACTCATGATTTTTACCGGGATCAATTACAACCTTCTCAACTCAATCTCTAAAACCACTATTCTCTATTTCTTGAAATACTCAATTCCTATACTAGAACAAGATCTAAAGTGTTGTGTATGATGAATATTACAATAAGAACATCAACTCCTAATGAGTAGATATACTCTTAAAGACTGGATAATAAAATAAAGTGTATCAAGCTTTGATTATGATAAATAAACTTCTTGAATGAGTTTAAGGATCTTTTTGATTTGTTCTCCAATAATATAAGAAGGTAGCGGAGAAGAGAAGATGAGTTATGCGATGAAAATATTCATATATATATATATTCACGGAATTCTTACTTGATTTCACTAATTTGCTTATGTCCTTTACACATTAAAAATTTTTTTTAAACAAAAACAAGTAAACAACACATATAATGTATGATTAAATGTTAATCACTAGAAACTTGTGAAAAATCAGTGGTGATATCACTCAAGTTTCAATTAATTAACATTGAATCAATTCACAAAGTAGTTGTTTATTTATTATAGAGTAAAGAATATTGAAGTGAATCAAAT
Source organism: Nemophila menziesii (assembly GCA_029959085.1). Lineage (NCBI taxonomy): Eukaryota > Viridiplantae > Streptophyta > Magnoliopsida > Boraginales > Hydrophyllaceae > Nemophila > Nemophila menziesii. The sequence goes on along the minus strand of JARWIR010000003.1, from coordinate 59,407,740 downwards.
TTTAACATTCAATACTTGAGTGAAATCAGTGGTGATTATACAAAGTCTTGAATATTTAAGACTTATACATTTCAATATTCTTTACTTTATAATAGTTTAATATTGCATTAAATTCAGTTTTGTGTGTTTTGTGAGTTGTTCTACACTTTGAAGTGTTTTTCTAACACTTTAAACTTCAAAGTGTAATCACTTCACATATCACATGAAACTGACTTTAATACCTATGAACACTTAAACAAAAAGTGTATTCACTTCAGTTTTGTGTGATTGTTTAAGTGTTTTACACTTAGAAAATCATACAAAACATTGGCGAATTCACTTCTTTATTCAAGTGTTCATAACTAACCAGCTAATATATGGATAGTTAAGTGTTAATCAATGACATCTTGTGTAAAATCAGTGGTGATTTCATTCAAGATTTCATTGATTAACACTTAACTAACCTTATATTAGTTGTTTAGTTAAGTTTATTTTTCTATTTCGAATACTAACATTATTTTTTGTATTGTTTGCAGAAAATTTATTTGACATGGAGACTGAGACTGAGAATGAGAAAGTTAAGGTCTAGGTTACGTTTAAGAATTTGGGTTAAGGTTAGAGGTTTGCGGTCAGCGTGGATCAAATACAGAACTTTTAGCTGTCTAATAGAGTAGGATAAAGGACAATTAAGTTTTTATTAGAAAAAAATTGATGCAATTAATGTGAAGAAATAAATTAAGGGACCAAAGACGGTCATACTCGTCTTTTTTGTTGAGGGTCCAACCCGTTTAAAAAGGTATTTTATTATATAGATATAGAGATATAATGAATAATGAATGTTAATGGTCAATTATCAGATAATTTTAATTATTAATTATCCTTTAAGTGTTTATTAATTTTAATTTTTTATATGATAGACATATATATATATATATATATATATATATATATATATATATATATATATATATATATGTTATCCTATAAATTTCATCTTGACTATCTAGTATTCTATAATTTTTATTGGATGAATCGATATATTTCTTGTATTGATAAGTTTATTTTTATAAAGTTGAAATGATTTCTTTCAAAATTATACATGTTTTGATAATCAAAATAAAATAAATAAAAAATTATTTATATATTGTAATGTAAACTAATTTTTTTAATTTTATATTGTATCTAGTTGAACTTTTCGTATAATAAATTTTGAAAAAAATCTTAAATTTTTTAGTACTTTGGAAATTTTAATAAAAAGGAATAAACTTTATTTATATGAAAAATAATATGAATTCTTATACTTTTATTTATATATAGGTTAAGTGAATAATAATGTGTATATATTAAGTCATGTATAATAAATGAGAGAATGAGAAGAATGGGGGAAATTTAAGTGTTCATAAGGAGAGTTAGGTGTATCCTACTTTATTACATAGATATTCAAAGGGGAATCTACCCTAAATTTAATTTTTTTTATTAAATAGGCCCAACTAAAAAGAAATCCTATAAAAAGCCTAAATTTGAATTTTTAGTTTGCTCTTTTTACGTATATACCTTACTTTAATTTTATCGTTGTATGTACTAAGTAATTTCTTTTTGGCACGTACCAATATTTTTGTTTGGTATGTACCAATATTTTTGTTTGATTCGTTTTATTATTGTTATACAGTTATTTTTCATATAATTGCGTGATAGGTCCCTAATAGCATTTGTGTAAACTCAATGATTTTTGTCTATGTCAAGGTTAATGTCCGTGTTGGATATGTACCCATACCCAAGTCAAAGTAAGGGGCATGAGTTCGTACTTATTTAGATAACCCAATCCTAGCTACCGTGTCAAGGTTGAACTGGTACGTGTCAAACAAATACTTTATGCAAATATTGTTAAAAAAAATGAAAAATAAATAATGAAACATGAAACACTCGCATTGGAACAAAAAAAGATAATACCCAATTGTTACGTATCAAACAGATCTTACGTACCAAACAGGTCTGATTGGTACTTACCAAACAGAGCCATATCCAAAGAAATTGAAATCTCATCACACTCGCTGGATCAAAAAACAAATAGAAATCTCTTCACACTGTTTGAAACGAAAAACAAAGAGAAATCTCTTCATACTCGCTTGAACAAAAAAAAAACAAATAGGAATCTTTTCACATTCGCTTGAACTAAAACAATAAATAAAAAAAAATTAAACCTTGAATTTGGCCGCCGTTTCTATAGTTCTCCTTTCTTTAAAGATCACAGTAAATCATCAAATCTCTACAAATCAATATTTATGGACCAAAAACAATAAAAAAATAAATGAAAAATTAAACCTTGAATTTGGTCGCCGCTTCTATACTTCTCTTTTCTTTAAAGATCACCGTATATCAATATCTCTGCATATCTCTACAAATCAATATTCATGGAACAAAAACAATAAAAAAGGAAAATTAGACCTTGAATTTAGCTGTCGCTTCTATACTTCTATTTTCTTTAAAGATCACAGCAAATCAATATCTCTGCGAATCTCTACAAATCAATATCTCTGCAAATCTCTACAAATTAATATCTCTGTAGCGGTTTTCTTCTCAGGCAAACGTGGAGGCGGTGGTTTTCTTCTCAGGCAAAGGTGGAGGGCGGCGGTTTTCTTCTCAGGCGAACGTTGAGGGCGGAAGTTTTCTTCTCATACGAAAGTGGAGAATGGTCTACAATGGCAGCCGTTTTCTTCTCAGGTGAAGGTGGAGGAGATCAGGCGGTGGTTTGATGATGGTGGAGAATGGTCTAAGCGGTGGAGAAGGGTCCAGTGGCGGCGGCGGTTTTCTTGTGAGTGTGAAGATAGAGGGAGGGAGGAGAGAGGGAGGGAGATGAGAGAGAAGGTGAAGTGATTGTGAAGAGATCTGTAACCTTAATAGGGTTTTGTTTTGGTTTTGTTTTTCCATTGTAATAAAAAAGAAAAGGGAAGAGTTTTTGGGTATTCTTTTCTTTTTGTTGAGTTTCAACTTGTAGTTAGTGGAGGAGTTTTTACCAGTATTTGAATTAGTCTTGGGGCCTTTATAACTAAAAGCCCCATATTCGAACAAGTGTACGGTTAGCACATGAAACATAAACAAATAAATAATGTATTTTAATGTTTTGATTTTCTTTTGTTTTGGTAATTTATACTCCTTCCGTCCATCAATGTTTGTCCTACTTTTTTTTTCACACAAATTAAGAAAAGCAATTAATTTCTTTTATTTTTATAAAAGTACCCTCAACTAACCAAGTAAATGCATTTAATGATGATAAACTTATGAATATTAAATAGGATAGAATTGGTAGAAAGTGTAAAAAAGTTCATTGGTATCTTAAATGGACAACCTTTTGTGGACATTTACTTTTAAAAATTGTGACAAACATTAATGGACGGAGTGAGTAAAAAAGAAAAATCAAGTCACCTACCTGACGCGACAATTTTGTCCATGTGGCGCCCATGTCGTGTTAACTAACGGTACATTAACTAACGATCAACTAACTTAAAACTGAAAAAAAAATCATGTCAACGGTGTCATAAAAAATTAAAAATAAAGGCTATTTGAGGTCTTTCGAAAGGTCAAGATCTATGGAGATAATTTGCCTTCAAAATAAAAGGTTATAGTAGGGTTTTACCTTATTATTTTTATCATGGTAAAAAAAAGCTTATATTTGACATGCAAGTTTAACTTTATACTCCTTCGATTTCACACATAATGTCTAGTTAATTTTTCACATGCATTAAGAAATTTAATAATTTTAATTATCATTATAAAATTACCATTTATAAAATGTCTTTATATATTAGAAATATAAATTTTAATTTTTCAATAAACAATGATAGTAAAAAAAAATATTGATCTCTTAAATAGATAGTAATTTTAGAACATTATTATATTAATTTTGAAATAAAGTAACTAAAATGATTTACTTACAACGGGAGTAATTAAATATCTTCGTCCATTTTTATTTGTCTACCTTTTTGGTACACAAAGATTAAAAAAAGTTTTTTTTTGGACATATAAGACAACACAATAAAAACTGGAAACTAAACTAGCCTAATCATATTAACCGATTCCGAGTTTCGAGAAATTACTGTGTAGAGACTGAGCCGCTTGCTGGTGTCGATATGCCCTGTGTTTGGCGTCCTTTGCTAGTTGATCTGCTCCGGTGTTAAAACGCTGTGGAATATGTTTGAAGTAAACTGGGCCAGAGTCGCTGGCCAGTTGTTGGATATGTCTGATCCACGGTTTGAGCTCCCATCTAGCTGCCGACACTTGCTGTATACCTTGAATTAGGTCAAGGTTATCAGAGAAAATAGTTTTCTCCTTGTTAGTCCATTGATTTCCTATTTCGAGAGCTGTGACGACTGCTTGTGCCTCTCCTATTATGCTCGTACTACAATCCACCGATGATTGGTATTTAACTCGTGATCCATCCTCTTTGTTGTGTTGTATCACTCCTATACCGGTTGGCAGGTGCGCTTGCGTGAAAGAGGCATCGCAAGAGAAAGCAATGTCTGTAGTAACATCAAGATCTGCTCTTATAGTCGTCCTCGTGTTATTTGGTATTGGTTGACTGTAACTATTGTCAAACCAGTTGTTGCCGAAATGTTCTTTAATATTAACTGTTGTAGTGTTAATTACTTCCGTTGAGTCTACTTCAAAATTCGAGTGTCTGCTTTTCATTTTCGCTTTCCATATATTCCAAATCATAAGAAGCAAGTATGAGGTGACGTCTTCCTTTCTCCATCCTCCCGTAATATATACGTTGATCACTTTTAATAACCAGTCTCCTATATTTTCCTCCGTTGGTGCGATGTATACTTGAAACGCCGAGCCTGCCCAGATGCGTTTGGATAAACTGCAAGTAAGTAGGAGGTGTTCTGTAGTCTCGTGCTCCGCATAACACCAGCGACAGTCACTTTGTACATCGCACTTTCTTTTCTCTAGATTCGTACCTGTAGGGATAGCATTGTTGCAAACTTTCCAATTAAATAATCTAACCTTTGTCGGGACATTTGACCACCAGATTGTTTTCCATAGTATGCTCTCTGTCGGGACACCTGTGGACTGGCGCGGTTCCTCGTAAATGTCATGATCAGTAAGAACCTTATATCCTGTTTTTGTAACGTATTCCCCTTGTTTCGAATGTGGCCAAATAAACTTATCAGGTGAGTCTGTCGAGAATACCTTTTCCCGTAGTATAGTAGGGATGATGGGACTAGGGAAAATGTCATTGAGAAGATCAGTATTCCATTGCGTTGAGTCGTTGATCCATAACTCATTAACCTTTTCAATGTTACACCCTTCCGGTCGTTCTAGCTTCCATGTTGTGTCCAACCATTTGTCCTCCCAAATATTAACAGTCTTTCCGTCCCCTATTTGATATTTGCCATATTTTTTCAGCATATCTCTGCCCTCGAGAAGACTTGCCCATGACCATGACCATGTTCGGGATTGTCGTAATTTAACATCTAGAAATGAAGTTTTTGGGAAGTAAATACCTTTTAGGAGGCGGGCAGCTAAGGTGTCTGGATTATTAAGAATTCGCCACGCTTGTGCCGCGAGGAGAGCTGTATTCATCCGTTTGAAATCTTTGAATCCCATCCCTCCTAGTAGCTTGGACATTGCTAACTTTTCCCAAGCTAACCAGTGGATTCTAGACTTCTCGCCTGAGTTCCACAAAAAATTCAAGATTATCGAGATTAACTTCTTACAAAATGCAACCGGGAAAGAAAATATAGACATCGAGCAAGAGGGTAACGCTTGGAGGACCGCTTTTATTAATACTTCCTTGCCTCCTTCCGAGAGGAGGTGAGCCTTCCAGCCTTCTGTTTTATCGAAAAAACGTTCGGCGATCCACTGAAGCGACTCGACTTTAGATTGTTTATGGCATAGTGGGATGCCGAGGTATTTTCCAAGATCTGTTGTTTCTTGTATCGCTAGTCTGGATGTCAGCTGTCGCCGTAATATCTCCGGGGTATCTTTGCTGAAACACACCGTTGACTTATGATAATTAATTCGTTGGCCTGAACCCCTACAGTATGTGAGAACGCATTCCTCGAAATGATCTATTACATCGTCCTGTAACGTTAGAAAAAATAGGGAGTCGTCTGCAAAGAGCAAATGTGAGACTCTCGGACAATTCCTTGTAATTTGAATGCCCATATAAGGATGTTGTTTGACCTTTGTATCTATAAGACTAGTAAGAGATTCGGTCATCAGAGAGAATAAGAAGGGAGATAAAGGGTCTCCCTGTCTTAATCCCCTGTTAGGTTTGAACTTATGAAGCCTATCCCCGTTTAAATTTAATTGAGAACTCACCGAGGATATGCAATTCGAGACCCACCTAATCCATTGGTGATGGAATCCTAATTTATCGAGAACTCGTAAAAGAAATTCCCAACGTATCTGGTCGTAAGCTTTAGCCATGTCTAGTTTGATTGCCACCATTGGCTTAGGAATTTTCCGCTTCTTCTTCATATAGAATGAGATTTCCTGGGCGACTAAAATGTTGTCTTGTATAGCTCGATTTTCAATAAACGCCGTTTGTGTTAATGAAACAATGTCCGGCATGAATTCCTGAAGCCTATTCGCTAAAATTTTTGCGATGATTTTATATCCGAAGTTAACGCAGGATATTGGTTTGTAATCTCCAACTCCTTCTTGTATATTCCCTTTCGGGATTAGTGTTATCAGTGTCTCGTTCAAAGTTTCGAGAGAAATATTATTATTGAAGTAAAAAAAGTATTTAATACTTTTTATTTTTACATAATGGCCCTTACACATAAGGTTATTTATTGTAATACTTTTTTTATTATTTAATTAAAAGTAATTTTGGAAAAAGTAGGAAAATATATATATATATATATATATATATATATATATATATATATATATATATATATATATTGGTAATGAAAAATGGATAAATAAGAGATCGATAGTTGGCCTAGTGGTTAGTTACTCCACAGAGACCAAGAGGTCTTGGAATCGAATCTCATTGGAGTCATTTACTCCGAATCCAAAGAGGCTCTCTCATGTATTAAAAAAAATGGATAAATAATACATTGTATTTGCCTCAACTCAAACAAGTCTTGGGGAGTACTACTGGAAATGGAAATGGAAATGGGGAGTATATTTGCGGTTATCTGCATCACTTTTCATGATCAACAAACTCGATGTAGGATTTCCAAGATCATAATTTTGGGGGTAGCTTTTGCTGCAATTTAGAAAAGGATGATAGTACATTGTATTTGCCTCAACTCAAACAAGTCTTGCAACATAAATAAGCAACCTGTAGCTACGGCTACGAATGAGAATGTTCCACGAATGAACGCATTTTTCTTTTTATCTTCTTATACTTATATGTTCAATGAATATTTGCCTGCCGCCCTTTAAATTTGTTTTTAAGCTACAGTGCTCCAATTTTTTTGGGAACCGTTGCTTTACTACTTTGGATTTGTGATTCTTATACTAATATTAAATTTTACAAAATTATAATAATAAAATAAAATAAATTTATACTTAAACTTTATTTATAAAAAACTATATAATATAAAACAAATAAACCCATAAGAATATATAAAATATAAAACTTTGATTAAAAAGGTATAATTTTTCGAGCAAATAATATGAAAGTGATACACTAAGAAAGTAAGAGACCAAGATGGGTTCGAGACTTATAGTAATGGGTGTTTGTTTATACTTAATGAACTCTTAATCTGTTTCATTAAGACACTAAACCAATAAAAAATGTTTGTTATTCCTGACTAATTCATATTTGAATAACTCTTAACTGGTTTGTTTCATTAAGATTTCAAACTAAATCTAATTCATTCAAACACTACCTCTTAACTTGAATAAGTTTTATCCATATGTTATTCATCATTCAGTACTTATCACTTAAAAAAATTAAACGACACCTAAGACTACAAAATCTTGTTAAGAACGGAGGTGTTTTTTTAGGTTTTTCTAAATTATATTCAAATATAGAAGTTCAAACTTCATTTTGAAGGTATGGATGCTCTTATGCTATAAAGTTATAGAATAAGTACCATTAGAATAAAAGACCTTTTAACCTAAGGGGATCCAAGATCGACGAGGGGAAGGGTTGAAAAACTAAAATAATTAACGGGGTTTTAGAAAAGGTTAGGGGAGCATATATTTAGGTTTGGGGGAAAAAATCTATTTTATTTCAGACTTTTTCGATAAAAAAATATTTGTAGGGGAATTTTCTCGCTCTGTATCGGGGTTAGAGGAGGTCGCCCGCTCCTACCCCTAGATCCATCTCAGGTTTGACCAAAAGGGTCTTGGAAATGATTTTTCTTGCCCAAATATAATTTTAAGTTTACATGGGCTTGCTATAGGTCTTGGGGTTGTAAAAGATCTCACAAACTTTCATAAAGATAAAACACTTTACACAAGAACTTGACCAAACTGACATTGAGCACCATCGGTGGCGACACTAAGAACCTCTAGTGTGGACACCGAGCAAATTACTTGAACACTGAACTAATGTGTTTTGACACTGAATACATACGTTTTTTACAGTGAGCTGATGTGTTTTGACACTGAGCGCACTCGTTCTGACACTAAGTTCATTCGTTTTGAAATTGAGCATATTCGTTTTTTACACTACGTATATTCGTTTTTGGCATTGAGCAGATTCGTCGAACACTAAGCAATACAAAACACTTAATGTGCTAGTGTTTTGAAAACTAGGCGCATTCTTATAACACTTAGAAGAAAATCACTAAGCATATACATAAACATTGAGCATATTCGTATAACAACGCTTTTATTTTGGTCAATAAACGTGGCATATATAAAAATTAAAATATCGAGTAACCTATCTCCCGAAGGAGGTATGTTATACAAGAATATGTTAAATAAACTAGTACAGGGTGAAACCTCCCCTAGTTAAAAGGAAAAAGTGGGGGCACAACCTTCCTTAATACCCAACCAATAGCCTTATTGGTTGGTCACCTAGTCCACCAGATATGATTAATAGGGTGTGTCATTACCATGGTGTAATAAATATATCTAATAAACCAACACCTCGAGAGATCACTACATGCAAGTGTACATGTCATTCGCAAGTGATAAAGTAAGTAATAATATTGTTCTCCACATAGATTAAAGTCGTTAATCTCAAACTCGTGTTCCTATTTAGGTATTATAACTATAAGAACTGGATTAAATAACTGATAAACAAGTAATAAACTACGAAGAATAAAGATGGGAGTATAACTCGAGTTCCAAGTAATCCCCTATTGTGACAATGTCCGTTTCTAATCCTAAGGGTGAATTTTGGGTAATTATTTGTTAATCTGGATTCTAACCTCCGCCATGGTAGCTTAGGAGGTTGTCTAACTATTAATAGAGTCCTCAGATGAGATTATTCTACACAAAAGCTCGGTGCTACAAGTTACTCAACCTATGTGATTATCCAGCTAGGCAAGCTGACCATGATCACTACCACACACTGGACAAATATGAACAAATTTTGTTCCAAAACCCCACGCCAGGGTGACAGTTAGATACTTAGTTCAATCTATCGTTGACCAAATTATATAAAGAATAAATTAAATTATTTCATATGCAACAATTAATAAATCCATCTTAATTAAATTAACATATCCCAAATAACATAAGAACAAATCATACGTCATTCAAGTTCAGACATAGAGCAACTCATGATATAAGGATTTTAGTTCATAACTAAAGAAATAAAATTAACTAGTAAAAATATTAGAATTTTGTTTGAGACAAGAAACAAATACAATTTACCCCTAATGATAGAGGTCGAATGGTGTAGAAGTGGTGTAGTACGGCTCCATCTTCTTCTCCCAAGCGTTTCTCTCTTCTCTGCTTCTTAAAATATTATAAAACTATATGAAACCATTTTCTAAACATAGTTCCTAATATTAAGGGTTAAAAATGTTTTATGGGTTGTGGGCCTCCTTTAAATGACCAAATCCAACAAAAAGTAGCTTCTTGACACAACCACATATGGCAACATATTCTGCTTCAATCGTATGTAGAGCAACTAAATGTTGGTGTTTATATTTCAAGCTATACAGATTTTAGTTAGAGTAAAACAATAGGCAATAATAGACTTTCTAGAGCCTTATCACCAACAAAATCAACATAAATAATAAGATCAAAAGGGACATTCCTTATACCATAACAGATTCCAACATCAATTGTACTATTCACATAAGAAACTACCAACTAAAGCATACCAATGGTCCATTCTGGGACTAGACATAAATCTACTTAATAAATATATTGAATATGACAAACCAAGTCTAGTACTAATCAGGACATACATAAGAAAACTAATTATATTTTCATAAAGATTTACTCTATTTAATTCTTCCAGATTCATTTTCAGGGCATTGGACCATACTAAGTACAAAGTGACCGGTTTAAGGTATCTCAACAATATTACAAATAAAATTACCATACTTATCAACAAGTTTAACAAGATAAGGTTGTTGATGAAGTTTCAACTTATAGTGTTTTCTAGCCCTCTCTATAACCATGCCTAGAAATCTCTTGGCTAGACCAAGATCCTTCCTATCAAATTCACTTCTTTTGAGATCTAAACTAAGTATAAAAGTATCAAATCTTTTATACCATTATTCGAGAGTTTATTTTAAACCATATATGGATATTTTAAACAAGCATACATGATAAGGATACTTAGTATAATAAAATCGCTTAGGTTTCCTCCTATATATTTTATATTCAAGTTCACCATGCAAGGAAATAATTTAAACATCTAATTTTTCAAGTTCAAGATCAAAAAATCAACAAAAAATAATGTTCTTATTGTTTTGAATTTAACACCAGAGGCCAAATTTTCATTAAAATTATTTATCTATCTGGGTATAGCCCTTAGCCACTATAACCTAGCTTCGAATCTGGAAGTAGTCATTCATAGAAACATCTTCTTTAATTTTATACAACCATTTACATTCAATTAGTTTTTAATCTGTAGGATTTTTATTTAAGATCCAAGTATTTTTGTTTTTGTTTTGTGTAACACATTTCTTCTTTCATGGTATTTAACCAAAGATCCTTATCTTTACAACTAAGCACGTCATGTATTTTTTAGGTTTAACATTTTTAACATCATTAACAATAATTAAAGCAATATAACCAAGCCCAACATAGAAATATCTAGATGGAGGCCTATATTCCCTCCTTACCCCATCTCTTGTTAATTGATGTGTTATAAACTAGCTTGAGTGGATTCTAGGAAAGTCTCATACCTATTAGTGTTCCATATATATCTTCAAATGACTTCTCTAAGGGTTAATCAACCTCAGGTTCCTTCTTTTCATGAGGATCGGTATTAGCTAAATCATCTCCTGAAGTTGATGTATGATGTACCTCAATATCATCACTCTTAAGTGATAATTTTGATTCAATATTATCATTACCTGAAGAATTAGAACCTGCCTTACAAGGAAATGTAGATTCATCAAATATAACATCTAACTAATAATAATATGTATTCCCCTAGATTACTTATTTCACAAACCCTTGGCTTTATGAATTTTGTTGATAACCAAGATATATAGATTTTAGGGACCTTAGGTCAAGCTTGCTCTCTTTGTTATGAGCATCTGCAATACAATAAAAAATTATTAAATCTGACAAGTTAGTTCGCATTTCATGTTCAAAGATCCATTTGGTCTTTCTATTAACAAGATAAGTGTAAGTGTAGAATATCTCACCCAAAACAACTTTGAAAGTCCAAGTATGAATAACAAGCATCTAACTGTTTCAAGTAAAGTCATGTTCATTCTTTCAGCAATCCTATTTCACTAAGGTATTTTTCTAACAACTGTATATCTTAAAATGACATGTTTTTACATAAATTACTAAATTCCTTGTTACAAAATTCCAAACCATTGTATGTTCTTATGGTATTAAGGAATATCCCACATTGTTCTTTTTCCAAAGTAATCCAGTCTTTTAGAACAAAGAAATTTTCATATTTAGTTTATTAAAGAAAATTCCAAACTCTCCTAGAATAATCAAGATCTAAAGATTAAAAATATATTCTCTCACCATGTGTCTTAAGGTTTCCAGGTCCACATATATTAACATGCAAATACTCAAGAATATATCTAAACAAATGAACATTAACAGTAAATTTCATTCTATGTTGCTTAGAAAGTCTACAAGGCGCACCGAAGTTTAAATTTGATATAGAATCATTACCAAGCATGTCATCCTTTCTTAGCACATTGAGTCCTAACTGACTCATATGCCCAAGGCTCAAATTTCATTATAATGTTGCTGCATTCTCAGTGTTGGTAGCAATTGTTTAAATAAGAGGTAATGCATAATTTTATAAGAAAGTATAAACCATAACACTTCTTTCTATATGACAAGTTTTTTATTCTTGTACATATTTATGACACCTTTAAACATTCCACAGATGAAACTTAAATCAGTAAACACCTCAAGAGATATCTAATTTCTTTTTAGATCAAGTATTTGTCTCACATTGGTAAGGGTTACCATTTTCCCATTATTCATTCTTAGATTAATAGACCCAATACCAGCAACTTCATAAGTATTGTTATTGGTTATATCCTTCTTCTTAATTGAATCCTTATGCCATTTTCTCGCATCTTTTTTTTTCAAAACCCAAAATCAACTTTGTTGTCGAATATAGATACCTTAAGCCGAGTAGTGGTCATAGTATTTGGAATTAGAATCAGATAAACCAATAAGAACATAAACTATAAGGGTTTGTATAAGGAAAAATATTAGTTAATTTTAGACTAAGATTTAATAGCATATAAACCCCTTTTCAAGAAACTCTCAGATCTCGGAGTTACAATATAAGTATATCAATAGATTACTATGTAACTATTTTTTAAAATCCTTTCTAAAAAATTCTTCAACATATCTGGATAAAAGATAGAAATAATCTCAGCCAAATTTTTCGTTTTACAAAATTGATAAGAAAAAAAACACACTCAAGAAGACATAAATGATTATTATTACAATTTTCAAAGAATATCAAGAAACTAGAAGAGGCTCTGATACCACTGCTGTAAAATAGAATCAATTTTTCCTACTTGTTATACCAATTAAAGTGTGAACTGGATTTATCAGACTTAAACCAACAAATAAGATGCGATAAAGAAAGTACAAAAAGATAATAACAAAACTAATTAACGTGATTCATCAAATGTCTACATCCACATTGAGAACCACAAAGGATTATTCGCTACTCTAAGAATTACGAATTAGACATTCAGATAGTTCGTCTAACACAATAATACAAGTGTTTAACCCATACTATGGATTTCAAGTATTAAACCCAGAATATATAGAGAAATAGTTGTCTCTATTTGTGAAAGTAAGACACAAACACAAACCAAACGCTACAACTCAATCTTTTGTACATAACCCCTAATTTCACCTTGAGTATAGAGAACGAAAGAGAAGAAGATAAAAATCGGGAATGTAATGAATGAGTGAACTAAACAAATGATATATATATTAATAATATGAGTCGTTCAAATCACCAAAAACCAAGCGTAGATAGGGAATCGCTCATGTATGGCGTTCAGAGTAATACAATGTCTTATTACTTCGTAGATAATGAAGCTCTTTTTTCAAATTAACACTTTGTATGGATCTGGTAATAATCCCAAACATAACCAGTTGAGGTTAGCTCAACTGGCTAGAACATTCTCTGTCATTTAAGAGGTACAAGATTCGAATCTCCTCCCTAAACATGAGTAACCTAGTTCTCACTTGCCTACAGTAAGGTGTGTGGAGGCGTGCTTATTTTCCGTGGGATAAGTCGGGTGTTGACCCGGACCACCCACGTAATTAAAAAAACCTAGCCCAAACATTAACAAGTTACGAAAACATAAAATAACTCAAAACAATTTACCAATTACATCAGTTTTCATTTTAATTAATATTTCTTTCTTTCTATTGAATATACACTCTAATATTAATATTTTGATGACGAATTTTTTAGTGATAGCATGCAATTCGTCTCATGTTTGATTTTTTTCTCTTTTTAATCAAAGCAAAGTTCATCACAATGCCTACCAAGGCCGCCTATAATTTTTGCATTCATTTTACACCATCTAGTAATTGACTAATTCTGATAGTAGGTTGAGAGTCGAACAACTAAATCTATGAAGATGGAGATGTCTAAAGAGATCAACCTACGTGACATATAGTTTAACTATAACATGATTAGGATTTAGGAAACAACACACCATATCTTGATAATCACATGCTAAAAATTTGGCTAATGATTTGTAAAATCTAATTTTTTTGAACTTTGTAGCCGCCCTTTTAGTTGTTATTGTAGTACAAAAGATTGTCCGAATCGTCATTTTTAGTTGCTTAGTTATACTGCTTACTGAACTCCCTACAGTCCAATGACATTAAATGATTAAACAGTTCATCCAAATCTTAAAATCATAATTAAACTTGATAACTTGTCTTTCATTGGTAAAGATTCGAACGAATCTTTACGGTATAAGTGTAGGTTTGATATTGTCTTTCGTTCGAAAGCATTTTCACTCCGTAATTTCTCTAAAAGATCGAAATATCGTGAATGGGTTTTTAAGAGAAAAAATGTGTAGTGTGCTTACAAAACTTTTTAAAGCACTATCATATTCTTCCAAACTATTTTTCTTTTTCTGTAAAATGTGTTTTTGTCCATTTTTAAAGTAGGTCTCCTGTGATATATACTATATAGTAACCAACAAATTGTAATAAGAAAAAATCAATTGGGATTAGTTCTCTGATGTGGCTCGATGTGGCTCTCTGATGTATTTAAAAAATTATAATAAAAAATAATGCTAAGTATTTCTTTGTTCGAGATTGTTTAGATAATAATATGCATTTATGATAACTAATTTAGTGGGACATAAGTATTATTATGTTATTTATCTTGTGACAAACCGTTTTAAAAAAAAAAAAGTGTTTTCTTTTTAGATTATTACTCAAGGGTTTTAAAAACACCACCCCAGACCTAACAAAACTGGCTCTATAGCCTTTTTTTACTAAAAGCTACAACAAAAAATTAACTGTATAGCTAAAATTTCTAACCTTTCTACCTCTTTTTGTTTTTTATTTCCTATATATAATAGTTTTTATCAGAATTATTTAATAAGCCTTAAAAACTAATTTCTCTCTCCTCTCTCATATCTCGTAATGTCTCTCTCTCATTTCCTTTTTTTTAGTTTTAGCAGCAAACCCAAATCGGAGCTCTGCATTTTTTGCCGTTAGCGAATCTCTTTCAGACGAGTCATGGGTGTGAAGCTTTCCAGCTCGTGAGCAGAGAAGAAGTCTCTGAAGCTTTCCTCGTCGCCGTTCGTGAGCAAGCGAGATGCAAACGAGAAGACGAACGGGGCTTTCCTCGTCGCCGGTTCTAGATCTGAAGGTTCGAGATCTACACTCGCCTGGAACTGAACACGAGCTACCTCGCCGGTAACCATGGATGCCTCGCTGGAGTATATATCTATTCCATGGAAGATTCAAAAAGAAGCTAAGTACATTGTCACGAAACACTGTTTGTGAAGGAGAAAAGTTGTTAAGCATGGCTGCTTGGAGGGTGATGGTTCGATGTGGAGGGTCGATGTGGTAGTTCGAGGTGGTGGTGCAAGGCGGTGATTCATTGATTTGTGGTGGTGCAAGGCGGTGATTGATTTGTTCATCTTTGTTCTGATTTAAATCTTCTCTTTCTTCTGATTTGCGAAGATGGGATATTACCCTGATTCATAATTTTTTTTTCTTTTTTTTCTTTTTTCCTTGTAATTATAATGTGATAATTTCATTTTGATAGTTTTTGGATGATTTTTTTTTTCTTTTTTTAGCAATCTTGTAATATTTGAGTGTGTTTTTTTCCATATAAATAAATTTGAATCATGAAAATAATTATACTAAATACTTTACCATTGCATGCTCAGTAAAGCGACTCAACAAAAAAAAATCGAATACTCGGCAACTTTTTTCGAATACTCAGCAATTTTTTTCGAATACTCAGCAACTTTTTTCGACACTCAGCAACTTTTTCCGATACTCAGCAACTTTTTTCATGCTCAGTAACCCATGTTCAGTAACTTTTTTCATGCTCAGTACCCCATGCCCAGTAACTTTTTCCAGGCTCAGAACTATTTTCCAAGCTCAGAACTATTTCCCAGGCTTAGAACTATTTTCCAGACTCAGAACTATTTGTGGCGGTTCGACGGTGGTCGGTGGTTGTGGTCGGAGCTGGAAATTATTGATAGTTAATGAAGGAGGAGAGAGAAAAAATTATGAAGGAGGAGAGAGAGTAATGGTAGTGGAGGAGAGGGAAAAAAACTATTTGTTTGTCTTATATGCACTAGAATGGTAGTTATGACAATGAACATCTTATTGATCTCTAAGAAGGAGAGAGGAATTGACTAGTTTCTTTGTGCCACTACAATAATCTCTAAGACCTTATGGGTAATTGACATATTTTTTTTGAAGATGTAAGGTAGAATATGTAGGACATGTAAATAGAGATTTTTTTGAGTTCGATGTAAATATATATAGAGTAACACTATATATCATGGCCATAAAATATAGAGAACGATAAAAGGTGAAGAAAAAAAATTAATATATAACATTACTCATTGCTGAAATAAAAAATTTAGAACAAATGTAAAGTTACTGAAATAATAATAAAATGATACTTAATATCTTTTGGTCAATAATCACTTTTTTTGTGAAAAGATAAATTTTAAAAAGGATCAGAAGAATTAAAAATAAACCTTCAGTCTAGGCTAGTGTGTGAAAAGATCAATAAATTTCATTTTTAGGTAATTATTTTGGGGCAACGTCCAGTCAATTACACGACAAGCGTAATAATTCCCAATTAATTACAATTTTAATTTATTTTTTATTTTGTTTAAAAAAAATCGTTTTTTTTTTAAAAAATCGATTTTTTTTTAATGTGCTCCATGAAAACGCAATTCTGAGATTTGTGTGTTGCAGGAACACACATAATTGGAACAACCAAAATCAAGGTTTGTTCTGTTTGGAATGAGCTATTTTGAAAGTTGGATTTGAGTGATGGAGGAGTTCATGTAATCGAGCCATCAGATGCAGATCCAAAATGGGGTGGTGGATCAGCCTTGGTGTGAGAGCTGTTTGGAATGAGCTATTTTGAAGGTTGAATTGATGATGGTGGAGTGCGGGCAATAAGAAGAAGAAGAAAGATAAAAAAAATTAAAAAATGATTTTAGAAAAAAAAATTAATGACGGGTAAATAATGTTGACCTAACGCCTCCGTGGAGCATACACGGCGGTGAGGTGGCGCATACGTGGAGCCAAATAGCATTGACTAACAGGCAACTAATAGAAAATGGAAAAAAGGGCTAACGGTGACAAAAAAAATTAATAAAGGGCTTTTTGTGTAAAAAATAAAGATAAAGGGCGGATACTGCATTTTGCCCAAACATAAAGGGCTTCACGTGTGCTTCACCCTTCCAGGAATAAATAAATTCGAGTTTTATGTGTTCCATGAATACACAAATTTCACTCTAATGTGTTCCATGAATACACAAATATAAGATTTGTGCGTTCCAAGAATACACAAATATGAGTTTTATGTGTTCAGAAATACACAAAACTGGAACAAACAAAATCAAGTTTTGTGTATTCTAGGAATACATAAATTCGAGTTTTATGTGCCATGAATACACAAATTTGAGTTTTATGTGTTCCATGAATACAAAAATTTGAGTTTTATGTGTTCTATGAATACACAAATTTGAGTTTTATGTGTTCTATGAATACACAAATTTTGGAATTGTGTTTTCTTGGAACACACAAAACCCTAAAACATAAACACACAAAAATAACAAAAAAATGTTCGACAACAAGATAATATATCAAGATAGTTAAAAACGAGTAAAAATAGGGTATATGCGATTAATAAAGAGAAAAAAACAATTTTGTTAAACAAGAGAATCCTTTAGATCGATTTTATGACTTTGTGTTACATGAATACATAAATTTATGTGTGTTATAGCAACACACAACCCCGAATTTCAATTTAAAAAAAATCGGGAAAAAAGTCGGATTAAAAATAAATAAATCACATAAAGGCAATAATGGAAAGTAAATATGATAATGTGTTCAATTGGGAATTAAGTTGATAATTTGTGAGTAAGTAGGAACTAGTTTGCTCCTTCTTCTTTTTTGGACTGAAAAGTGTGAAATTGTAATTAATTGGAATTATCCCAGTTATTTATGATAAAAAAAAAATTTAAACTAAACATTTTGAAATATTTATTTTTAAATCATAGATATTAAAAATGTCAACTTTTAGGCTATGACACTAATTCTGTAAGATAATCTGTAAATTTTAAAGGCAATGTGGATATTTCGAATAGAATTCCTAATTTGTGATACGGTCAACTAAATATATAGTTTGATTGAAATGGCAAAACTGTCATTAAAATCTATATAATATCTTACGGAATTAATAAAATAGCATAAAAATAGGCATTTTTAATACCTTTGATCTAAAAATAAGCATTATGAAACGTTTGAACAAAAAAAAATTCTAGGCCATAGCATAAACATGGAATTTTCTCGTGTGAAAATGCTTCCATTTTTTATTTTGAATTGGGTGAATGTTTGTAAAAATAAAAATGAAAGTAATTGCACATTGTATAACCATATTAACTAATTAAATCTGAAAGTTTAAAATACTAATCAATAAATGTATCTAATACTAATATACATTTCTAATAAACCCATAACTATTCATGAAGGTAAGATGATGGTACATCAGTACATGTCTTCTCCAAAGGTGTGATAAATAAATCAACACCCTTAAAAGCTAGTACCCGCAAGTGTACAGATAGTTGATTATTAATAATAAGGTAAGTGAGTGGGTTATCGTTCTCCATAGGGACTATGAGGTTAATTATTTTGTGTTTTAACGAAGCGTAGAGGGGTTGAGTTGCAATTAGCTAAAATATAAAAGATATTTGTTTTGTTTTTCGGAATTAAAGACTAAAGTGAAAATAAATAAACTAAAGGACTAAATAGAAAATACGGATAATATAGATGAGAAGGTATCTTGAGAGTCGCTATAAATCTCCACTACCTATGAATTTACACATTTATTAATATAAAAGCAAAATGATATTTTCGAAGTAGTTGGGGATTCTAAAATCTCCCTAAATCCCTTGTGGGTAGATAGTGGTTGTCTCACAATGCTAGGGGCCTCTCCCGAGTGACCTTACAACACTTTCAAACGTAATTAATCCTATCGAAATTGACTATCCGATTAGTCAAGACATCCCGCCTTAATAACACACACCGAACAACTATATAACATTTTCTATAATCCGACCCCCTCCCTGGCAACAGTCAAGACTACAATACTCAACTCACTACTTGGCCTTCGTAAGGTCTAAAAAATTTAATACAAATAATTAATGCAAATTACTAAATTCATTTCAATAGTATTATCCCAAACACAATAAAACATCATAATTCAAAAGTTAGGGATCATACATTAAGCGTTTATCGAGTTAATAAAGATTTAGGTCATGCCAAAAACACTGATTAAAAATGATAGAATCATGTTCTAAACAAAAAACTAATAAAGATAAGGCTAAGAATTAATGAAAACGATGAAGGAATGGTGCAATAATAGTGGAAACCCTTGTTGTCTTCTTCTTCGCTCTACTTCTATGTGTTTCTTCTCTTCTCAAATGACTAAGGACCCTTATCTAATGCTAATTTTTGGTATTTATAGGTCCAAAAAATGTTATATGGGTTGTGGGACTTTTTAAGTGGCCAAACCCAACCCAGAAATGTTTTACTCAAGAGGGAACAAGTTCGCACCATGGCAACGACAAATAGCATAACTTTTTTATTTTAGCTCCCGAATCACAAACTGTCAAATCCTATGCGTTCCTGACTTCAAATGATATATAGATATAAAAGGGATCCTCCAGAATCCTTTTTAATTTTTCGTGGAATCTCGAACAATCTACTTTCCAAATCTGGTCGACACATGCTTTTACTTTCTAAAAGTGGTCGAATCTTCCTTTTTCGCCATAACTAAGGGGTTCATTTGATTTATTCACTTCTTATCATCATCTCAAAGTATCCTAGCATCCAAGTACCTAAGAGTTACACACTTAACACGCAAATTACAAACAAAATAACTAAAAATAACATAAAGTCAGGAACTAGACGAGAAAGTGTAAAACATCAAATAATAGGGGAAAATCCTTCAAATAAGTCCTATACCCTAAAAAGATGTCCGCTATCACAAAATACAAGACATAAATACACCACAAATGAGATTTAAAACATACACACTTTCAAATTCTTTAAGATATCCTCTCGAGATGTGTAACATCTTCCATTTCTAAGTTGTTTTTTGCTCTCCAAATGAAGTAGACCGTGGTCGCAAAAGTAACACACTGCGTTTTACTTCTCCAATACTTCTCATCTTTCAATTTTTTGAACCATTTGAGAAGGTTCAAAATAGTGTTCATTTTTTGGTAAAACCCAACCAATTTCTCAATCCTTCCAAATACTACTACAAAAAACACATCTGAAAAGTAGGTGGTTATTTGGTTAGAAATTATCACCACACAACCAAAAAAGTGAATTCAATTCTATATACACCATCCTATCTTTAGTCAGTAACTCTTTTTGTAACACCATCCAAAATTATCGCATGCTGAATTGTTATACATGAATCCCATACATTAATTGTCCAAGATCTTAAGTAAGATCGGCGATGTAAGGTATCATGAGATTTCTTATATAGAGCAAAATACTTACCACTAGGAAGATCGGTGGCGGAGCGAAACCACTGCAATAAGATTTTACTCACTTCCACAATCACGAGAAAAATCATTATTTCATCCTTCAAGTTCCAAACTTCTTTCAATAAAGGAGAATTTGTTCTAGCCATTTCAGACATCCTTACACTTTGATATTTTAAATATTCTCCATATGAAAAAAAAAATCCACAATTCACCACATCAACCAATGACGCTTTTACTTTTCAGCGAATAAATTTTTATCCATTTGATTTGTGGAAACTTACCATCCCAATAAAATATCTACAAATGCTAACAATATGATCTCTAACATAAATCAAAATTGGAGAAATGGCAAACCAAAAGTATATTGCCCCTTGGAGCACCAATAGAGTAAGCTCTAAGTGACACACATAAGATAAAGATGAAGTATTTCATGAACAAACACAGTTTACCACGTTATCGATAAGAGGTTTAAAACCCTTAATAAACTACCAAACTTCAACTGACACACCAAGATATCGGAAAAAAGATTTTTTTCCTTCTCAAGGTGCATGACATCCAAGATATCCTCAAGCTTGATCACTTTGATCCCCACATAATATATATTTGATTTTAAACACGTTTAACTGAATGCACGAACACTTAACAAAAAACTTCAAACTGTCCATAAGAACTTCCATTGATTCAAGATTACCTTTAGAAAGTAGCATACGATACTAAAAAAAAGACAAGTGTTAAATCTTGAGCTTCCCACACTTCGATGATAATTACATCCACTATATATTTATTTATTTAAAATTCTAGAGTAATATTCAAGATAGAAGATGAAAAGATAAAATGAGAGGGGGTCACCTTGTCTCAAACCTTTTCCACCTTTGAATAATCTAGGGATTTCACTGTTTTTTACAACGAATTGGAAGGAGTTGTAACACATACCATTAACCAATTAACATATCGAGTCAGAAACTTAATCCCCTCTTGAACATCATGGAGAAGTTTGTACAAAACCGAATCATATGATTTCCACAAGTCACTTTTGATCGTTTACCTCGGCGAGCTACCTTTGTTGGTCCCTCAATAATTTTGGCATAAGATGGATATTGTCGGACATAGGTCTACCAGATAAAAACACACTTTATGGTGAGAGGGGATCGAGTAAATTTTAGATTATATACCTAAACATATAATATACAAAGCCTAGTGAGAGGGGATAGAGTACTTAATTTCGCAAGAATTGCTCGATCCATAAGTTATTGTTTGACTTTATCGATATGTTTCACTCTATTGATGATGTGTGTGGACTTACTCGGCCTTTTGGGTTGACTCGGAGCCAAATGGGAATGAAAATTTGGGAAAACTCCTTCATTTTTAGCGTTGCACCTCACTGTTTTGATCATAATTTTTTTCTACGACATCAAAATGAGATATGATTCGCAGCTTTGGAAACTAGATTTCTCTATCTTTCCGGAGGTATAACAATATCCCACAAACCCCTATCTAATTGTCACCGTTTATGTCTGAAGTTGATTTAGGATTTAGAATCTCAAGGATTTTGCTATAACTTTCTGATGAGAGCTCCTACAGGGATTTTGTTTAAGGCGCAAAATTATCCCCTCTAAAAAAAATTCAATTTTTGTCCATCATCGATATTCTTGTGTTACACCCTCAAAGAAATTATGTACCCTTTTTCCTTCATCAGGTTTTGTCCCAATGGGTTTCTTGACAAAGTTTTAACGAGGCAAGCATATATCATATATCAATTACTTTAAACTTTCGTTGGTGTTATCCAAAAGGAAGTGTTATAAAATATTATATTAAGTGGATTACACCAACGATATACTCGATAAAGTAGTAACGTGTATAAGTGACCAGCAGTACAGCTGCGAAGCAGCTTGAGCCTTGCAGCAGTTTAAGCTAGTAACTACACAGCTATTTATGGTTTTCTATATATAATACGTTGTTCATATCATTATTATAACGATTTTAAATTTCACTAAATAATAATACAAGATTATATTTTTCTATATTTCGAGTTATCGCTATTAATATTATAACACTTTCTTTATTATATGAGAACAAAAAGGTCATAAAAGTTTGATAAAGAATATGTTGGAACATCCATCAAAATTCAGCTGGTGTATCAAATTTTTATTGACAAATCAAGAAATTAGGTGACACCGTCAAACTTTTATTACGACAAATCAAGTAATTAGGTAACAAATTTGATCCTAGGTTCTTTCACCATTTCTAAGATTGCTCAATAATAAGACGATGCCATAACTAGACCCTCTTACGTGACGCAGTATCAAGTAATAGATTTAAGTTTGGATACAATTTTCGAGATTAGAAATTGAATGAAAAGAAAAGACACAAGGAAGGATTGAGGCTTGTTTCTTTGAAAAAAGAAAAATAATAAGTTTGTTATAGTCGTTCATGCATATAAGAGATTGTGTTCTGATTTGGCCGACAATATAGATATCTTAACATTTTCTTTGCCTTACACTAATCAATCAGCCTCCTTATTTTCATGCATCTTTTACCACTTCACTGATCTACGTGCACTCAAATCCATGCCAGGGTAACACTAATCCTTTCAGATCCCAATTTGTAATAAAATTCATTACCACGTTCTCCCGTTCACTTTCCGAAAAAATAATACCCCCTGTAGTTGGGTGTTTATTTCATCAAATACTATTTCCTTAATTTACTCCTTCCGTCCACAAATATTTGTCATACTTTTTTTTTCACATAGATTAAAAAAAGCAATTGATATCTTCTATTTTTACTAAATTACCCTCAACTAACTATTTAATGATTAAATAAAACAATTAATGCCTTCTACTTTTTGAAAATTAAATAAGGGTAAACTTGGTAGAACATGTAAAAAAGTTTCTTGATATTTTAAAATGACAACCTTTTGTGGACATCCATTTTTAGAAATCGTGACAAACATTTGTGGACGGAGGGAGTATTAATTATGAATGCCACTTATCCATTTAAAATAAGAAAAATAGGAGGTGGTTTGGTTTGTGTTGTTTGTTAGAAGGGGGATTAATGAATGATTTTGTAATCTTTCTGGTTTCTTTGTAAAGTGCGAGGTTCAGAAAATGTTCTAGTTATACAAAGTTTTTGGACGTTGAGCAATTAAATGTCAAATTTGCATAGCAAAAATATTAGAAAAAAAGGCAATTACATTAATCTTTTTGGTTTCTAATTTGTTTTTTAAAGGACCATTTAAGTTTACTTTTGCATATGATATTTTTACAAAAGTAATATTAATAGATAATATTTCTGAATACGTGGAAACAATATAAAATAAAAACTTTTTAGTAGACAAAGGAAGTTTTAAACTAGTATTAGTGCAAACGGGTAGAGGAGCGGCCGCGTGGATTGAGGATCTTCGGATTATCTTGAATAGGAATAGGTTTTCCGTAATTAAATCGATTTATAGGGAGGCGAACATTGTGCGGATTTGTTAGCGTGTTTGGGTGTACGCCAAGAGCATCTATATATGAACTTATTTGATCCACCTGATGTGATATAGAGTCTACTCATGCAAGATAGATATGAGTGGAGCACGCCAAAGATAATATATAGTTTGGATTTTGATGTTGGACTTGTCCCTTAGATAGCAGGCTTGTACCCCGGTCTTAGGACCTCCCTTGTATAAAAAATAGTGAAAGATGTTATGGCTTTTAGGAGTCGATCATCTAAACTTGTGAGTTTTGAGTTATCATATACATACTTTTAATCGAAATCACATAATATAAAAATGCATAAAAGGAAAAAAATTAAGTACAAAGTTTAATCTTTCCTACTAGGGGTGACGTCTCGTGACAACAATATAACTAATTGGGATGAAAGGGAAGTCATCCAATATAATATTTAAACAAAATGTCATGTACCTTTTTGTTTTGCAATCAGACACATAGTTTTTCTTTCTCGAAACAAGTGCAAAAGAAATCTTACACATATTTTTATAGTAATTAATCTCAACTATACTACTACTTACTCTTCTATCGTTTTTAAAATTTGGGTCCTTGACAGCTAGTATCACATTTGTACAACTATTATCTACGGTGATGGATCCTCTTGGATTATGTTTAGCCATTTTACACGCAAAAACTACTCCTAGAGATTTCGTCTCTACCAGGGATCGTGCGCTATGCCTCCATATTTTGCCATTGATCATATCTCCATCTGAATTTCTAACAACACAATCAGCCACCGCAATACCGTGAGTTGCATTCTAAGCCGCATCGCACTTAATTTTACAACAATTTATCCGTGATAGTGTCCTAGAAGGGTAAGAATTTTCATTCCTTATTCCCCTTCTAGGATGTTGGACAACACAATCATGATTTCAAATATTATGATGATTACTTAACCCTTTCCCAATATCCAACTCTAAATTAACAATCAAAGGACAACTATTCACAATAGGGGACAAAAGGGCCAACTGAGCAATCAACTCATAGTTACTTGTTACATTACTAACGTTCACAATAGGAGACAAATGGGTGAAAAGGACAACCCTCTATTCAATCCTATGGAAATTAGATTTAACTTCTTCATATGTATTTAAATTACTTTCCTCGGGTAAAGAGGAAAATGTCATATTATACTCCTCATAGGACTGTAACATGTTAATCGTATTAATTAGGTAGAGATGTACATTTCTAAAGATGACGTTATTTATTGTTAGCCAAATATTCCACACAATTAAGACCGTGTAACAAAGAGTCATTTTCTAACCCCGTGAAAAACTCTCGCATACTCAAATGGAGGATTAGCCATTCATCAAAGTTAGAGGAAGAAAAATTAAGCGTAGAATGGTTTAGAAAAATTAGCCATCCAAGACGCTCGTGCATGGTGGAAATAAAAAACGTGTTCAACTATTTCGATTTCCTCATTTCACAATTCAAACATAGATTTGGTTCCTTCTGCCTTGTTGCCATATTCTTGTTTGAGGGGCAATGCATTATTTGTTGTCTACCAAAGGAAAATTTGAATTTTTGGAGTAACCTTGGGGAATACTTTAGAGTGATCTCCCCATTTTTTTTATCAAACTTATTTTATCTCTATCATTTTTCTCCTTAATGATACAATAAGTCTCTTTTACATAAACTTGACCCAAAGTGGCCAAGGTTAATCTCAGACTATCAGACCCTTCTAAGGGTGGTATGTGAATTAAAACAATATCATTAACTTGGGAAGGAGAGAAAAGATCTCGAATGAGGCCAAAGTCCCAAGTCCTCTCGTTCAAGTTGATTAGTTCCTTGATATATTTAAAAATGCTATTAAAGGAGTTTGTCATTTTCCTTCCATTGGGGATCCAAGTATCATCCCAAATACGGATGGAAAGGCCACTACCAACTACACATTTTATATTACTTTTATAGACATCTCCCCCCCCCCCTCCCCGAGGAGGCTTATTCAACCACACGATGCATTATTCCCAACTCCATCTTCAAGGAAAGAGGAGTGGCAGAAATATTTTCCTTTAAGAACTCTACAAAGTAGAGAATCTTGTCCCTAAAATATATACAACGCGTTAGATTCTAGAAACCCTAAGTTCATTAGGAAAAAAATATTTTAACCCTAAAACTCCATCCCTTTTTGGTTTTGATAGGATATCCCAACTCACCAGTGGATTTTGGATTTATCCTTATCATCCCAAAAGAATATGCAACTAAAAATACCAGGTGTGACGTAACATGTTTTGGGATTAGGAAGACTGTGAGAGTATGGTTATTAATAACATCGATGAATGCCTTTAACAACACTTCATTCCCACTCTTGAAAAGAAAATAATTATGACATGTTGCCATTCTTTTACTTACTCTTTCAGCGGGAGGCACAAATATTTACCTAGATTGATCAAATTATGCATATTCATAACCTTCGAGAGGGTGAATCTGTAATGAGGTGGTGTATTCCTACTAAAGAGAAGTCCGCTCTTGTTTAGGTTTATTATTTGTCGTGAGGTGGTCCCATATTGGTGAAGGGAAGCCCAAAAGACCATAAAATTATTCTCATTAGCTTCGAGAAAGTAAAGGCTATCACCATCAAAGAGGGTATATGTCACCATAGAATAATTCATGGCGACTCTAAAACCCTTAAGAGGCCAGCTCTTTCCCTTTCTTCAGTAAGTGAATAGAATGCATGAATAATAAAGCAAAAGAGATATGGTGAGAGAGGATCACCCTGTCGAAGGCAACTAGTTAGTTATCACACCATCCCGTTAACAATAACCTTCTATGACATGATTCGTACACAAAACATTTGACACCCACATCCCCTGAAATTCTAATTCGTCAGCAAAGCCTCTAAAAATTCCTATTCCGCTCACTCATAAGATTTTGAGATATACGCTTTGATCGCAACATGGTACATATTAGTGGATCTTTTAGTCTTGAGATAGGGGCAAAATCCGTGAGCTAATAATATATTTTCTTGTACCGAATGACCTGGGATGGAGGCTGATTAAACTTCATAATGTACGGAATAATTCATTATGGGTATAAGCCTAGATGAAAAATTCATCGATATAACCTTATATATGAAATTTAAGCAACTTATAGGTCTCAAATGCACTACGTTATCTAGAGTATCTATTTTTGGAATCAACATTATAATCGAGTTATTTATAGAACTTAAATTGCTATTGTTCATCATCAAGCCTTGAACGACTCTGAAAATATCAAGTTTTATCATTTCCGAATTATTTCTGTAAAATAATCTACAAAGCCATCCGGTCTAGAGGTTTTATCGAAACTACTTTTGCAGACCACTTTATAAACTTCTTCCATTTTAAAAGCTTTAACGAGATTTCTAATCATATTCTCATTAACTTTTGATTACACATTGGTAAGGATATGGTGAATATATTGAGGTCCCATCGTTTGGATATATTGGAAAGGTGGTCAACAATATCTTTAAGAATGAGTTCAGGATTATTGTCCTTTCCATATTTTCCAATTTTAGTCTTAAAATATTATTTGGTTGCGTCTAGCCTTGGTGACTGTTGAAGTATATTGAGTTGCGGTCACCTAGCGTTAACTAATTATTTCTCACTCTCTAAGCCTAGTAGGTCTTTTCTTTGAGCCAAAATTCCTCGAGTTTCTTGGAATTGTAAGTGAATATAACCAACGAATCATCAAAGTATTGTAAATCAGATAGATTTTTTTTTAGAAAATCGAATATATTAATATATATTTTCTTATTTTTCATTTTTTGGGCCCAAATAGTGAGGGACCTTATAAGAGTTCTCATTTAAACGCAAATCTAGTTAGTTCTCGACCTACTGTCCTAGAGCATACCAACCACTGTTGGGAGATAATGGACTTGCAAATTGGGTTTAAATGCCAGTTTTTGTCAAAATATAAACACTTTTGGTTTTTTTGAAGTCCATTATAAGGTAAGACGGCTAGTGCCGAATGTTCAGACCCTACTGCAGGGAGTAGGGCACCAAGAATTTGGAAATTTAGAAAGCCACTCAAAATTTACTAGGATTTTGTCTAAGATTTGTTTGATCAGTTCTTCACCCTTGCGATGATAAGACCAATAAAATTTATAACACTTGAATGGTATGCCTGGAAAATTGATAGAATTTGTAAAGTTATTATATAAATCCATGGTATGACCATTTTTTCCAACCCCTCGCGGTTTATCAGAGGCAAAACGATACAAGTTAAAGTCACTAATAATATTCCAGGGATCGAATTCATAGATCTACCTATAATAGGTTTTTTCAAAAAGTTACTCTTATCGCAGTCTACTGGGCAGGGCCGGCCCGGGCCTAAGGCAACCAAGGCGGTCGCTTTGGCCCCCGAATTCTGGGGGTCCATATAAAATTTTGTGTATATATAAATATATATATATATGTATATATAATTAAACGACTACATACTCAAAACGTTAAGTTGGTGCGATGGATAAAGTGGCTGCCCAATGGGTGATTGATCTTAGTTCGACTTTTTTGCATATACGAAAACTTTTGTGCAATTTTTCTTTTCTTTTTTCTTTTGGACGGTGCTACAATCCACTTTTATAAATATTCTTTTTATTTTTTGGTTCACTGTGTTCTTTCATTAAAAAAAACATTGAAGAACATAATTTTTTATTTTTTAATGCCTATTTATTCTCTTAAATAAAAAAATATTAATAAACTTTTTTTATAATATAAATTAAAATATTACTATTTTTCTTTTTTTCTATATGTTTCTAGATTTTTATTTTTATCTAAACATATACTTATAATTTTAACCTAATTTTAATTTAGTATTACTAAAATTTCGAATGATCTAAAATTAAATATAATTTCACTTATATTTATTTAGATTTATTTGTATCAATATTTAATAGATAATAATTTTTAGGGTGAATTATATATAGGGTCTTGCAGACACACTTTCTTCTCTATAGAGTAGTTTCAAAAATGCTATTCTTCTTAGGGACCTCAATTTTGACAATAGTCTTTCCTACCCTTACTACCATAAAAGACAAAAAAATGTGATGTCACTATTTCTCTCTCCTCTACCTACCACTACCCACCTACCTCCAACCTCCGACCACCTACCACCGACCTCCGATCACCGACCACTGACCACCGACCACCAGCCACCAGTCACCGGTTGCCGGAAAAAACATAGAGTATCGGAAAAAAACATAGAGTACTCTATATTTTTGTTGAGTACTCTATATATTTTAAGGAGTACTCTATATATTTTAAAGAATACTCTATATATTTTACTGAGTATTCCGGATAATTTTGATGAGTATCCTGATAAATGTAATGAGTACTCTGATAAATGTAATGAGTACTACGTAAATTTAATGAGTACTCTTTAAAATTGATGAGTATTACTAAAATCAAAGCATAAAATAGTAAAAAAATTCTTTATTCATTTTAAAAGTTTATTATACATCTTTTATAACTTAAAAAATAAAACAAAAAACCTAGTTTGACCAGATCTGAAATTTAAAAAAAAAAAAAAAAACTGTCGCATCTCTTCGAAGCTCCGATGGCCACCAGCAGCGAGCTTCACCATGACCGAAACTATTGAAGCTCTTCTGATAACACCATTGAAGAGCTCTTCTAATAACACCATTGAAGCGAAGCTGTATCATAACACAACAACAAAAGCTCGCGCGCTCCGATGGCCACCAGCAGCGAGCTTCACCATGGTCGGGCCTATTGAAGCTCTTCTAATAACACCATTGAAGAGCTCTTCTAATAACACCATTGAAGAGCTCTTCTAATAACACCATTGAAGCGAATCTAATAACACCACCACCATTGGAGCTCGGAGCAGCCATGGAGGTTCACAGCTCCTTCGCGGCGTGAGGAAGAGCTGCACGGTGGTGCTCCGCCGTTCTGTCCCTCTTCATTCCAGATCTGTTCGCACCACCACCTTCTTCTCCCCAGATCTGTACGCGAGCAAACCTCCGGTGCAGAATAGCAGCGCGCGAGCTTCGAAACTGCAGCAACGTTCGATTTGAGCTTCGAACTCCGGCGAACATCTTCACTGCAGCAAAGTTCGGCTGGAACTAGGTGCTGTGGTGGTGCTTCATTGCTTCTGAGCTATGTTTCAGTGCAGTGATAGTGGTGCTTGTTGGAGAAGAGGCAGCTGGAGGTGGTGGTGGTGGTGGTGGTGCGTTTCCATTTTGGTGGCGACGGTGGGTGTTGAGAGGAGAGAGAATGTTTCTAGGATTTTGTTTAGAAATGAATTATGATTTAGAAATGTTATATTTAGTATATATAGGGGGGAAAACAAAAGAGGGGTAGTCTAGTAATTGGGGTTTTGGGGTTCATGTGTTAAAAACTTCATGAGGTCTTTAGTAAGAAGAAGCTCTAGGTCGGGTCCCCATCTTGAAGAGGGGGGTGTGGTCAAGACCCTAAGTGTAATTATCTCTAATTTTTAAGAATGTGAGAGTTCAAAATATACTAACATAATTTGAGTAGTAAATTTGATTCTAAAACCTCATAAAAAATTATAGAAATGTTTATTATACATTAAATATAATAATTATGATGATAAAATTAGTTTTTTTATTAAAATATTTAATTTTTAAATTTTAGCAATTATATTATATATTTACTATTTTTTTTAGTTAAAAAAATTATTTAACTAGAAAGGGCCCCATTTTTTCTTTCGCTTTAGGTAACTTGAAGGCTCGGGCCGACCCTGCTACTGGGTGGACATAAACGAAAGTTGTAAATACCAATACAAGAGTAGGAATCATATGAGAACAATGAATATATTTTTTACAAGAAGACATAACTTTAATAATCACCAAATCCCAAACTTGGAGTGCTAGGCTCTCGATTTCCCGCAAGGGTTCTCACAAAAAACAAGATTGATATTGATAATTTTAGCAAAGGACATAATAAATGAGGAACATTGTTTAGTCTCATAAAAAACAAACCATTGGGATTGTGATGTGACATAACAACCACAAGGCTCGATTTTGTCAAAAGTCTGCCAAGTCCTTGACAATTCCAGCTAAGTGTAGTCATGGACCCTAGTGGGATTATTCTAGGACAATCCCGCAAACCACTTTCGTTTCATTAAACTTTTAATCATTCAAATCCCAAGTATCAACCTAGAACTAGGTAAGATAAATTACATCATCGTCGTTAAAATTTGATTTTCTTAAACCTGCAACGAGGGCCCCGGTCTTCTCAAAATTGATTGTGACCTAAACCATATCTTGGTTGATTAGAATCGAGCGATGTTTGTCCTTAAGTGGGTTCCTCAACCCAAAAAGGGTGAGCCCATAAGAAAAAATCCAAGTATAAAAAATATTCGCTTCATTTACGAACTCATAAAACAAATACCAAGTGTCATCTTCAAAAAAAACTGTGAATAGAGTCTCAACCACCTTCACCCCAATCATAATGTTTAAGAGAGTAAATTGCTTAAAAAAACAACAACCACCCATAGAGCCTTATGGTTGAAGTGGTTCATGAAATCCTCAAACGACAAGGAGCGACAATCTGGGAGGTTAGATAAAATCAGAAGAAGAAGATGCTCTTTAATAAACCTCAAATTCCAACAAAGTGTTCTAGCAAAGCTATAACACTAAAAAATAATTCTACCATCCACATGGACCAATTTTTGTAAAAAGAAAAATTGGGGAAATTTGGGAACCATTGAACTGCATCCACTAAACCCAATAACAAGTTCAAAGATAGGTGAACCAGTTGGGGTAGCTCAACTGGCCAGAGCCTTGTTATTTCTTCAGCCCTTAAAGGATGTAGAGTAAGAGGTACATGGTTCTAATCTCCTTTCTGAACATGGGTAACCTAGTTCTAATTAACCTGGGAATATGCATGGGGAGGCGTGTATATTTCCCACCTGATTAGTTGTGGTGCGCGAAAGCTGTCCTGAACACCCATGATAAAAAAAAGTTCAAAGATAAGGGAAAAATTAGAACTATCCAAATCACAGAAGATAAAAGGAAGCCATAAACTTAGAATTAATGAGAAACAAGGGATTGTTGCATTAAACCTTATTCCAGGTATAAGGAAAAATATCTGATTTTTGCAAATATTCTAAAACCTATGATGAAGGAGACACAAATAGATAGGAACATGACCGGAGGATGCCATAAAAGATCAAAACATTTGCTGACAACATATCGATCAAAGACATTTCCTTGGTCCAAACTCATATTTTTTGAGTCCTTACTTAGAGTTAGAGTGAATGAATCAACAACTCCTTCCACCATAAAAGTGTCAACAAAGATATCCAAAAACCGGCCAAAAGAAAATAAAGTAAGAAAAGAGAAGAAGAAAATTATTCCTTAAGAACAGAAACGGGAGATGTAGGTTGATCTGTGGTGCGAGTTAGGGATCTGATTTTTTTGGTGGAGATGGAACAGTAGATTTGGGGTCCTAAGGAACCTATTGACGTTGGTCCTAAGAGAAAGAGATTTAGGATATATTTTTTTAATCAGATCAGTAGGTTTTAGGAATATCTAGGAGATTTTTGGATAGTAAAATTAAATGGTGATGAACGAAAAAAAGGAAGTCAAAAGGAAAAAGGTATGAGAGGGTTGTGTTAGGTATTTAGGAATAAAAGGGATCGAAAAACAGGAGGTGGTAGCCAGTGGTGAGGGTTTTTTTTGTAATTAGGAGGCAAATAAATATGTATTGTTAATGGTTAACCCAATATCACATGTTGATCTCTCAGATGACTTGTAAGATACATCTAAATACTAAAATAGACAAATCCCAATATATGTTGGCTTGAACATCTTGATAAGAGTTTTAAAACTTGAAAGATGAACAAATGATCTCTCTAAAAAATGTGTAAGGCAAGATTATTTTGACAAAGTGGTATGGAAATATAGAAAAATTAAATGAAACATCTAACGTTGATATTTTCCCCATCAACGATCTTTCAAGTGGTGAATATTTTGTCTTGTACAAAAAGTCTTATGATATTTCCTACCAACGATATCTTTCTAGGCCACGGATAATATTATTTGGGATTCCAGTGGTACATCCAAACATACGATCATTATCACTGAATAAATATTACGTACGAAAGATATGATGGTATATATAGAGTTTGATTCGATTTATAGGATGTGTGGAGACGATTTTGAAACAAATTACCAATCGTTCTTGGAGTGCTCTTTTGCGAGATATGTTTGAAATGATATGAAGTATTGGTTAGGTAACTAAGAAGAAAAAACTATCTTGAACTCCGTTGAATGAATTAAGAAATTAAAGGATATGATATTTGAAAGAGGAAAACATGTCATCTTGCTTTTAAGGTAAGGAAATATCTCATTTGCAATGCGAGGAATAAAATGGAGATTAACAATATCATCCTATCCCGAGGGATCATATTTAACAAAGTGAAAGTATACACATTTAGAATATATTTTTTTAGTCTTATAACTTTTTGTAGATGATGGCGAATTTATTTGAATTGTGCATAATTTTGATAACTATTTTAAACTTTCAAGTTTAAGTAAATGTATCTCCTTATACAATAATAATGTTATTTTACCACTTATGCTATATAAGTTCTTATGGTCATTTAATTTTAAAATTATAAGAAGATTTGAAACAATTATATTGGAAAAGGAATTATCAAAAATTGCCTAAGTATTAGAAAGTTAAGTAAAGCTTATGTATATATCTAATTGGGATGCAAAGAAAAAAGTATACTTCAAAAAACGATTAAATATAACACCAATAGAGAGTAATATTTTAATTGAAAAAATAGAAATCGATCAAATTCATATGATATTACGAAGTCCATAGAGACTGCCATGGTCTATCAATATTTTGACCCAAGATTGAAAACTACTTTCAGCAATTAAAAATTCTTTCAGTTATTAATAAATTTTTCGATCAAATTTTACGAATCAAATAATACCGTTATAATTAGAAATAAATAAATAGTTTTGACCCCTCCTTGCTACTTGGGTTACCCCTTGGAGTTGATGGTAAGGTCTACCACTTTATTTCCATGCAAATCTCTCATTTCTCGAACCAGCTGGCCATGTTCATTCCCTTACTTCTAGACACTATATTTCACTATATATACAGCCCCCCTCAAAATTTACAATCCACTCCAATTTGTGAGTTTTTTGACTATTCCCATAACCTACCCCTCCTTTTTTATTTTCTCCATATCCCTTTACTTCATATATTCGACAATGGCCCAATACAAAAACGCATCAAAGAAAAAAACCAACGGATTTTCCAGTAAATGTGCTTCTTTAGTTAAAGAACAACGAGCCCGAATCTACATTCTTCGCCGATGTGCCACTATGCTTCTTTGTTGGTGTGTTCAAGAACAAGATTAATATTTCTCCCTCTTTATATAACCCCTTTGTCCTAATATATTATATACACTAATAAAATGCGCCAGTAATTCATGTGTTATACAAAAGTTTCAAAAAATAACTATATTTTTAAATAGCTAAAATATATTATTGTGTTATAAACAAACAACTAAACTTTTTAAATTTCAAGGATATTTTCGTTTTAAAGGTATATTATATTATATGTATCTCCTATATTGTTATAACATGATATATGAGTTCTTTTTAAACATGGTATTATTTTTTAGCTTTACGTATAATAAGGATTAATGGCGCGTTTTACACTATATACAGTCACAAAAACAAGATATTTTAACAGACTTTGTCATTATCGGGCTGAGTTTGGGTCACCAAAATATATTACCGTGTTCAGTTTCTTCAAGAGGTCCAGTTTGGTTAACTAAGTTATGGCCTACCAACTAAAATTTCTCTTTCATGGACTATTCTCTGTTTTTTACCTAAATGGCGAAACTTCATTTAGGTTTTTTGAGCCCATGAGAGATTTTTTAGTCGCTAGGAAGCTTGTGCGAAGCTTTTGTTATTTCAAACGAACTGGATAATGATGGAGGAGGCTGACGCGGAGGACCTTAACTGGCAAGCATCATAAGGATCAAATTGAAAATAAGAGCACTATATGTAATATTTTTTAGTTATTTTAAGTTTATTTGGAGCAAATAATCATACTATAAATAAATAAGTCTAAAAAGATAATGAGTGGAAATAAATTGTGTTAAAGTTTATTGTTGAATGATGTAATATCCATATTTGTAGCGTTTGTACTTGTAATATATAAAAATAAAAGGGATTCCATGAAATAAAGTATAATTGTTGTGAAAGTGACAAGCAATGCGTAACTCAATTGATGTGGATTTGGACGGGGGTTAGGGTGCGAATGATAGGGTGTTGAAAGACTATTTGTGGTATTTACTACCCGTATAATATGTAGGGGTAAATATACTATACACAGATTCCTAAAAAGTGCTAGCAAACAGTTAGGTATCTTTGAATGCCTAGAAATCTGGACAGAAGCCTAGGCGGTGTCTTAATGTTTTTTAGATAGTTTTGAATTTTATTTATATAAAAATAATAATTACTAATTTATTTATTTAATAAAATAAAAAATCTGTCAAATTGTAACCTCGTATATGATATAGGTTACTTAGGCGGTCCCAGGGCGGATGACCACCTTCTAACGCCTTAACGGGCCTAGGTAGGGATTTTCAGAATAAAGACTATACATGTATTGCAAAACAAGACTTAGAGAAAGAGAGTTTAGAAAGTTCTCCTAGATCGCTTCAATTTAGCACATTTCTTGTTACTTCTCTTCATGGTTCCTAAAGTTTTGCTCACTAAATTGAAATCTCACAACTCAAGAGGAATAATGTCCGATAGTTTATACCCTTAAGATGCTAAAAAAATTAATTTTGACGCCGCCACCAAGGAACTCCCAAACCCTAAGAATCTCACGCCTTGGGTATAACCAAAGCTTTGATATTTTTCGACTAGGAATAACCTCACGCCATTCCTAAAATCGACGGAGCAGGTCCACCTTGACCCACAATTGGCGCGTTTACAAGGTGGTGTGTAGAAAAACCTATATTGTTCGCAACTTTGTACAATACCAAAGCATGAGATTGTTAGATTGCAACTCACCGAACCGTTGTTACAGCTCGAAGCCAAAACCAGTCCAGGTCTGCAGCTTTTTCAAATAAGTCGAGACACTATGAAGGCCAAAATCACCTTATTCCGGCTTCCAAAGATGAGGTTATGTGCACTAGATTGTTATGTGGTGATCGTGGAGCTTCTAAGAAGCCTTTGGCGAACATTTTGAAGAATTTGACGATGATGTGAGGTCTTTCTTGGCCAAAGCACGGGAGTTACTAAACGCAAACCAAGTGTTCAATATATCTCCCAAGCAAATTTCAAAGTTTACTAGCATCCCCACCTTTAAATACTGGTGACTCGATTGCTATTGAGTATGAAAATCCTTGCAAGTTAATGAATGTGGTCGCTTTAAGACATGAGAGGACCACCAAAGAACCTTTGAACATGGCCGGGGACTTGGTTGTCGAGTTGGAAAGCCCGTTAGTAACCTAAATGGAGGAGGTGGATGGAGTGGAAATGAAGAAAAAGGAGCAAAAATGTACTTATGAACAATAAGAAAGTTTTGGTAAGAATGGAGCTTTAATATTTTGAATCGGTGGAAGGTGAAGTCTTACAATTACTTGAAGAGGATGTGCTTACTTTTAAACAAGCCTCACATTTTTCTCTCATGGGATACACTGCCAGAAAGAAGTGTTGGATATGGTGGATATTAGAATAATAGTTAAAGAATGCAAGGTAGAGTGTAGGATGATAAATTACCTAAGTGGATGGCCCATCTTCAAATTTGACAGAGACAAGGATCGAAAACAAATAATATCGCAAGTGCCATAATCCTATGGACGGATGATATTACTATCCGAAATCCTGGACTTCTTCGAATTTAGAGATTACAGGATTAAGAAGGTGCCTACTTGGATCATAATAAGGAATATACCGGTCCAAGCACGTATAAATTTGAGTATTGCAAAGATTGCCTCTCAAGTTGGGAAACCAATTAGAAGAAATGGGGCCACAATGATTAACGAGGATATTTGTTATGCAAGAATTTCAATTGAGTTGGATGTTAGAAAGGACCAAAAAATACGGTGGAGCTCAACTCGCCTAGGGGAAGAAATACTATCTTAAGGTTGTGTTTTAAAACCTACCCAATTGTTGTTCGAAATGCAAGACACTAGACCACCGTGAAACACATTGTTACTATTATCGGAATAGTGCAAAAAAGGATGGTTATAGGGGTATGAACGAGGAATTGCTAGGCCACTTAGTCACAACTTTAAATATTTGAAAAGGGATGAGAGAACAAGTGTCTTACGCAAAAAAAAAATGCTTGAAATCCAATATAAAAACCGCATGAAGCAGCATGGAAACTTTGTATTACATGGTCTAGTCTGGAATCGGTTATTGTTAGTAAAAATAAAATTGAATGGTTGAATTTACTAAGGTCATTAATATGGCAGGAACGTTATCTACTGCAGAATCTGCTAGCATCACAACATCTACCTGGAGAGCCAATTCAGCAGCTGCTTCAGGAAAGGGTAACAATGTAGTTTCAAACACTATTTTTGGAGCATTAAAGAACAACAAACTCGACATGTAGAGGATTATGTGTGCTAAAATGAAGGGTGAAACGATTATAATTGGGGGAGTTTCGAGCTCCAGCAGAACAACTTAAATTTCCATGTAAAAAGATGTATCGTAGAGGAAAAGATTGGACGAAGGCCGAGATGACGAGGTATGATATTTCGACACCGTTGTTTATGAGACAAGATATAATTGTGGTAAATGACATGAATAAGGTGTGTATTAAAAATGGGTGGTTTCTAAAATGCCTGGGAAGTGAATTAGATGATAAATATGAGGTTTTTTCAAGTAAGTTGACTATAGATTGTGAATATGGTAAAGATATGGATAACTTAATTTGTAAAGGAGGCGAAGAAAGGATATGTGTGCATAAACATGTTGATGAAACACCATTTATTATGGTTATTAGAAAAAAACAAAGAAGAAGATAGTGAGTGAAAAAAGAGACTTATTTTGAGAAAAGAGATATAGCTCGGTTGAGACGGGAGTTGAGGAAAATCAAAGCGCCAACACCATTAGAAGCGAGAAATAGGGGATACCCCTTACATGTTCTATATGATTATTACAATGAAGAGTATAAGGAGTTTCAGCTCACCCAATAAGAGACGGGAAGTGGTAAAGTTGCTAAGGAGGAAAAATTATTATAAACTCAAAAGTGATCGTGCAAAAAACCCTTTCACAAGATCATGAAAAGTAAACAACCAATGAGTTTCATTTCTAAAGCTAAATTTTGTAGTGGCGCCAAAACTAAATATAATGTGCAAGTGAAAGAAGCCTTTGTGGAATATTATAAAAAGTTGTTGGGTTTGAGAATTTAACTATGGATCAAGGATTGGAGATGTGTAAAGAGGTATCCTATGAAGAAATAAATTAGGCTATTTCTTCATATAAAATGATAAAACTCTCGTGCCCGATTGATATTCGCCTCTCTTACTCAAGAAATCATCGGAGTTAATTAATGATGAAATATTATCGGCGGTACGCATTTTTTGTTTAAGTAATTAAATACCACTATAATTGCTCCCATTCCGAAGAAAGAAATACCATCAAAGTGGAGGATTTTAGGCCTATATCGTGTTGTAATGTTCTCTATAGAAATTACTATGATTACACCGGATCATATGAAACCCGATGTTGGATGATATTATGGATAAATTACGTGCCTTTATCTCCGGAAGATTGATGTCCGATAACATTCATCTTATACAATAGTTGTTGAGAGGGTACAACAATTATAGTAGCACTTAAAGGTTCACGATAAAATTTGACTTATGCAAGACTTACGACTCGGTTTTGTGGGAGTTCATTCTCAAAGTTATCAAAGGTCTCAACTTTATGATTGGTGTAACAACTACGACTTATTTGGTGGCATTAAATGGTGAAGTGCATGGATTCTTTAAGGGTGAAAAAGTCTTGAGGCAAGGTGATCCTCTTCCACCTTACCTTTTCATTTGATGTCTTGAATATCTTTCGAGAATATTAAAAATAATTACAAGTTGTGGATCCAAGTACCACCACAAACATGGAGAAATCAAGAGTACGCATTTTGCATTCGTCGATGATCTAATGTTACCGGGTAAAGGAGATCCGTTTCAGTAAAGTTTCTCATGGATTGTTTGAAAAAGTTTGGAAAATATTTGGGTTTGCATTTGAATGTGTTCAAATCACATATTTATTATGTGGGGATAAAAAATGAAGTGCTTGAAGAAATATTGGCGACTTCACAATTTAAGAAGGGGAGTGTGACTTTTTGATATATCGGGTGTGCCTCTTGGAGTGTTTAATTTTCCTTTTAAAAGATTATAAACCTCTTATTAAAAAATTATATAGTTATGTTCGGTATTGGAACACCCATTTTCTTTTATATGCGTGTCGGTTAGAGCTCATAGAATTGGTTCATCAAGGGGTAGTGTGTTATTTGTTGTCTAAATGTTTTACTATTGATTTTTGTTTGTGTAAGAGAAAGAATTGTGAGTATTTGTAGAAATTTTATTGTTATCAAAAGACTCCATAAGTTAAATGGAATAACTTTGTAGTATAAAAGAAGAAATAGACCTTGGTCTTAAAGACTTGTGTGCTTGGAACAAAGCACTACTTATGAAGATGTTGTGGAGAATTTTGTATAGAAAAGATCCACTTCGGATGAAATTGGTGCATGGAGAATAAATGAAAACAAAAAGTGTTTGGTCATAGTAATTGGAGAAAATGGACTTGCCATTTTTTAAACAAATCTGGGAGCTAAAGGATGAGATCAGAATTTCACTCGGAAATGTGGGAGGGAAGAAATATTATCTAGATAGTTTTCTCCACCAACTATCTTCCTAGTTATGAGTACTATGCTTTATATAAGAAACCTTGTGATGTATTTCGTCGCCAATAATTTTGATAACCTGGACAAATATAGTGTGTGATACGTGTGTTACTCCTAAGCATTCAATCATTGTGGGGATTGTGATACAAAAGAGGCTTAGAACGAAAGATATAATGGTGTACATGGAATGGGACCCTCTTTGTGGATTGTGTGAAAATATTGAATCAAATAATCATTTGTTTTGCGAATGTCATTTTGTTAAAGACATTTGGAATAAAGTAAAAGAGTGGTTGGACATAGAGAAAGAAAGGATTTTTATTTTAAGCACACTCAAATGAATTTAAAATATTAAAGCCCCGGAAAATTGGAGTAGAAAAGCGTGAAAAGTTTCTTTTGCGACTATAATCTACCACATTTGGTGAGTAAGAAATCATCTTGTTATTAGAGAAGTTACACCTTCGTAGGTTGCGACTATAAAGTAGATAAAGTTGTGCGATTTTTCTATTTTATTCGCTATGTACCCTCATCATGTCTTCATGGATGATTGTACAATTTTAATTGTAACTCACTGAGACTTTAACCTAACGAGTATATAGACACTACCTTAAGCTCTCAGACCTAGGTGGATATTGTATAGTGTATAATGTAAATTTTATCACATATTGAAACTGTTTACCTAACCCAAAAAAGTTCGTATATTATTTAAAGAAAATTATTATAGATCGGCTATTGTAAAGGTTATCAAATATAATGAAAAATAATCATTTTATCAGTAAATGATTTTTCAGGCATGATCATACCTTTAAAATAGTGATTTTTTCAGACAAATTTTTTAAATATGGATATGTTGATGGTTTAAGAGTTTTCAAATGTTACAAATAAGAAGGCAAAAGAGATTTAAATAACATAAATAACGAAAGAAATATATATATATATATATATATATATATTATAGTGGAGTAAAATATCCATTACCTTAAAAATGATTTGCGACATTGCTGGGGTGCTAAGCTCTTTCTGCTTTGTCATTTTTCAAGGTATAACCACTAAATCCCTTAGTCAGATGTGCATTCATAATTAACGGAATGGAATCGAATAATAGACCTTCTACTCAGATATTCATGAGAGAAATAAGATATTTGTTGTTTTGTAATTTCGGAAGTGATAAATACCCAAAGAATAACATCATCGACAATAGAGGATTCAAGAGAGGGTTACCTCCCCACCTGATGACCCAGTGGCCCAGGGAGAATTTAGTCAATCTTTTATTGGTTGGGGGTGGGGGGACCGTGACTAAAAGAATATATTAGCCATCAAAGCTAAATATAAGACTTTTATCACTCCCCAAACTAGGAAATAGCCCAATGTTAGAAATAAATTGACATCTATCTATGCTAAGATATACTATTATTTATTTTCAATTTCAACCAATAGTGTT
This sequence comes from Nemophila menziesii, assembly GCA_029959085.1. Taxonomy (NCBI): domain Eukaryota; kingdom Viridiplantae; phylum Streptophyta; class Magnoliopsida; order Boraginales; family Hydrophyllaceae; genus Nemophila; species Nemophila menziesii. The sequence continues at coordinate 59,366,141 of JARWIR010000003.1, read as the reverse complement.
GGAAAATTGCCCATCTTCGTGTATTTTTTATGTGTCAAATCTTGTTGTGATAATGTGTAATTGCATGATTATACGATTTAGAATTACAATATATCTTGTATTATTCTAAACATCATATACTTGCTAAAATATGGTTATACTCTTTCGCCTATATTAAATATGTTTTAGGTTTTATGTGTATTTGTATGAGTTGATCACATTCTAATCTGTAAATTGTTATGTGCACTATGTGAGCCGAAGTGATCAACTAAAAACTTGTTTAGTTTCACTTCTAGAACACATTACAATGTTAGAAGTACAAGCATTCTAGACATCACCCTATGTGTTACATGAGCATTTGCATAAGTTAAACACTTTTTAAAGCATAACCTTTAATGTGTATTATATTTGCTAAAGTATTGAACTACAAACTTGTTAAAATGCATTATTAGAAAATTTCACATATTAAGTGCAAGAGTATCAAAGCATCTTTACATAGGAAAAAATATGCATTCTTGGTTTCATTTTCTTGAACATGTTTTGTAATATAACTTTTTGTGTGTTATGAACTAACTTCCGTAAATTATATTTACAACATATCTCGTGAAGAAAGTTTATGTATTTAAGTAACAAAGTGAAAAGACAATATCTGTTTTTATGCACAAAATACAGACAACTTTGGTATCTAGTTTTGAATCAAAACTGAAACTTGCTTTAAATCGGTAATACCAATTTCACTCATAAATCGGTACCCCAATTTTGGTAAGTAGGAGTTAGATAATACGTTAGAAGAAAGTACATTTTTGCAAACAGGTACCCAGTTTGATCAAACCGACACCCCGTTAAACAAATTTCTTTAAAAATCAGTTAGATTCATTGAAGGCTATATAATACCCATACCGCTGGATCTAAAAAGAATACATTTTGAAGCCTAAAATTTCACACCATCAAAGGGGTCATCCCACAAGATATTTCAAGCCATGTTTTTCATCTTTATACCATCAAAATAGCTTGAAACACTTCATTGTTATATCCACTTAGTAGGAGCTATGTTCTTCATGTAATATCTACTCTATAAGAGTACATCTTTCATTCTTGTATAATCAAACATAGTGATTATTTTTGCTCTAGAATAAGATTGAAGGTCCAAGGTTAGAGAATAAGGTTATAACTTTTTAAAGAAGAGAAAGCTTTGTGTGATCGATATAGTTTAAGGGATGGAATTGAGCCCGTAAAAGTCTCGGTAAGGACTCGTGATTGAACCCATCAAAAATCAAGCTTTAGCTTTTCGTGGTTGTACCCGTTAAAAATCACGTGTAAGGATTGAGACAGGTAAAAATCTCGATTAGCTTATGGTTGAACCTTAATAAACTTCATTGTAAAGGTTTTGTATTTCTCCTTCAAGAAAAATAAAAACTATAGTGAAAGAGTTTAAAATCCTAAGGTGGTTACTTTAGGTGGTGGATTAGGCTTTCAAGAGTTCAAACCACTTGAAAATAATTGCGTACCTTTTATCCCTTACTTTTTACATATCCTTTTATATGTATGTTTAGTTTAATTATCAAATTGTAATTATCCATAATATAGGGTCTCTTTCTTTGTATTGATAATTTGTCCAAGTTAGTATTTAAACTTCTATTTGCTTGCACCCTTGTTTTAGAAAAGTTCTGTTGTAGTATATTGTATTATCCCCTAATATCTATTAGAGTAAATGGTTATATTTCTAACTAATTGATTGTCTTTAAATCAGATAATTATTTTTAAGTGTCCTTTATTAACCTCTCTTTAGGAACTTACAGACGGCAATGAGATAGCAATGAGCGTTTTGATCTTGTTGCAATGAAGTTTCAATAGTAACAAATTCTTATTGTAGCTAAAGATTCCATTGGTAATAAACTATGTTTTTCTTAATTTTTTTGCTTACAGCGGAGATCCCCAGATCATGGTACAGGAACAAAAAAAAGAACTAGTCTATTACATCATAAACCAAATGAGAATCATAAATCACCCTTAGCATTTTACAACCCATTCGGGCTTTCGTGAGAAGGCTCCAAATCCCATCCGGAAGGTCCCCAAGAAGCACATATTCATCACTACTCCTCCAACCCGTTTTCGCCAACCAATCCGCGCAAGAATTGCTTTCCGAAATATTCCTCTTAATGTGAACCCTGTGTTCCGAGCAAGAATGACACGTATCTGCTGGATCCACTGTTCTCTAAGTCCTCCTCTGCTATTAGTATTACGGATCAACTCAATAACTTCCCATAAGTCCACCTCGATTTTTAACTCAATAAACTATGTTGTAGTAATAGGGACTTGATATCTCAAGTTTACTATATTTTTGTCTAAATATAAATAAAATAAAGGGCTAATTAGCCGGTAGAAATCCCTAATAAACTTATAGAGATGTTCAACACGATATGGTTCATTCATTAATTTCCTTCATGTGGATCCCCATAAATCATTTGGGGTGTTTAGACGACGAATCTGACCCCCTCCTGGCTAGCAAATATGCACAAGCAGGCGCACGCGCAAACTGGTAACATGCCATGGGACTAATTCCTAGAACTTACACCACCTGTAATTTTAGTGGATATGTCTCAAAGCACATTGTAGCAAAACCTCACTCTTTTGACATTTTAAGCCCACAGTCAAATGCACAAGTTCTGTTGTGCGAACCTATTTCACCTGCTGCGCCTTGCAAAACCATTAAATAACATAACAGTTGAGTCACGGAAGAGAACCCATGGATGTTTTGTCGGGATTATGCTTATACCAACCATTGATGTTAAGTTTGGTCCCTACTTATGGCTTTACCTATTTCACAAGATATTTTTTGTTGAGGCTCCATCAATATCCTTGCCATAAGCATGCACGAATTGCTAAATTTAATATTCTTATTCTTCTGGAACTAGTAGATGTCTGTAAAAACACAAGCACAATCATTGCTTTGATTTGGTCTGCCTAAGCTTGCCACATTGCAGCACCAAATACCAACTGAATATTCAATATCAGAAGAGCAGTCGCTTATTAAGTTTCTGCATCAGTGGTACGTTAGAGGACTTAATGATACCCCAAACAAATAGATATTTTTTAGTGAACAAACGATCATGTGAAGGACACCAATCTTGTACGAGGTGTACGAGGTTCAAGATATCGAGAAAAAGGTTGATTTTGCGGTGGTATGATATCTTTGCTCAGTTGATATTCTTGAGTACTGGTATGAATTTCGAGAATCAAAATTGTGCCAAGATACAATGTTATAAACTATTTGAGATAGGGACCAATTGTGCGTTCGACAAGAGCAATTATGCAATCAGACAAATTGTACAGTTAATAGGGACTAGTGTAATTAACATGGACTAATTATGCTTAACAAACTCAGAAGAATTTTATAAATTTTAGGAGTTGAAATTTGAATTTGATAAACTAATCACAAGGACGTTTTTCGTGGCTAGAGGTAGTTTAAGGGAGTTATAAGGAGGGGTTGCATGTGGATAGCATATAACTGACTACAAGGGCCGGTGTCTATTTCTTTACTTGAGGGATTTTTGGATTTAATTAATAAGAACACCGAGACCTCCATTACCATTAACCTTACTTCTTTTTTTCCTTTGCCATGAGTAAATTATAGCTAGCTCCATATTTACATCATTTCTGCAACTGTCATAATCACATTTCTCAACAAAAAATCAATCTAGATAGGTATTTACAGTGACTAGATTATTCAAAATATATAAGCTTTGAAATGCAATGTTTGATTTTGTACAAATGCATTCTCATTATGCAAAATCCCCTAACTATGTACAACTACTATATATAAACTGTGTTAGCCAAAAACATTTAAATCTCTTGGGTTTGTACATTTTGTTGCTCATTGTTCGGTTTTGGTCGAGTGGACCCTGCTTCATTGAGCCAATCGACCACTTCCCCAATACTCGGCCTCTTAAACGGGTTATGAGTCACACACATACACGCCACATCAAGAACCTTCAACATCTCATCTTCAAATCCTTGACCTCTCAATAATGGATCAAAAACCTCTTCTTGCTTACCTTCGTTTATTAGTCGTTGAACCCACACAACTATTTCCCTCGAACTCTTCGGTTTCGACACATCCACGGGTCTTTTTCCGGTCAATAGCTCGAGCATCACAACTCCGAAACTATATATATCGCCTCTCAAAGTAGCGACCCACGCTTGACCATATTCCGGAGGAATATACCCGAGTGTCCCGACTAACTCAGTCGTCACATGAGTTTGATATGGATGGATTATCCTCGACAAACCAAAATCCGCTACGTGCGCTTCAAACTTCTCGTTTAACAGAATATTACTCGACTTTATATCGCGATGGACTATATGAGGCTCGCATATTTGATGCATATAAGCTAACCCTCGGCTAGCCCCTTGAGCAATCTTTAACCTAGTCGGCCAATCAAGCTGAGTCGCTCCGTTAATCTTCTCGTGCAACCAATAATCCAAACTTCCGTTTTCCATAAACGAGTATATCAACAATCTAGCGCCATCATGTACACAATAACCTCTTAGAGCCACAAGATTCTTATGCTGAGCTGTCGAGAGAATCTCCACCTCAGCTTTAAATTCGCGCTCCATCATACCCATATCTCCTGAAAGCTTCTTAACCGCTAGCTTAGTCCCATTAGCTAAAGTTGCCTTGAAAACCATACCGAAACCTCCACACCCGACAATATTCGCTTGGTTAAAATTATCAGTCCCTTTCAAAATCTCGGCTATCGTTAAATCCTTAACCGCGTTTTTATTATTCGGAAACAATATCACGAGACTCGTATCCGGATCAATCTCGGTCGTTAATCCCGAGTTATACGAATCCGCTTCGAAATCCGGTTTTACAGCTTCACCCTTAGGAAGAATCCTCCGTTTATTAAACAACCAAAACGTGAGAACTATCAAAGTAATCCCAACTCCTAAACAAATTCCGAGAACAAGCCCAATAATAATCCTATTCTTCGCGCTTTTTCTCGACGAAACGGATTTTTCAGTGGGTGACTTTTGATCGCATGGACGATTAATAACGAGACCACACAGTAGAGTATTCCCGTCAAAGCTACTCGCCGGAAAAGTATTGAACTGACCTCCCGTGGGTATCGCACCTGAGAGATTATTCAATGCGACGTTGAAAAACGAGAGAAAATTGAGATCTTTCAGCGATGATGGGATTTCTCCGGTGAGGTTGTTCACGGAAAGATCCAATTTTTCCAAGTTAGTAAAATTAGATATCGTCGCCGGAATGCTGCCGGAAAATTTGTTAGTGCTTAGATCCAACGCTCGAGTATACTTCATCTGTCCAATCTCCACCGGAATATTCCCGCTCAGTTTGTTATTGTCGAAATATATCGCTGTTGGGAGATTCGACAACTGAGTATACTGAAAATTCGAAATATTGTTTGGCTGAACAAAAACCGGCAACTCGAGATTACTTTTATCCACCTCATCACTGTTTTCTTGAGACGTAAATCTTCGCATTTTGACTATATCCATCGGAAAGGGACCGGAAAGTGAATTAAATGATAAATCCAAGTAAAAAAGGTTTGGGAGGGTCCCGAACCAACCTGGGATTTGACCGGTCAAAGCATTATACGACAAATCAATCACTTCGAGCTTCACGAGACTAGCTAACCACTTGGGTATTTGACCGATGAAATTACACCCGCCTAAAGCCAAAACCTGGACATTCTGAAACCCTGTGTAACCTATTAAACTTGAATCATCCGGGAACGATTCACCATAAAAATTCTTGGATAAAATTACCGTACTAACGTTCTTGCAACCCATCATAATCCGAATCGCGGAAGTGATATTTGTTAAACTATTGTTTGAAATCGAGAGAAACGATAGAGATTGCAGGTTTATTATGTTCGGTAAAAGCTCTCCGGTGAGTTTATTAGTGGCTAACCGGAGTGCAGTTAATGATTTGCAAGAAAACAGACTTTCTGGCAACTTTCCGGTAAATTTATTATTCCCAAGATCAATTGTGCTTAAAAGGACGAAATTGGAGAAATTAAATGCGGAAAGTTCGCCTTCTAGAAGATTTACACGTAAATTCAGTGTCTTTAACCTCGTACAGTTCATTAAAGATTCTGGTATAGTACCATGTAAAGAGTTTATATGAAGGAGAAGCTGTTCCAAGTTGGAGAGAATCCCGATATTACGAGGTATGCCACCTGTCAATTCGTTACCATATAACGAAAGGATTCTGAGATTAACGAGATTCAAGATTCCTTCATTAATTACTCCACTGAGTTTATTCGCGTTTATAGATAGTTCTTTAAGTGTGGATACTCTGTAAAGATCGATGGGAATAGTCCCGGAGAGATTGTTCATACCTGCTCGGAAAACCTCGAGCCGGAAACACTCCCCGAAGCCTTCGGGAATAGAACCGGAAAAATCATTTAACGAGAAATCTAAGAGAGTAATGGATGAAGAAATACTGCAAATAAAGAAAGGAATCTGACCCATAAAGGTGTTATTGCTGATATCTAAGCTCCATAGCTCCTCAGCTTGCTGAAAAAACGGAGCTTCCACAGTCCCGTTGAAGTGATTGCTGGAAAAATTCACTATTTGAATAGTGATCGGTAACTTATCGGACACCGGAAGCTCCCCGGAGAAACGATTGAAGCTCAAATCAATACTCTGAAGTTTATTCAACGATGCGAAAAGGGTATCTGGGAGAGGACCGGAGAGCCAATTACGCGAAAGATCGAGTTCTACAAGACCTGTGAGATTGGCTATGGAGGAAGAGATTTTTCCGGTGAGTCCTCGTGACGGTAGAGATAATCTAGCCACGCGATCATCGGGATCACAAGTTACACCTTCCCAGGAGGTACAACAATCAAACGAAGCTGACCAATTCAAATTTAATTGACTAGAAATTCCAAGTGAGAATCCCAATAATGATTCTTGATCAATTTGATTGCAAGCACCATGATTAGTAGTTGCAAAGGAGGAAAGAATCACTAGAGGTATAATTAAGAAGAATTTAGAAAAGGGTGTGGAAGAAGAAGAAGAAGGATTAACAAGAAGATGAGGAATCAAGAGCATGGTTGCTCTAGAAACTGAGGAACTGATTAATTAGATGTAGGTATTTCAAATTCCATGAAAATGTTTATGCTGCTTCTAAATTTAAAGTTTAAATCACCATTTTTATATTATGAGAATAAAAAGAGAAAAATAGATAAGAAGAAGAAGAAGTGGTGTGATGTTGACATGGAACAATAGTTAAAGTTAATGTCTAAATTCTCATAAAGCGTTTACTTTTCCGACACATCCCTCTTGGTGGACTTTTTTTTATTTTTGTTTTAGGACTCTCAATGCTTTCCAAAAAGGTCTTTTGGCCAATATTATCTGTGTTCTAATTCTACTTTTGATCTCGATCTTGTATTATTCTCGATAAGATTCGAATTTCTAAATCACTACATTAGTTGGTCTTTAGTAAGTACTAACTGTACTACGGTAACTTGTTAACCAAATATGGTTTATGTTATCATTGTACTTTGAAACTCTCGTAATTTTATTCAAATTTTGACTTGGTTCAGCTTACAAGATATAACTAATAAATGAATATTTAGTGGAAGTAAAATCTCTGTATATCTGTATGCATATTCTAAGTTTTAAAAATCCAAATCCAGGATTAAAATAAGGAAAAGTATAGATACTCTTCCGTTCATTTTTATTTGTCCACTTTTTTGGTGCACGAGGATTAAAAAAGCAGTTAATACTCTTCATTTTAACACAAACACCCTTAATTAATATACATGATATCATTTATTACATTACTTTTTTTACTATTTAAATAGGGTTAATATTGGAAAAAGTAGGAAAAAAGTGTCTTGGTATTGATAAAGGGACAAATAATATTGGACACCCTCATTTAGAAAGTTGGACAAATAAAAATGGACGGAGGAAGTAATAGTATATATAATAATATTTTCGAGACATGTATGAGGACAATTTTGATCGAAATTTTAAGAGTTTTCTATATTTTTTTAAAAACACTGCAAGATGAACGGGAACTTAGAGCATTAAGGGGATCAGAATCCTGATGATACTCTAAGGCTAAGCTAGAAGCGTGAATAAGCAAAAATTTATAAAAAAATTCCTAAGAAAAAAACAAATAGTGTGTTTATATTGTGTAATGTAGAATTCATTTAGCTCAGTGAACGGTTGTGGCAAGGTATTTATTGTGATTAAGAACAAGCATGCTTTTACATGTATATCACAAACTCTCACGGGTAGGTGGGAGTTGTTACTGCTCCACAATGCTAACGATCGTATATAATTGATGGTTGAAAGTTGAGGATGACCTCAAACATAGCTAGAACCTTTTTATGGGTTTGGTGGTCTAGTGACTTGTTGAACACGCTTGTTAGGAGCTTTATCAAAGAAGATATGTGACAGTTTACCATCATATCTCGTCATCCTTGTGTATAACACTCTCGAAGAATTCGTCTAATGTACGTATATATGTTATCAGTAACCCTTAAACTATAAGGTATGTTTGGATAGATGGGGTATTTAGTAAAGAATGAGAGAAGAATATAGTAAATATGGCTCAAACTAAACACATATTGGATCTTCATACATACATCAAACATGGCTAGCATTGAAGGGATAATTAGGGACTTGATAGGTACGTGTATTAGTAGTTTTGATAGGGCATGCTATTTTGAGTCGGTTTTTGTTTCAGAATCCTATGTGTTGCATTATGGCCTCCAAATGGCAGAGTCAAAGAGTCTTGGTAAAGTGTGCATTGAGATTGACTCAGGGGACTTGCATGTGCTAGTGAAGGACGATATAAGATATGGGGATTGGTTAAATAATGTTTTACAAGACTATGGAAGTATTATACAGAATAGTAACTTTGAGTTATGTAAATCTACATAAAAGCCAATACTTGTGTAGATGAGGAGCCAAATCATTAAAGGGTCTTACGCAATATACATATCCACCCGAAGGCCTATGGAGCAGGATTACAAAAGAGTAGGCTAGCCTACTGGTCATTTTGACCTCCAATGTATGAAAAAATTGAGAAAGAGTTTTTAATCTTGTTTAACTTGAATAAAAAAATATGAAAAGGTTCGTTAATAAATATTTTTCGTGAGCATAGGAAGGAAAATAAAGGAATAGATTTATCATATAGTTAAATGCTCCATATACCTTTTTAAATAATTTATAAATAAAATTATGAACTAACTGAGTGATTAAATCAATTTAACTTAAATTTCCATCTTTTCATTCTTATAGCTTCAAATTGGAGGATTAAAAAGTAAATTATATAAAATATTATCAAAATCATTTACTAATTCCTATCAAATATACAATTATATAGTATATGTTTTCTTCTAGAGTATAATAGTTTGAACATTTAGATGAGTTGCTAACTTGATTTAGTATGAGAATTATATGAGTCAAAATATTTGTGGGTTCAAGTCTTTGTAATGTCACCCCAGTATAATTACCTATATACAAGGTTTAGAAATGAATATCACCTACAAGACTACATATGGGGGTGTTAAAATATAGAGATTTTCATTATTGATAAATATTAATATCATGATCTCTCTATATACAACGTTTGGAAATGATTATCGGCAACACGTGGAGAGCGTGTTGAAATGCAATGATTTTCACCATTGATAGATTTGAATACCGATATCTCAAATCCACTAAAATCATTTTTTTTTTTTATTATTATTTATATTAATGGATATATTACCCTAAGTATCTTAGAACTAACATGAGAGACCCCAAAACTCCCTTTCTCCTATAATATATAGCTAGATGCCAATTTTTCATCTTTGTGTTTAAAACCTTTTATTCCCTAGACCCCGTATATATTCCCCAATTCTAAACCCAAAGTCTAACACACGATAACACACACACACACAAGTACAAGAACACTCTCATATCTAAAAAATGAAACTCTGGTAATGGCCTTTAACTTCAGTGGTGGAGCTCACGCATGTGGTGGTTTAGCCACCATTAAGGGGCCTCAAAAGCCCATGCGTAAGAAAATTAGAACCATGACATTTCAACAAGGACTTATAATGTAATTAAAATAAAATTAAAAAAGTTGTTAGGTACCCCCTAAAAATGTAACCAGACACCAAAAAAATCCCTAGTTAAGCCCTTAAAAAACAAAAAATCTAACTAGACCTTTAAAATTCTCATTTTTAAATTTGACTTTGTTCAGGATGTACTAACGACTTTGTTGAATTTTAAGATTTACATTATAGTACATGTTGAAGAAGGAATTTTTTTCCTAGCAGCAAACATAGTCATTATTCAACATGACACTTGGAGATAACGCATTTTTGCTCTATCATTCTCGTCGCCATACCTTTTCTATAAAATTATAAATTTATATTTAAATTTATATTTAAATTTATATTTAAATTTATTATTATTTTATTCCTTATAAAATAATTATCATAATGGTACAAAAGTAAAAGAAAAAAAACGTACAATTACGATGATACCAAACTTTTAACTTAGTTACATCAAACTTTAGCCGTTGCTCGTGACACATTTTTAGTTAAGAATTGATTTGAACCCTTCTTTATACCCCCTTAGGGATATATATATATATATATCGCATGGCCTGAATTGTCTTGATTCTATTCCCACCATTTTTTTTGGACGATATTCCCACCATTAAATATCGGCAAACTGTATGTTAATTTTTCATTGTTTACTTTTTTTCTTTTTATATGTTTCAGTGATTTTCAACGTTTACTTTTTTTATTTATTTCCGTTTTATGTTTCATTACTTTTGAATATTGATTTTTTAGTTTTATTTTAAAATTTATATATTTAGTATATAAAGTAATGTTTAATTTATTAATTATAATTAGAAGTAGAATTGGTAAAACATAAAAATTTGAACCTTCTAGAAGAGTATAAAAATCTAGACTTCATAGGAGTTGTGTTTTGGGTATTTGGTATTTATACGTATTAACTTAATTATTTGACGTGAAATAGACTACGAATACTAACGGTTAAACTATAATAAAAAATAGTACTACAAATGTTTATCCATTTTAAAAGATTAAAATAGGGTGATTTACTTATACAGTCCACGGAGGATGTGTGATTGCCCATCAGGTCCAACCCGCCGCACTTTACATTCCTACCCTTAGTAACCCATTAATTAGGAATTAGTTACCAAAACAAATTGTCCTGATTCCATGCAATCAGTCAAAAATGGATTATTGAAATTTGAAATGTAAAAAAAAAAGGCAACTGGTGGCGATGACTAAGAAGACTGCTGTGAAGACGACCAAGAAGATGCAACCCGCCGATGATGGTAGAAAAAAGAAGGGTCTGGAGAAGAAGACGACGACCCATCAAATAAGCGATGATGAGTTCGTTGAAGAGTTTCCGACTAACCCATCAAAACAAAAGGCAATTGATTGCGATGAAGAAGGTATTCTGAAGATGAATAAGAAAGGCAAGAAAGTAATGGTTCATGGGCAAACGAGTGGGGACTGTGTTTTAATAATCTTTCTACCAGAAAACCTGTGTGTGTTGGTCTCAATTTGTGGCTGAGATTGGTATAATATATATGTCATTTGGGTGGGTAATGTTTGAAAAATCGGTGATGTGACTGTTAAATATGATGGGTTACAAAAAATATAGTGAGAATGAATGTGGTGGTTTACATGTGTAACTTTAATGGGTTGTTTGTCAAAAGTGATGGTAAATGAAAAGTTGAACAAAAATTATGTATCAGGTGGGTAATGTTTGTAGTTATGTTGATGGGATACCTTTGTTGTTTTGATGGTGTGTGCGTTAAAATTGATGGGTTACCTTTGTTGTTTTGATGGTGTGTGCGTTAAAATTGATGGGTTACCTTTGTTGTTTTGATGGTGTGTGCGGTAAAATAGATGGGTTACATTTTTCTCAGGAATGTGCAGTAATATCTTCATGCGTAACCCATCCATACAAACCATCGACACTACCTAACACACCACTGATATTCCATACGTAACTCCAGCCGAGCACCACCACCACCTAAATCTTCATTGCCATGGCTTCTGAAGAAGTATAGAGACTTGGCTTATGAAGAAGGAGAGCGACATGGCTTATGAATAAGGAGACCGACAGTTTTCTGAGTTGCTGCAGCGACAGCTGCCGCAGATGAAGGGAGAGACACGATGGATTTCTTGAGTGGTGTATGGAGAGCCAATGAAAATGGCTGTTGGTGGCGAAGAATGGACGATGGTGTATAATGAATCGTGGAAAATAATAACAATATTACTATAATTATTAGCTATTATTAAGAGATATTATTTGATTAGCTAAAAAATAGGAATCTGTTACTAATTTAAATGATATTGTGTAACTATAAACGTGGTAACTAATAGGGGTACAGATGGAATACTAAAAAAAAATGGACTTTCATGGGGGTGGAAAAATTCCTGGACCCTATAGAGGTGGAATGTTGTGTTTTTGGACTTAATTTGATATTATCTCATTAAAATACTTATTTGTTCTATTTATAGTATAATAAATATTTTGTTGTAACCTGTGTAAATTAAAAATAATCTAAACTTATTGTATATTTTTATTTATTCTTAATTAAATTATGCTTTTGACAAAAAAAAAAAAAAAATTTGGAATCTTTTTCCCAATTTTTTTCGTAGTTTTTATTTTCTAATGTCAAGATAAAACAACTCTTGTTTATTTTCTGAAAACATGTGATGCGATGATGTACATATGGTCTCAGCTGTAACGAACTGAAATCATAATAAATAAATAAATAATGTCAGACAAGGCGACGCCTGAACTTTTCATTCCCTCAATTTATCAAAAAAAAATTAAAATAAGCATTTAAATATATATTTTAATTTGCAAGTTGTCCAGACTAAATAAAAAAATTATATAATAATTTGCAAGTTGCCTGTTTAACAAATAGGACCAATTCCTGATTGTTTTTTTTTTTTTTTATCTCACATCAAAATGTCAATTATTTTAAAATTCAAATTTAACACGTTACTATATAGAAAAGTAATATGAAAGGTAATATAGAAGCTAGTAACTTCGAATACATGTTTGGAAGTGTTTTTTTAGAGAAGCATTTAAAAGTGTTTTTAGCATTTTAAAAGTTTTTTTAGCTTTGAAAAGTACTTTTTCGAGAAGTACCAAATAGGTGCTTCTTAAAAAAAACACTTAAAATAATTTTAGATTTCAAAATTATTTTTAATAATTTTTTTAAATATTGAATTTTAATCTAAAAGAACTTTTTTTACTCTGAAATAAGCACTTCCAAACGGGCAAGTCGCTGACGAGCAGTTTGAGATCAACTCAGAGAAAAATTCGTTCAAGATCGGTTAGAATATAAACAAGTTCAAGCTCAAGCTCCATTTTAAACTCGATAAGTAAACAAGTCTGCTCGAACTCGTTTAAAATCATACAAATTATAATTAATATATTATCTACTTATAAATATATTATTAAACCTTCAATATCAAATTGGATATTTTTAATTTTTTTAGACATTTATTTTTTCATTAATGTTATGTTTCATACATTCATACCACACACTCCATTAAATACCAATTGTTCATGAAAGTCTCATTTCAACCATAAAAAACTAATTGTACATAAGAAACTCGTGCTCGACTCTAAAAATGATGGTTCTATAAGTTAAACAAACAAGTTCTAACATTTCTGATTTGGATCATTGGACGCTCGAGCTCGACTCGATAAAATTTGATCGGCTACTTCGGCTCAACTCGAAAAATTTAACAAACAAGCCTGTACATCTAGTATTCGGCTCGACTCGGCTCGTATACAACCTTAGTCTATGCAAGTAAGCAGCATAATGATTTGAATGATAAAAATATAATACAGTTTAAAAGTGAAATTATCTATTAATAAAATATTTGGCCACTTTTAAGAATTTTTAATATATTTTGATATAAGTAATTTTAATTAATTTAAAGGATTTAAATTAAATTTTTATTCAAAATCTTTAATATTAATAAACAATTTTTGTTTAATATGATTATTTATTTACACTAGAACTAAAAAATGTCAAAGTTTATAGATCAAATATTTATTTATATTTTTAATGGTCGATCAAAATTATTTGTTAATCACCCACACTAACTATTATAACCATCTTTTTTCAAGTAGTTAATATTATAAATAAGGAAATTACAAAGAGCACTAGTAAGGTTGACCAACCAACCTGATACAAAAACAAACATAAGACAAGGAAAACATTATAAGACAGAAATATGTAAGATAACACACACTAAGGTCTAGCAGGAAAGTGCTCTAATATCTCGATAACTCGACAGTTCTCAAAACTCATTCCGGTCATCCAAAGAGAACCAAAGATCAGTCAACGAAACAAACCACCAAGCAATCGACAATCGACGAAAAATACACAAAGTAGGCAAGCAACGGTACTCAGGAGATTGCACCACAAGCAAAGGTGGTAAATGCGCCACATTAAAGGGTGAAAGAGGTGGAGATGGAAAGGAGGAACCAAATTGTCAACGAAATCAAAGGAGCACGGCCTAAACTCGTCTACGAGAAACAAACTACCGCAACCCAGGTTCAAACAATAAAAAACTAAACAAGGAACTCCATGAGTGAACGACAAACACCCGAGACTTACCTTGGCAGATTCTAATGAAATGAAACGCCATGCCAAAAGTGAATCACCACCAACATCCAGTTGGATTAACCAACAGTAAAGGATAAAAGGAAACCAACAGAACATCAAACGAAACCCTGACAAACCAACTAAACCGGTCAAATTCGTTGAGCAGGCATCCGTATAGCCTCCACCAAACCAACCCAATAGATCATGATTCCCAATAACCACTCATGAATGGCAACCAAAAGTGACCAGGGGAATAAATAACTATCAAGAAAAGTATAGTAAAGACATAACTAGAAAATTTCAATGAAAACTTGAATACCTAAGCGGCAAAACTGGACAACCTCGGGAAGATCGTTGTAGAGGAAACAATAAAGCATCCACCACAAAAAAAGTTTAGGAATAAGCGACACCATGAATAGAGCACAAAGCAACTCTTGCTTCACAACCATGTCTAAAAACTGAGCAATTTTACCAGTAATTAGCAAGGCAAGTCCCAACCGCATCACAATCCACTTCTCAAGATCAACACAACAAGACCAGGCCATA
Organism: Nemophila menziesii; assembly: GCA_029959085.1. Lineage (NCBI taxonomy): Eukaryota > Viridiplantae > Streptophyta > Magnoliopsida > Boraginales > Hydrophyllaceae > Nemophila > Nemophila menziesii. The sequence continues at coordinate 59,350,957 of JARWIR010000003.1, read as the reverse complement.
ATTTGCAGACTTAGCCCAATTCCCAACAATGTTGACTGGAGAATCCAGAAACACAAAAGTCTTTACCCAAAACAGAACTCCAGACCCAATCCAAAAACAAACATCAATTGAAGTAGGCCATCTAAAATCAAAGCAAATTCAAAGCTTACCAACACCCGGAGTTGCTTGCGCCTTAACACCAAAGGAGGTTTAACCATCAATAGAACCCCCCCAATGTAGGAGGAGGCCGTAGATTCACCATTTGCAGAAAGAATAGCCGTTGATATAGATGGTAAAAGAAACTCAAAATCCCAAAGAGGAGCCAGAGTTACGCCGGAGGAGCAATAGAAGACGAAAGAAATGAGAGACAAAATATTAGCCAAACTACTACAAAACACAGGTTGAAAAGGAAAGTAGAAATAAAAGGAGACCATGGTTGCCGTCGTCACCGGAAAAGAAGAGGCAACCGGGGCAGATTTGAAATTAGGGTTTTGAAAATAAAAAGAAGAATTAAAAGAGTTTTTGAATAAAGTTGGGGACAATCTATTATAACTATTCAATATAAATCATTATTACTTTTCCCACTATCTAATAACAATAGCTAATCCTGATCACCAACTTGTCCAAAAAAACAAAAAGAATCTTAATCACCAAGTCATACTACCTTATCAAATATTCCATTTTTAAGATTTAGCCACAAGTCAAATGATTATAACTGTTTTCTGCAATGATTTGAGTATAACATAATTCTTAGTCATCAACATCAACAGTTTTGGATCGACTAACATTGCACGCTTAAATAATTGTTCAGAACTTAAATCAACTAATTCTTAATTATTAAGTTAAAATGTTAATAAAAACTCAAACATGTAAACTGACATTTTCTTAAAATAACCTAATAATAAAAGATGCTAAAATGCATACGCCACTACATTATTCATATAACTGAGATAACTTGAATTTTTTATATATATATATATACTAGGTATTACCCGTATCTGAAAACACTTTAAAAAAAAAAATCAATTAATCGGCAATTTATTTACTTCAATTTTTTTTTAAAAAATCAGATAAAACTTACGTTTAAGATCATGATTTCATGGTGGTCTAATATTTAAACATTCATGGTTTAGGGTTTAAAATTCAAGTTTAATGAAATTATATGGCAAAATCAAAATTATTTTTTGATTTTATGTTTAGAGAGCGAATTGTGTAACTTTTATCTATTATTTAAAACAATTTTACATTTAAACATTTTTCGATTGTTATATTAAATTATATATAATTTGTTGGCTATAGCTTAAATAAAAAGTTCAATTTCCATAAATCGAAACTGAACCTTCTTGATAAAAGTAAGATTAGGTAGCCAATAAATGACCGAGAGATTAAATTAGCTAGGTTCATGAGCATGGATCAAACACGTGACCTTCAAATCTGCATGGTAACTCTCATATAATTTTGGACCATTATATAGTTTATCAAAGTATGATATAATAAAAAACATAGACAAAATGATATCAAATAATATCTTCTAAACAAAATGATACAATTTTTAAAAAAAATATATATAAAATAAAGTGTTTATTCAAAATTATTGATACATCATGTAGATATGAAAACATCCCCTGAACATCACAAATCAATGTGCTAAAAAAATGAACGAAAAATAAGTAGTTCACTTCGAGAAAATATTAATAAACTGAAAATAGTTAATCCAAGTAACTAACTTATTCAAAAGACACACCCCAATGATAAACAAATTATGTCATATTTTCATACCAGCATTTATGGTTAATTTCAAGATTAGTTTTCAACTACTTAACTCATGAGAACTCATGAGGTGTAGCGAGAGGATATGATCATTAGATTTTCCAACATTACCACTCATCGACTAAATTCTCATCTACCTAATTGCCATATATAACCCACATTAGGTACAAAAGTAATACATATCAATCTACTTAATTAAGAAATCAATCATAAAAAAATATTAATAAGACTTACCATTCAACAAAATATGACCTGGTGATATTATCTTAAAGAAAGTCTCTCATCTAATCTAATCTGGAAATCCAAACAAAATAGAGTAAATAAACCGCAGTTATAACCAGTGCGTAACATTAAAACAACCAATTAATTCCATTGATCCTAAATGTTATTAGATATAATATGATATTGAGAAATAGTAGCCGTAGATAATGCATTGTCTCGACAATCAAGAGATAAAAAAAAAAAATTATGGCAGAAAATGACAATGTGCACATGGCCTGAAACAAAAAAAAAAGGTCTTAAAAAGAATTTACTTCACTTTATCATAGTATAGTGTTAGTTCATGATTTTGGAATACAAGAGTAATATAATTGTCTCTTCATCTTTATCTTCTTCTTCTTCTTCTTTAGTTTATAATGTTATTGCTCTCTCCATATTTCTCCATCTAGTTTAGCTTATATTATCCTAGTTTATAACACGTTATCAGCACGAGTCTCTACCGATCAAATCAATGAAGAATATTTCCAGAGATGATTTATATTGCTCTATTCTATATATATATATTTCTTTTCACATAGAAAATAAGAGAGAGTATTATAAGAACTTTCCATTGCAACCGATAAATATTATATGGACTTCCATTGCATCATATACAATACTATTATACTATTCAAGTAGATAAATCGGTTATCACTTTAGAAAAAAATAGAGACCTGGAGCCTATATGTAAATATAATTTTGAATGGCTTAAAAATGAAACGAGATGTTTTTCTAGGCTTGAAGCCTACAATACCCGAAGCATGAAAAAATAACCGTATAAGCATGGAAAAATAATCATATAGGCCTGAAGCCTAAAGTTTATATTATAGGCCCGAAGCCTAGGAAATAAAATATATGCCCGAAACATAAAAAAAATCCAGAATCTAATGCTATAAAGGCCGGAAATTATATCATATGGAGTAACATATGAAGAATCTTCAATTTATAGGTACGGATCCTAAAATAAAATTCTATATGCCAAAAGCATATACTGAAATTTAAAGGCCTGAAGCCTATATGTATTTTTAGAAAGCCTGAAGCTAATTATTAATTTTAAAGGGCTCGAACCCTTAATAAAATTCAAAACCCGAAAGCTAAAATTAATGTTGTAGACTCGAAGTCTCAATTTCAATTTAAAAGCCCGAAGCTAAAAATTAATTGGGTAGACTCGAATTCTCAATTTCGATTAATATAGATGATACTATATGTAGATTTATTTATCATCTCGAAATTAAAAAAATAGAATTGGTATAACTTTGAGAAGTATGGGGGAATTGAACTAGAGACTTTAAATAGTAGAGTATTCGGGTATAACCACTAGGCTACACATGTATTTTGTCTTATACTAATAATTTTTTAATAATATACTCTACAATTTCTACTTTTTGTTATATATTATTCACATACTACAATTTATAGGCCCGAAGCCTAAAATTGAAATTTATATTATCGGGAGCATATACAAAAAATTATAGGCCCGAAACCTAGAACTCGATTTATATGCCAAAAGTATCTAACAAATTTTATAGGTCGGAAACCTATCACAAATTTATTATGCCAGAAAAATAAAATAAAATTATTTAAAGGCTTGAAGCCTAGATCAAATTTTAAAAGTTTGAAACATGTTTCAATTTTGTTATAATTTCTATAAAAGAATTGACGAACAAAATTTAACTTGTAAAGAAATAAAATCAGCAGTTGTATTACTTACCTTGTGAAATATCTGGAAGGCTAGAATGAAAGGTTTCTTTGAAAAAAAGAAATGGGCAGTCCAAGAAATCATTGAGAAAACAAAATTTTCCATAAAACATCTGTTTGATAATGAAGTAACTAAAACACAATGTCAAGATGATGATAACTAAAATCCGATATTAAGTGATGATGCAGATATGGTATGGCTATGTGATTCATCGCACGTTAATAGTTGGGAACCAACTAGTATGGCGTCTATCGTTGTTAACAAGGAGGGTAAAGTAAAGAATATTAATACAAAAAGAGCAAGAGTTAACAGTAGCCTGGAAGGGGAGATGTGGTCGGTTTTATTAGCCATGAGATCGGCCGCGGATCTTGGGATTAAGAGTAGTTCTTTCTACTCAGACAACCTTGAGGTAGTTCAAGGTATTAATCGAGGTGTAGGGATCGACTGGAGGATCCGCCCAATGGTTTTCGAGGCATGGAGGTGGATAGGAAGATTCTGGTTCTCCTTTGTGTGTTCTAAAAATAAGTGCAATAAGGATAAGAGAACCACAACCGCAAGTGTACGGTTGTCCCAAGTAATATATGTGATAATACAGATTCGTTCTCAGGGACGGAATGGTTGACTCTAATGTTTATCAGATAGTAGTTAATTGCACGTGAAAACAAGTAAATGATTTTGAGAATTGTTTGTTTTGGTTTTCTAAGACTAAGACAATAAATTAAAATATTAAATTAATGCAAGGATTAAACTAGACACAAGAAAATAAAGTGTTTACGCAAGGTAGGAAAGGCAGTACTTGAGAGACGTAAGGATTTCACCTAATTATCATTCATTTCATGTCATGTTTAAGGGACAAATCGGTAAATATGTATTGGTCGGGATTCGTAATTCTCCTTAACACCGTCAGGGTGGACTAAGGAGCAACTTTCAAGTGCTACAAACCCCGTCAGGGTGATTATAGTCTACTTTCAAGTGATTAAGTCTAATTTACCCAATTGGTCATATGTTTAATTAAGCTTGTCAGAGTCTCTAATTTCTAACCTACATTCATTAATTAGTTCTGTACCCAGACCCCCCGTCAAGGTGATCCAATCGCCACTAATTGGAATAGCCTAGATACTAAGTCCTATGATTGGTTAATTACGTCAATTATAGTGAATAAAAGCAAATTAATGAAAAATACAATTTACCCAATTTGATTTCAATTATAAAAATCTCAAATCCAAACACTTGAAACAAAATCAAATTAGGATTAACCCATTATGCGTTCTCAAGCACTAATTAAGTTTAGCTCATAATAAATAAAAAGACAAAAACTAAAGAATTAAATAAGTTCATCATGTTTTACAGAATAAAATAGAAGAACCTAATTATGGAGTTGAATTGGCTGAGAATTGGAGATATAGACAGTCTCCAGCTCTTGCTTCTTCTCTTCCTTCCTCTAGCTTCTTCTCTGGTGTCTGACTCTTAAGCGTATGAAATATTATGAAAAAGGTGTGTGAAAATAGAAGTCCAAAGCTCTTTTATAAGCTGAAATTCGGGTTAGGGTTTTTCACAAGGATTAAGTGAAGTAGAAAAGCTCAAGTCCACTAATTAAGGGCCCGTTTGGAAGTGCTTATTTTAGAGTAAAAAAACGCTTTTGGAATAAAATTCAAAATTTAAAAAAATTGTTAAAATAATTTTGAAATCTAAAATTATTGTAAGTGCTTTTTTCAAGAAGCACATATTTGGTGCTTCTCAAAAAAGTGCTTTTCAAAGTTTAAAAAACTCTTAAAATACTAAAATCACTTTTAAGTGCTTCTCCAAAAAAGCACTTCCAAACGTGCACTAAGTCTAAATCTCGTAACTGCTGCACTACCTCCACTAAAATAGCTCTAACCGGCTCGATTCAACTCGAATTGACCTCATTCTAGTTGCTAAAGTTCCGTAACTCAATGGGCAACAATTTCTCTTCACAAGTAAGGGGCTAAATCCACTCTTAGATGACTCGAATTTAGCAACCTTTATCAACTTTCCAGATTTGTAGCTTCAAATTATCAATTCTTTTGGGATATTTCTTCTTGCTTTGACTTCATTACAAGATCTTTGACTTTATTCTTTAATTCCTCTCCTAGCTAGTATTCAAAACCTACAACTTTTCACTCAAAACAAACCATATTACGCGCAAAAGTTTAATAAATAAAAAATATTAGAATTTAAAGAAAAAAATCGATTTATTGCATTTAGCACAAAAAGTCTATCTAAATAGTCAAATAAACACCAAAAATGATGTCTCCCAAGGGAATAAAATTAGAACATTTAGGGAGAGATCATATTCCCATAATGGAAAATAAGCCATGTCAGAAGGAAATTTAATGGAGTGGCAGACATCCTCGCTAAAAGTGCCAGAATTAATTTAGATATATCTAATTGTCCTAGTAGGTCGTTAGTAGAATTTATTCTAGTATCAATAACTTATATACGAGATGTACCAGACATCGATGATAGTTTTTAATATTTGACAAAAAAAAAGCCTAGGTCGAATTTTTAAAGGGTGCTTTGGATTAAATTCTTAAGACTCGAAACCTATATGGATTTTTAAAGTCTTGAAGGTGGTAAAAAAAACTCATATAGATATCATGGATATTTAAGAATCAAATTGTGTCATATGTAACACAATGATTTCATTCATAAAAGATACAAAAAATTAGGGGGAGGAATGTTGAACCAAATAATTTATGAAGTGAACCAACTTTTGCAATAATTTATGCAAGATTTGCATGATCAAATTTTCAAACCTGCAACCTCCCTTATCAATGTTCATAGTGTTACCATTTGGACAATTTAATAATTTGTTAGTAAATTGGACAAAAACAAATGTTAGTACAATTTCAGGTACTACTAAATTAAGTGAGGATTTCAAACGGGCAATTGTAATATTATCTAGTGGAACAAATATACGTCTTCTTGTATCAAATCACGCATATACTCCTGAAGTAGCTATAGCGCGAATAAAGGTTTTACAAAATATTATGAGATTGTTTGTCTCGTAAGAAGCAAAGTAATAAATTATTGATATAATCATAATTCGTGTTCCATTTACATATTACTATTCCCTGAAGTGATTAGAATTACATTTCCTAAACGAATGCAATAACTTTAAAATGCATATCAAAATAAACATTGTGGTGACAAAATTTGATTGAACAAAATCACATTCTATAGCTCAAAACCATTCCATGTGGTGGATAGAATTGCATTCCTTGTAACGATTGTTGAATTTTTTCAATCTCTTTGAAAATGGATATGTACACAAAACTGGTAGGGTTAATTACGATTAAATATTATATTCGCTGGCTAAATTATTCATTATAGTGAATAAAATTACATTTCCTGAAGAAAATGCTACGTCTTTAATGTGTATTGAAATCAGCGTGGTGGTGATCATAACTCCACCTGAGGTTGAAAATCATGATAGTGTTTCAGAGTTTGCGTCGCTGGTATGTTTTCCTAAAGTATATATAATTTATATATATGATTGTTCTTACTAGAATTGTTGTTTAAGAAAAAAGGAGGTAAGGACAGCAAGATTTATCGTGAAATAAAAAGATTAGATGCAAAACATACCGGAAAAGGGCGAGGTTAATTATTTCATGAGAATACAAAGGAAAAATAGGATACCGTCGCTATACTTCTAAACTTCAAGGTTACATAATTATTCTCCAGAAGTAGATATTATTGTAGCTAGAAGTATTTTGAAAAAAGAAAAAAATAACGTTAAGACCTTTTACAGATTTCATGTCATGAAAGTACTCCTGAAGTAGTAATATCGTAAGTAGAGTTTTATCCCAATATTAGGGTTTAACATTATATTTTCTTGTAAACTATAACGTTTCATTCCTCGAAGTGAATGGAGCTACATTCCCTAAAGTGAATGTAACTGTTTTCATTATCTAAATAAATAGACGCGTGGACGACAAAATAAGTGAATTAATGTTGTATTCCCTGATTCGAAATTATTCCCTGAAGATATAGAATCACATTCTCTTAAGCAACATCATTATTTCCAGCTTGTACAAAAATTGACCTTGTAATGGAAATAATTGAGTGACTTAAATACTGTTTTCCTAGCTAAAAAACATTCCTTGAAGTGAATGAAAGTGCGTTTCTGGAAGAAAATGCAATGTTTTTTAATGTGTCTGGAATTGACATCTTGGTCAGCCGAACTGAAGGCGAAGTTAAGGTAAGAAAAAAAAAATCCTTACCACCAGAAGTGGAATAATAAGGAATATCTTGAAAGTAAAAGGTCACGGTAAATAATCCATCACGAAATGATAAGCATGATTATTATCGATAAAGTGGAACTATATAGTTTTCGCGTACTTGTGGAATACTAAGACATTTAGTTGATCTAATTAAAAGTTATTGGATGCCCAAAAGTTATGTTACCTTGTGGTGCAAAATTGGCAAATTATGTTAAAGTAAATCCTGAAGAAATTTGCTAAATTTAAAGGATAATATCCAAAATTAGTATTTTGTATAAGCCACAAGTGTCCGTAACAATGTATATCTTTTGCATTATTTAATAAAAGTCTCACAAGAAGTGTGTATGAAAATAAAATATGTATTTCTTTGGGGTTATATATACAGATTCAAGCAGTTGAAACGCTCATTGTGCAAAAGAAAAGTTGTCATAATCCAAAGAACTTTGTATTGTTAAATGACTAATTTGGTCAACTAGTGATAGTAATGATATGTCGACTAATAGATTATTCACTTGGTCTCAACTTAAAAGAACCAAAAGATTCATTTTACCAAGTGACTACCCCCTTATTAGGGGGAGAGATAAGTCAACCTGAAGTTGCGTGACGCATGGTGGAATACAATTTATTATATCATTTATATCCACAAACTAAAGAATAGAAACTTGATGTTAAAAGGAATATCTATGTGCAAAGTATTGCAAATAATATACCTAATACATTCGCAAGTAGAATATTTCAAAATCCTAAAATATGTTGTAAACACTCCAACATAGGTTGTTGTCCCATATAAACACATAACAAATATTATAGTGAATGTATCAAACCAACGCATGAAGCATGGTAAGCCTGCAGATTTAAAGTATACCATGCCCCAAAGAAGAAAATCTCATGAGTAAATGATTAAATGGTAAAAATTGTGGAATATGCACTCCACGTGATACGACACGAATTATTGAGCCAACTAATGTTGGCACATGCATTTCTCTTAAAGAAAGTAATGGTCATCAAATGACCTAGGTACCTAAATACGAGAAAATTTATGTAGATTATTAGTCTACTGAAAATATTTAAAACTGTTAGAATAGTTTATGGAATTAATATATTTTCATTTAATATAGCGCTTGAAATAAATAATAAGGATCCTAAACCAAAAAGTGGTGAAATATGTCGACGACAATAGAAAGTGTAATAGTAAATTTTGAAATAAAAAAACACTACTTGTATCACGAAGCAGAAACCTAGATTTAAATGAGGAGACGTCCTCATTCTTATGTTATTGATACAGTGTAGTGATTATTAGATGGATATTAAAGTTTTTGATAAACAAAATAGGTGCTAGAAGCATGACATGTGCCCAAACAAGAAAGGTGTTTGAAAGCACAACAAGAGCCTGAAGCAATGTAGGTACTTGAAGTACTTAGAGCATTTACGTATGAAATTATCAAAAATTGAGAAGATCCTGAAATATAAAAGTTCCTGGAGTATAAAAGTTATCGAAGAACGTAATTTATTTAAATCACAAGAGAAAAATGTATGAATTATGAAAGGCCTCGGTAATTGTTGTCATAATGAAAATGATGTGATATTTGCGTATTTTACTCTTTTTCCTCCACTAAGGTTTTTTCCCCACTGAGTTTTTCCTAGTAAGGTTTTAACGATGCATGCAAAGAATATTCATCGTCGAAGGAAGTATAAACTCTTTTATTGATCAAGAAAAAGATTCACTAATTAAAGTTTCATTCACGATGACATCAGGTTCAAGTCCGCAAGTATCTAATATATTTAGAAATATGTTATGTCGTAATGAGGGGGAGAATATATTGATTTCTTCATTTTTTTTCCTTCACCACGGTTTTTCCCATTGGGTTTTCCTGGTAAGGTTGTAACAAGACAAACTGAATACGTGTCATAACCCCCAAGGATTAGTGTACTCTTTTTCCCTCATCAAGTTTTGTCCCAATGAGTTTTCTTGATAAGGTTTTAATGAGGCATATCTTTCAGTGAATATCCAAGGGAGAGTGGTATGAAATATTTATTTAAGTGGATTATTCAACACACCGAAAAGAAGTGTGGTTTATGTCATTCAACATACTAAAAATAAATGTGGTTTATCTTCAACAAAGATATACCGATGGTATTGTATGACGATACTATTTCTTGTACCACACATAATTAGAATGGCTACATCAAAGGAGACAGAACAAAACATATTTCAATAAAGTCTCCTACACACACGAGCTATGGAAGAATGTGGATATTGATACTCGACAGATTCAATCACGCACGAATTTTGTAGATTTTCCTGATGAAATCATTGTCAACCACAATATTCAAGAAGTAGGTCCACAATATTGAAATACGACAACTAAGAGATCTTTTGCCAACATCAGGGGGAGCGTAAACAAGACTGTACTCTTTTCCCTTCGTCCAAGTTTTGTCCTAATGGATTTTCTTGGCCAGGTTTTAACAAGGCAACGTTTCAATATGATTATTTCCATCTATATTTACTCTTTTCCCTTCGACCAAGTTTTTATCCCGCAAGGTTTTCTTGGCAAGGTTTTAACGAGGCATATTTTCTAATGGATGGACATTCAAGGGGGAGTATTATGAATAAATATAATAAGGTCCAAAGGTCAAAGGTTTTCCAAAGGCAAGTGAAGGGTATTTTCTTTCCCTATAAATAGAAGACATTTCCTTGTAATAGTGTTAGTTCATGATTTTGGAATACAAGAATAATATAATTCTTTTTTATCTTTATTTTCTTCTTTTTTTCTTTTTCTTCTTTAGTTTATAATGTTAATACTTTTTCCATATTTCTCCATCTAGTTTAGTTTATATTGTCCTAGTTTAAAACAAATTTTACAAATTTTAATAGTTTCATTTAATTGTATTAGATTATGAGTTTTCGATAAATCTACTATTTTGTATAACAAGTATTAGTCATGTTAAGAACTATTTTAAAAATATTTCAAACAGGCATATTGATAAAGAAGTAACGTGGTTTTTGGAACGTCACAATTTTAAGTTTTTTTAACTCAGAATTTGTATACATGTTATTGATTTCATTTCTTAATTATAATTTTACCCCTCAACAAAATAAACTTTCTAATCACTTTTGTGAATTTTTATTAATATAAAGGATTCAACATAAAATTTTGTTTAAAATCTTCAAACTAATAAATTAATTTTCATAAAAACACAATAATAATCTATATTTAAATGAACTAAGATTTATTTCTTAAGAAGATAGTTGACAAAAAAAATCTTAAGAAGGTATAAGTCAAATTTGATTATTCTACTTTGGTTTACATGAGAACATTTATATTTTAAACATATTGAAAATATCCTTGCACTAATGCTAATGATAATAGAAACCAGTATATAAAATATAAAATAAGTATTATCTTTCCCACTATCTAACAACACTAGCTAATGTTAATAACCCAGTCATACTACCTTCTCAAATATTCCATTTTCAAGATTTAGCTACAAGTCAAATGATCATCAAGGTTTGAGTACAACATAATTCGTATTAATCAATAGTTTGGATTTCCGTCCAAAAAAACAAAAAAATAGTTTGGATCGACTAACCTTGCACGTTTAAAAGAAGAATCGGTTAGAACTTAAATCAACTAATTAAAAATTATTAACTTAAACATTAAATAAACCTCAAACATGTACCTACAATTGCTATGTGCGGCTAGATTATTCATATAACTGACCAAACTAAATATATGAAAACATACCATTATACTCAGAAGAAGTAGAGTGCAATAAGTGATGCAGTCCCCACTCCCCACTATTCAGAGGTTCAACGAGAATTCGACCAATTCTTTTCTTTTTTAATTTAATAAAAAACGTGAGTAAAAAATAAATCCTCATTGAAGAATTAGTTAACCCCTCAAATGAGTATGAAATTTTGTGTTACTGATATTTAGCTGCCATATAGAATAACATACACATGACTCAAAAAAAGAGGCTTGTCTATTGCAAATCCGACGGTTAAGGTATTCTACTAACTGGGCCCAACACGTGGATTAAATCTTACTGAGTCACGTGACTTATAATGAAAACAATCACTCCTAGAACTTGTGTAGGGAAGGGAAAACATTATCATCAACAATTTTTATAATTCATCATTAGAGAGAGAGAGAGAGCAGAGCCCACATCATAAAGGACACAATATTACAAAAAGAATAATAAAAATAACAAATATTACATGCTCTTTAACTCATTATGGGGCTCCCCATTTTCGAGAAAGGCAAGAAACTAAAACTTTTTTTTGTCTAATATTTAACCTTCTTATACATTACCACAAAAAAGTTAGTTTGTATTCATTCATTTATTCCATAAACCTTCTCAACACATTTATAGTCAGCTTCCATGCATAATTTTACTCAATATCTGCATAAAATTGCAACAATTTAGTCTCTTTTATAATCTGTTATTAGACATTAAATAGTATAATAACTTTTACCATTTGCTGGATCAATATGAACAAAGAAACTAGCAGCAACTATGAGATAACACAAAATAAGCATCAACCCCTTAAAATAGTTTGATGTTCCTTCCTGGACACAAAATAAGCATTATAATTACATTATAGGTCCCTATATTATGATTATGAAAATGAGACAAACCTGTAACATAAAGGCAACCACTAACACTGTAATGAAAAGTGTAGCAGTTTCAAAGAGCTGAAAATTCAAGTCCATATGTTCTCCCATTATCCAACCAGCCACCACACAAAATGGAATCTGCATTTATCAAAAATTACACTTTAGGTCCCTTCCTATAGTGTGCAAAAAAGATAAAGGAAAGAAAAATCTTACCACAAACATAGCTATCTGAGTGGACGATCCAATCGCAACACCAAGGGTAATATCCTGTAAAATGGACACTATTAATAAAATTACCAAGTAGGTCCCTGTATTTATGCAAACACTCACAAGCTTGTCCTTCATAGCAAACATAATAGCACTTGCATGTTCAGCAGCATTTCCTACTATTGGTAGCAAAATTACACTAATAAAAGCTACAGGCATATTCATTGAATCAGAAGCTCCCTGAAAAAGAATCAAGAAAATTTTAAGGACTTATAATGCAAATAATACAAGGACCTATATCACAAAAATACCTGTATAGCATCAACAAGATAACCAGACAAAACAGAGATCCACAAAGTCAATATCGAAAGCCATGCAATACATTCCCATTGAGTAATCTCTGGTACTTCCTCTTCTTCATTTTCTTCAGTATTATTTTCACTCTCCTTTAGAACATTCAAAGTTAATTACACTTTAGATCCCTATATATACACACATTAACACTTTTTCACTCCTTACCTCACCAATAGAAGTGTACAAAGTACTTTGAATCTTAAGCTGAAAGAAAAGATAACTCGCATATGCAATAAGCATAATACAACTACTAAATCTCGAAAGTGCCAGCTCAGATTCCCCAAAATGTACCTCTGTACGAGTAAAATGTAGTACAGCTGGAAAAACTAATCCCATAACCGCCATTAATAACAAACCCGAGTTAACCAAAGCAGTCTCCTGTAACATTTTAAAGTTAATTTACTATTTTAACCTCCGTTATAAAAAGAAATTAACCTTGCTAAAGAGTTGAAATTTTTGACGATGAACAATTCCACCACAAAAGAAAGCACATCCAAGTACTAATAACATATTTGATAAAATTGATCCAAGTAATGATTGTTGAACAACTCTGATCATTCCTCTTTTTAATGCATACATTGAAATTATCATTTCTGTAGCATTACCAAATGTAGCGTTTAATAATCCCCCAACTGCATATATAAAATTAAGAAATCAATATTAATAAAAATGTGCCGGTTAAAGATTCGAGGAGAAAGATTCTTAATAAAAACGGAGCGAAAAACAGTTAAGTTAAGCTACCTGTGGGTCCTGTATAGAATGCCAGCTGTCTGTAACAGAATAGACAATATTTGATTCATTAGCTTCTATAGAATCAAGAAAGATGAAACTATAGTTATAGAAATAAATAATTAAATTATTGTTAAACTTACTCAGTTGCATAGCCTAAACGTTCGGCTAAAGGAGTAATTCCGACTAAGCTGAAGAAAAATACCAAACCCTGTAAAATAATTTTAATTATTAAACTCAGTTGCAAGAATGGTGTGAAGAATCGATATTCTTACATGTTTTCCGGTGATATAGTGTAGGAGTATAGCTAATGGACCAAAGGGGAGTAAGATATTGATCTTTGCTTTGATTAACACGATATAAATACTTCGGAAAAAGCTGGTTTGATTCATTTTTCTTGAGACCCATGAAAAGGAAAAGTTAGCATGTGGTGAAGGTGTAAGGGTCTCGAAATGCAAAGATTGGACTTTATTTGTTGCTTGAGTTGAGCTAAATGGTATATCTTCATCAGATTCAAGGTCTATCTTCTCTTCTATGGATCCCATCTAAATTATTCCCTGGTTGGTTCAGGACTTGCTAGTAATAATAATACATCAATTTATAGATATCAACCCTGCAATCATAAATTTAGTCAATCAAAATATAAACATAAAAACCCTACAAAATATCGATTCAAGTGATCTTAAAAAACATATAATTCCCAAAACATATCGCGTTATTGGATGTCAATACAATGCATTTAGCAGTTGAAAGAATATGGCAACTCTGTAAGTATTTGACAGCGAGTCAAACGGGGTCAAATCAGTAAACACACAAAGATAAGAAGGATATACATCAGAGAATTTATAATGCTAAGCATATATTCAAACACTCTAGAATACAATCACCAAAACTTCAAAAGCATGAACAATTATGGCTAAACTTTCTTTACAAACGAGATCCGCTAACGAAATCTGCAATTTGTAGCGAGAAAATGTATTCAGAAAAGATTGGAACTTTAACTTACCGTCAAAGAAGAAGATATTTTGATCTGGTTCTGGACCAAAGGGTTTCCTTTAAAATGATCCAAGATTCAAAACAAAAAGTATAGCTAGTCAATAAAATTGAATAAGGTAAGGGAAAAGTGAATATAAAGTTGATTATTAAGAAAATAAAGTAATACAAAGATTGTAAGAGAATGAAGTAAGATTGTAAGAGAATGGAGTAGATTGTTCGTCGTCTAATTTAAGTTGCCGGAACTGTAATACAAAGAGGAAGTTTCTACGAAAGAGCGCCTTAATGTGACTTTGCCCAATTTTTCATTTTCTTTTTCTTTTTCTATAAGAAATTCTTAAATAGTCTATTGCCATATTTTAAAAGATTTTGTAATAAACATTATTACATATTTAATATGTTCAAAATTCTTTAAGGAATTTTTATAGTCAATATTTAGAGAATTTTCGCACCGAGACATTGTGAACTGAGGATTGAGAAAAAAAAATTTGGAAAATATTTTATTATTTGATTTTGAAATGTAAGAGTTTTAATCATAGTATGACTATTTATTTTAGATTTTTATCCATAACCCATTAATAAAAATATAATTTAGAGACCCACCAAATAATCTATGGCGGTGGCTTGCAAAGAATCGCTATTAGGGCTGCTCAACCGGAACCCAAAACCCGCCCACCCGCCCAAACCGACCCAACACGGGCTCGAAAAAACCGAACCGTAAAGGTACCTGAACCCATTGGGCCAAAAAAATAATTATTTTGGGTATTGGGTCGGTTGATGGGTTTGGCTAATCCAAACCTGCGGGTAACGGAACCCGACCCGTCCTATTTTTTATTTATATATATCGATATAATATATCGAATAATATATTAAAAAACCCAAAAGGGTTGAGCGTATCCCATACGCTTCTCTTTTCCTTTACACGAAAGGTCACTCTCTCACCTCACTCACGTCGCTCTCTCTCTCTCTTCTTGTCTCTGTCTCTCTCCATGGGTCTCGAAAACCCTAAGCCCCTAGCCCTGTCTCTTCTCCATCCCCGTCAAATCTCGCCGGCGTTTTTGAGCAATATTGTACACCACATTAAACTCTCCTCACCTATTTTTATGGTTCGCATTTATTGCTGTGATAAAGCTCGTCCTTTGGGTTATGGGTTTAATCATCTAACCATGGTTAGAAACTTAGTCTGTGGGATGGAGGATGATGAAGCCTTTATATGGCACGGCGGTGGCTTGTTATCCCTTAAAAGACCCTTTCGAAAGGTAATTTGATATTCGAAACCCTAAGGTGTGTGTTTTGATTTTCTGTAATTCTGATTGAGTTTTAATCGATTGCTTGTGTAAATGTTATGGTTTTGAAACAAAAAAATTGGTTTATTATTTATGGTATTTGTTTTGGATTTGAGTTGTGGTTTGATTTTAGTAACCGAGTTTTGAAAACCCGATGGTATTTTGAAGTCAGGTTATTGATTGAGTCCGGGATTTGTGATTAATTAAAATTTCATTTGATATTGGCCAATCGATTGTTTACCTTGTTTATTTTCATGGTCTCGCTATTGTTGCCTTGTTGGTGTTGGGCGTGTGCTTGCGTTGTTACTCAACTTAAAGGTAATTACTAAACTTTCTTGTTTACAAAATAATGTTGTGCACTTAGTTTTCATTTGAGGTTTAAATATTGGCTAATAGAATGTTCCCTTGATTTACTTGCTTGACCTCGCAATTGTTGTTAATGGACCTCTTCTGGATTTAATTGTTTAAAACTTGATTTGTTACTCCACTTACAGGTATTTACTTATCTTTCTTGTTTGCATATATATGTTTTGCACTTAGTTTTCATTTCCATTATAACTTTGTATGAATAAATGTTAACCACTTGAAACTTGGATGAAATCAGTGGTGATTTTCAATCAATCTTCAATTGATTAACATTTAATCATACATGAGACTAAAGAATACTGAAATGAACAAGTGTTTAACACTTAATCATTTCAATTTTCTTTGACCACTTAAATAAGTGAAATAACTTGATTTTCGTATGATTGTTTAAGTGTAATACACTTGAGAAATCATACAAATCTTAAGTTATGTCACTTCCTTGTTCAAGTGTTCATAATAAATGAACTAAACAACTAATACTTGGTTAGTTAAGTGTTAATCAAATACATCTTGTATGAAATCAGTGGCGATTTCATTCACGATGTATTTGATTAACACTTATACAAATCATATATTAGTGGTTTAGTTTAGTTTATTGTTTTATTACGAATACTAACATCAATTTGTTGTGTTCTTTGTAGAATAATTACTTGAAATAGAGACTGAAAATGAGATTATTACTGATATTACAACTCAAACTCCAACTCCAGAGGGTAGTTCTCCTACCCCAAACCATCCACCCCCATCTAGTAACAAACCCCCTGATTCTAAAAAGCTTAAGAAAATCATAGACAATGTTTGAACCCATATTTGACGAGTCAAATAAAAGGAGAGGCAAATGTAAATACTGTCCCACAAGTTATGCTGCTGATTCTAAAATACATGGTACTACAAACATGTTAAACCATATAAACCATATGAGGTGTAAGAATTATCTTTTCAATCCCCCTTGTAGAAGAGGGACAAAGTCCGTTTATGTTTAAAAGAGATGAGAATGGTGGGGGCGTATTGCCATACATATTTTTAGTTGAGGCTTGTGCTAAAACTTTAGCTGAGATTGTGATTATTGATGAGTTATTTTTAGTGGGCACACAGTTATCTCTAAAAACTTCAATATTTATTACCTGTTTCCCTGCTGAGAGGACGCGAATCCCAATCTCCGAATCATCCCATAGCATCCAAATTCCCCCTTTGAAATTCTCCTCTTCCACTCTCAAAGAGTTTGCCTTGCCTAAACCACGAATTATCTCATCCGCGTTGGATCCGCTAACTCTTGGTTCGACAATGATTGCTAGCCACACTTGGTGAATTCTTATCATATCTCGTACCACTCTTTGAAAATTGGTAGCCGCCGCGCCATGGAAATTCCCTACTAACATGTTAAGAGGTTGAGAAAGTCCGTCCCAACTCCCACTATACCTGTTGTTAATACACATGGAGAAACAAAAAACCGAATTAGTCCCAAAAAACAAAGAGGTTTAAGACGATACCTGATCCGCCTTCTCCACCTCGCCCTCACCTGGATCAGGAGGAGGGAATATTCCGTTTTGTGGAACCCCCTGAGTTGTCGCCCCTGCTGAACTGTGGTGGAAGAGATAATTCCTCATCCAAGTCCGCGCAAGCAGCAGCGCCTCTCGAAGTGGTCACCCAATTTTTTGCAGCAGGTCCCCAAGTTTCCGAATTTGCAATTCGGTCCCTGGTGTGGTCCGAAGCTGTTACTACAGCCAATTCCTCATTCCGGGTGTTCATTTTATCCGTTCCTCTACTGCCCTCTGTTTCGCCCTTGTCTTTCCCACCTTGTTCAACATCTCGAATGCACAAGGGTCCCACAACAGGCCGAGCAGCGTTCAGTCCCTCCACACCAGCAGCCTGCTTCCCGTTTCTTCTGTTCTGCTCAACCTCACGAGCCTCCCCAGACTCCGCGTTAATTTCCACTCCCAACTTTGCCGCGAAGCTAATCACCTCAAGGGCTGCTTCCCGTTGCTTCCTCATCTCAAAGTCCGGAGTTAACACGGCCTTATGTCCGCCTTCTGACTTTGGTTTATTCCTATTTAGTGCTCCTGAATTATTAGCCCGTTTTGTCTTCCCTATTGAACTCGACGAAGCCCGATTCACATCAGTACCATTTCCACTCATATCATTCCCCATAAATCCTCCCCCAGTTGTACCTAACACATCAAACCTTGTCCCAAACTCACCATTCCACCCACTCTTATTCCCATTCGAAATTCCACTTCCATTCCTATTATTTACCCGGTTATGCCTCTTAACAACCATCCACTCGCCATAAGTAGACTTACCATCCCGCCCCTCACTTCTATCTGCCTTCAAGTCTCCAGTATTGCTCACTTCCTCAACTACCATATCTGTCGACGAGCTAGTACTTCCCTTACATTTATCTTTTTGGTGCCCGAATTTTCCGCAATCAAAGCAAACAAGGTGGAGGCCTTCATACTCCACCAAGCAAATCTCGCTGCCAATATGAATCTTAGGTGTTAACGCTTTCCCCAAGTCCAACTCAAACGCGAGACGCACATAATTCCTCTTTTTTCTAGCCTTTGTCAACGGGTCTATCCTAATGGTTTTCCCTATTATATTACCCATCTTTCTTAAAATCCGCGCCGTGTAATTTTGCATCCCAACGTTCGAGATCCTAACCCAAGCTGTAGTGGTAGTAATCGAGTCGGATTGGGGCTTAAACTCGGGAGTCCATTCCCTCACCACTAAATAGTGATCGAATATCATCCAAGGTCCCATATCAAGAGCAAACTCAAAGTCAATCTTACTAGCGAATTTTACCATGAAATATCCGTAGCCTACATCGATAAGTTCGAATAACCCTTTTGGGTTCCAAATTTGTTGCAGCTTAGACACTGGATATCCAAAACTTACCTTATAACCCAATAACCTCACGACTATTGTGTTATCCCACAATTGTATACTTTCTAATATCTCATCTTTAGTTCTAAGCACCTGAGGAAATTCGCAATTGGGGATGGGTTCATCATCTCTAATTGAAGCAATAAGGGTCTCGCCTAATCCATTAGTTCTATTCATTCTAACCTCTTTATCATCAGCAATAGGAGGATTAATATAGTTTTTCCCCATAAGAGCAGATTGCCAACGTGAGTATATCTTTGGTGGATTGATCTGATTAAAATTGATGCGTGAACTAGTCGCCGGAGAATTCTGTTGATCGCCTAAAACCTCTCCAGCGTCGTTAATTGGACGGGCTCTCTTGGCCTGCCGCGCCTCCTGTCTATCCCGCGGGGGAAACTCTGTTTCTTCATTAATGGCCGGCAAGCCATCGCCCATCAAGGTGTCTCCGCCTTCCGGCGGCCGTGGTTCTTGCATAGTCACTGTGTCCGGAGGAGCCTCCGGTGTTGGATTGAAGGGAGAAGCTACGCCTTCCGGCGGCCGTGGTTCTTGCATAGTCACTGTGTCTGGAGGAGCCTCCGGTGTTGGATTGAAGGGAGAAGCTACGCCTTCCGGCGGCCGTGGTTCTTGCATAGTCACTGTGTCCGGAGGAGCCTCCGGTGTTGGATTGAAGGGAGAAGCTATTTTGCCTGATAACGACTAGTTTTTGGGTTTACCAATAGAGAGCGTTTTTTATTCAAATATAAATAGTTTTAGATAGTTATTATAGTTTATTTTATGTATTTACAACATGAGGTTGGTGTTATAATATGATTGATTGTTGATAATATTGGACATCTAATATTCGATCGAAGAATTTTCTAAATTAAAAAAAATTAAATTCATAATTTTAAAATATCAATTTCAAAATTACATCACACCTTTTAGACTTCAAGTCTCATTTAAATAAAATCTATCTTCCAAATTAAACAAAAACAACATTAATTTGAAAAAAAAAAAAAAAACAACAACAACAACATTAAATTATTCTAAATGTATATATTAAAAAGTCAAAATACCCCTCTCGTCCCAAAAAAAAAAAAATCTACAGACAATGTAAATTAACTTAAAATAAATAGTATGTTTAAGTTTTTAACTATTATTTTTTAATGACGACGAGGAGGTAACATTGGATTTGCCACGTGAACCTGATTAACCGGAGCAGCATTAATGAAAGGATGCCTCAACAGCTGAGCCGCCGTCCATCTTTTAGAAGGTTCCCTCTGTAAACAACAAGCAATAAAATCCTTAAACTCCGGCGAAGCTCCGGGCGGTGCTTCAGGCGGCTGAGACATACAAATGGCCACCATTAAACTAGCCCAATCTCCTTGCCTTTCAACATTAAATGGAAATTTACCCAAGTAAAATTCCAGTATACTAACACCTAAACTCCATATATCTCCGGCATACCCATCGTATAAACCTTGGTTTATCTCGGTGTTGATTCTTTCTGGGCTCATGTAAGCAATAGTTCCTACAGCTGAGTTACACGGATCCATTGTCTGAGCTAAGATCCGACTTACTCCGAAATCCGCTATTTTCACCACCCGGTTTGAATTTATGAGTAGGTTTGATGGTTTTATATCACGATGAACTATTTTTCGCTTGTGGAGATATAACAAACCTGAGATATCAAAGATTAATATGGTTCCGATAAACAATATTCTAAAAACATTTCAGAGCATATAGACGATCATTTAAAGGGTTTAATTTTATGTTATTCTAATTTCAATTTCATTTATTTTGACAATTATTTATTACCTAAAAATAGACCAATCATCATAAATAGATCAATTCATTTATGTGTTTGGTTGGATTATGAATTTGGTTACTTTTTTATTTCATTTAATGAATAATCCAGCTAAATACTACTCGTAATAAATTGCTTGGTCTAAAAAATATTTATTAGATTATTTAGACGGATTAACCGTTCGATAAGGACGGAGCTATGCAATAGGCTACGGGTTATGCCCTCAAATTTCTAAAATCTTTCATTTTACACCCTAACATTTTTATATTTATTATTTTAGACGTTTGATTTTATTATATATGATATACTGGAAGTAATTAAAAACTTATAGGGGCTTATAGTACAATTTGTGCACATTTATGGACCTACAGTGCAATAGATTAAATTTTTTAATTCATCCCGGAACCCCTTGGCCAGTGGCCCCAATCAGAAATCATTTCGAGGAAGTGATCACTTTACAGGGACCTATAGTGCAATTAAATCAAAAAAAGTAAAATTCATCCCTCCGAATCCCCGATCACCCAGTGAATTCAAGCAAGTGATCACCTTCTACATATAGAGACCGGGTTTTTTTTTGGGGACAGTGGTTAAAATTATACTACAAAAACAGAGAAATGAACAAACCTGAGATGATTTGTTTAGATACATATGATAAAGTGGGTTCATGAGAAATGCTTGCGTTTTCCAAGGACCCTTTATCAATATATTCCAAAAGTACTTGAATTTCGCCGTTATGATCAAACATCTCGTGACATCTGACGACGTTGATGTAGTTAACATCACGGAGGATTTCAATTTCACGGTGAATTTGACGGCGGACGGAGTCATCGTGATTCCCGTAAATGACTTTGAGAGCGTAAAGGGTGTTCGTCGGACGGTGGAGGACTTTGTAAACAGTGCCACCGGCTCCGCTTCCGATACGGCTGAGACGTTCAAGGTCAGAGAAGTTGATGGGTTGCTGTTGGGTTTGGTGAGCGATTGCTAGTGGTGGGAGTGGAAGAGGTACAGCAAGAGATGGATCACGTTGTGGTAAAGGGAGGCTTAAATCTGGTCTCCGTCGTTGACGGTTGCGATTTGAGGCTGAGGATGGAGTCTGATTTGGTTGCATGATGGTAGATGGGAAAGGAATGTGAAACCCAAGGATACAATCATACAAATAAACGAAAACTTGGCTCCTTTGTTTCTTTGGTTTTTGTCGTTTTTTGTTTTGTTTAGCAAAAGTTTATTGTTCTATTAAAAATAATATAAAGGATAAGAAATGGTTTTGTGGGTACCATTTAAGATTTCTCTCCATGAGAAAAAGTCTTTGATCGAATTTAAGAGAAAATTCTTGGAAAAAAGATATGTTTATTGTTTGGTAGGGATTAGGAAATGAAATGTGGAAAAAAGATTAAAAAAAATGTTATTGGTCATTTTTTGATATTTTATTTCAATTTTAGTAGGGGTTATTATGTTTTTATTTTATTTTGGGGGTTTATCATTTATCTAATAGGGTAATTGTAAAATGTGTTACGAAGCTAGGTTGTATAGTCATACTTTCGAAAGTTTTGAGGCATACATTTGATTTGACAGTTTCTATACCTTATATGTGACTAAACTTTAAAGAAAATGGTGTTAGTTGTGTTCATTATTTATACCCTAAACTTTAAAGAAAATGTGTTAATTTTATTGTGCATTGTGGTATAGAGATGCCTAAAAATATAGGTCAACTAAGTCCCATAAGTTGTCTTAAGAATTTAGCAGTGATTCAATTTTCTCGCATCATACCTTTAATGAATCATTGTGTTAGTGAGACCCAATCGATTTTTACTTTGGGTATATACATTCATAAAAATATCGTTTTGGCCTACAAGGCGTGTCACCACCTTATGTTCAAAAGATCTTCAAATTTATACTAAGCCGCTACTAAAGCAATTATTTTCAAGGTGAATGATACATAGGGTTTTGGAGACAAAGATTCTTCTCTATAAGGAGGGGAATCAATCTTAATTATTGCAAGGGACCTCAAGATGGACCAAATACTAAATTACCTTTACTAACACAAAAAGACAAAAAAAAGTGTGATGTCACTGTTTCTCTCTCCACTACCTACCACTAACCACTTACCTCCGACCACCGACCACCGACCACCGACCTCCGACCACCAGTCACCGGTCACCGGAAAAACATAGAGTATCGGCTAATTTTGCTGAGTACTCTGACAATTTGATGAGTATCCGACAATTTTGCTGAGTACTCCGACAATTTTGACGAGTACTCCGACAATTTTGATGAGTACTCAGACAATTTTTTTGAGTACTCAGATAATTTTGGAGAGTACTCCATAACTTTGATGAGAATTCTGTAAATTTGATGATTATAATTAAAGATTAAAGAGTAAAAAGCCAAAATAATATTTTATTCACATTTCTTTCAATTTTCAAATTAATTAAAAAAAATAAACAATTCAAATCTAACTTTTACTTTGACCAGATTTGGTCAAGCCAGATATTAAAAAAAATTAAAAACCCCTACTACTTAAGCGTACTATGTACGCTAATCCAAAAAATAATAAAAAATAAAAAATAACGGAGCTTCAAATGTCGTGTGGTTCTTCTTCTTCTTCGATGGAATAATTCTTCTTCGATGCACCATCACGCTCGAATCTGTTCGAGCTCTCTTACTCGACAATGGAACATAAGGAATCTGCTCATCTTCTTCTTCATCATCTTCGATGGTCTCGCACAGGAACTCTGTAGCAGCGTATTCCGGCGTCTCTGCTTGGTGGTTCACCGGAGCTCTCATTTCGAACACAGATCTCGGCGAACTCTTTACTCCTGCCGGTTCTCTTCGCAGTTTTTCACCGGAACTCTGTAGCAGCGTCCGTTCTCTTCGCCGGAGTTGTGTAGCAGCGAATGGAGGTGGTGATTCTTTTCTTCGCAGGGGGTGAAGCTTCAAACATTGCTCCTTTCAAGCTCGGCTACATAAGAAAACCGCCATTGCTCAGCGAATCTTCCATCGAAGAAGATGAAGAACCAGATCTGGTGGTGTTATGTTGGTGGTGGCGCTCGGTGGTGGTGGTGTTATGGTGGTGGTGGTGTTATGTTGGTGGTGGCGGTTTTGGTTTCCATGGATGCTCCAACAAAGACAGGCTGCAAACGCAGCTGGAGGATGGTGGTGGTGGCGCTCGGTGGTGGTGGTGTTATGGTGGTGGTGGTGATATGTTGGTGGTGGCGGTTTTGGAGCTAAGAATTGGCTCACGGAGGGGGGAAGTTGGGAGGAGGGAGGCGAGAGAAAGTGGATCTGAAAATATAATTTTAGGGTTTATAAATTAGTATATATGAAGCAAAAAATAGAAAGAGGGTATTATTGTAATTGGTTTTTTAGATTTTAGTGTTAAATCTTATTGGAGGTCTTTAGTAAGAAGAGCAAAAAATAGAGGTTTGGATTGGAAAAGGGGGTGTGTATTCAAGACCCTATGTATCATTATCTCTTATTTTCAAAACTTATGAAAAAATAAACTGAGACATTTTGGGGCCCTTCTACTAAAGTTAGACTTTCAAGATAGATGGGTTTCCTGGATCATAAGCAGTGTTCATAGTGTTTCTATGAGGTGGTAATTAATAGGGTGGCTTGTCTATTAAGAACCCCAAAGGGGCCTTCGCCAAGGTCATCCGCTATTGTCTTATCTTTTCTGTTTAGTCACCCACATCCTTTCTTCTATTATCACTAAGAAGGAAAGATGAGTCTCCAATTGTGATTCACATCCTTTTTGTAGATGACATTATTTTCTTTCTTGAAGTAGATAAAATTAATATTTTGGTCTTTAGGAACGTATTCCATCAGTACGATTCATGCCAAATCGTAAACCTTAATAAGAGCGACATTATTTTTAGTAGGATCACCCTATCTTATGTTAGAAACGCCCTCTCTAATCTTTTGGACATAAAATATCTTGTCGGTCTAGGTATATACTTAGGTCTCCCCCCGACTGAGGATATCCAAAGTGATAGTCTTAGACTGGCTGATCGAGAGGGTGAGAAAGAAGTTGGCTTCCTTGAATAACTTCTTCCTCTTATAGAGTAGGAAAGACGTACTTCTAAAAGTTGTCATCAATATCATCCCCAATCACCCTCTTTAAGTTTTCCTTATCTTATAAACAAGTTTTCACTCATTTGGCTTCTTTAACTACTTAATTTACTGGGACAATAAGGAAAAGTCAAGGTCCATCGGGCAAAGTGGTATTTACTCACTAAATTCAAGATGGATGGAGGCCTTAGACTTAAGAATTTCAATGCCATGAATATATCCCTCCCTGGCTATAATGTTTGGAAGGTTTTCCTTCGACAAGATTATATCCTCTTCTAAGTGTTAAGGGGAAAGTTTTTCCATCACTCTTCTTTCCTTGAAATAAACGTTGGTAATAATGGTTCTTGGGGATGGAAGAGTCTTCTTATCGGTAGATATATTTTTAAAAATAATATTAAATGGGTTGTGGGTAATGGTATGCTTGTTAATACTACCAATAGTAACCTAATATTTGTTCATGAGGTATAAATAAGTTAAAGGGTGTGGATCACAAATTTGATTTGCTTGATTGTCACCCCTTCTTAAGCCTCTACGATAATACTTATTCACATACCTCTGTTTAATGGTACTAACAATCCTAGTTGGACTTTGGACTCTTCAACAAGTATTTGTCAAATAATCTTATTGCATACTTATAATAAAGAAATATAGGTAAATGGTGTCGCCTAGGGTGTGATAAAAATAAGATAAAATTAAGTCAAGAAACTACGCACTCTCACCCTAGATAGGCACAGTACTGCAAGTATTACAGGACGTATGCAAGTTTTAGTTAGTAAGTTGAGTTCGTTCTCAGGGACTTAAGTGTGTTATACGCGTGAGTAGAAATTACGAGTAAAAGTAAATAATTAAAGACAGAAAAATAAATCAAAGAGATTATCGAAATTAAGAATTAAACTAGGAAAATAAAGACAATAAAATGAAAGATAAGAATATGAGATGAGAAGTATAGCTTAGGTTTTGCTAGTATGCACTAATTCTTCTAATTCTATCTATAAATCTAGTTAATAAGGGAGAATATTAGCTCTTGGTATACTTAGTCAGGATTCTAAATTCCCATACCTTAGACCTTGAGAGCGACTAAGGGGGCTACGGCACAACCAAGAAGTGATTTCAAATAGGGTTATCAAACGCTACTAAGGCCCTAAGCAAATACTGCAATCATTGGTGATATGGTGGTTAAAACAAACCCTAATGACTATCTAGTTAGAATCATGTTTTGTCAGAACTAATATCGACACTAGACATTATGTGGTGGTTCAATAGTTAAACACCCTGTCAAGGAGACCATCTCACTACTATTAAAACAATCCTAAAGTGATCAGTTCTAGGAAAGACAATAAATCAAAACACATAAACAAATATTAAGTAAGTAGCTAATACCAGATTAAAACATATAATTCCCAAAGAAAATTAGATAGAAGAATTAGAATTCATAGTTTATACGTCATGCAAAACCCAAGCTATGGGGAGTTTAGTTCATACCTGATGGAAATAAACTAAAAGAAATTACAAATGACATCATCTTGCTCTCTACAATAAACTGGAAGAATAAAACCTTAAGAACTAATTACTATGAGGCAAGGATTACTAGGGTTGATTTACAAGTGATATAAGGGTGTATTTATAGGTGTTTAGAAGACCTAATTCATTTTCTTGAGGAAGAGGTAAGGTATTGGACTTCTAGCCCAACTCAAATTCGTATGGAATTAAAGATAAACACTGCTGGACCGTTTTGAGCATATCTTCTTCGTTATTGGTCGGTTTGAGCTCCATAAGATACCAAAAGAATCGCAACAGAATTTTCTCTGTCCCTATGAAAGGAAATTACCAAAATTGGCCTATTTCTTGGGTAAAATAGCACTTCTTTAGGCGTGTACTGCAGAATCCTAGATTAGGCAGCTTTTCCCTTTCCATCTTTTTAGCTTTTGTTTCCTTATCTCCAATTACCATGCAAATCTCTTTCCATAAGTTGTAATCTTTGACTTGGACTCTAATTAAGCTCCATAATTATCTTTAAAGCTACACACTAAATAAACAATTAAACCCAATATGCTCTAAAAATATTATTTTACTAAATCAAGACTCAAAATAGGAAAGTGCACTATTTCTCAAGAAAATCGACATTTATGACTTCTAAATCACTAAAAATGATGTCTCGTCCTAACATTAATCTATCACAAATGAGGAGACATCAGTAAAAGATAAATGAGGTTATTAAAGGAGGCGACCAATCTTATTGGAATATAATTTGATGCCTCAAGGTATCCCCCAAGATTATAAAATTTCTTTGGAAAGCGACAAATAAAGTGTGTCGATTAACGCGAATAGAATTAAGAGGCACATAGAAACCAATGCTATCTATGAGGTGTGCAATGAAGAAAATAATTCTATTCAGCACTTTATTTTCCATTGCCACCATGCTAGAGTGGTGTGGATGGATAGTCCTCGTAACCATCTTTCTCTTAATGTTTCTACCACTTGTTTCAACGAGTGGATCCTTATTCTCTACAATTATGCAAAAGCGATTCACATAGCAACAAAAGGAGATAAGACCCTCTGTTTCATTGTCTTTTTGGTTTGGAAAATCTGGTCTAGTAGAAATAATTCTTTCTTTATAAATACTCGACCCGACCATTTAGTTATGGTTAATAATAATTTCTGTTCCTACGATGAGTTCTCTAAAGTTGTGGCTATGAGCTCTGTGAAATGTTATTATTGAAAGAGGGCTTAATTGACCTAACTTTCATATTTATATGGTATTAATGAAGTTCGTATAACGTCTCATCCTCAACAATCTTATGTCTCTACTGCTACGGTGAATACATTAGGCCCCCTAGTTAATCAACAACAAAAAAGGGATTTTATTACTAGAGGTGGGGGAATATCGAGATACCTCTTCCACCTCTCCTTTTTAATTTTTAAAAATTATCTGTGATGCGACTTGAAACATTATGAACGTTTAGCCGTAGTGGGTTACATTGTCAAGAATCCAGGTGGAATTTTGGTCGATGGGAGACCTTAATGGGAAGTGCATGATCCTTGTTGAAGCGGAGTCCCTTGGAGTTGTTTTTACATGTAAATTAGCGTATCATTATCAAAGAGTATCCATCACGGTTGAGAATTATTACGCTAGCGTTATACAAGTCATAAATGACTCGACTTCAAAAGTTGGTAAAAGATTATATAAAAGTTTAGTCAAAATTAATTATTTGAAAAATCTGTGTAATGTTTCTTTTTCGCTTGTCCTGAGAAAGAATAACAATGTTGACGATCGGGTGGAAAAAAAGTTATACGGTATTTTGTTTAGTCAGTGGGTGACTTTTCCCCTTCCCTAATTAGCGAGACTCTAGCCTGAGACACCATTTTGAGTGAAACCGGATGAACGTTATAATGGTTGAGTCTTTTTCCCTTTTAATACTATGTTTTTTATTTTAAGAAATGTAACATGTTTACCTATATATAGTACTGTTATGATTTTAAAATATATATATGGATCCAAAAAGAGTCTAGAAGTCCATGACTTTCTCCAAAAATCCAAAAAGGTATTGGTTGCTTTCATTTAAATTTTGGACAATGTTACCCTTCACTAAACTAAACGGCTAAATTATCATTAAACTAAAAAACCCTAAAGCAGATAATATATCATATACATAAAACATATGCCTGATTTTAATGAAATCATGGATATTGGTTTATTTAGATTGTTATCTAGTGTATTGTGTTACATATATGTTATTGTGAATGTGTACACAATGTTGTATAGAAAATCATGTGGGTATGTGTGGGTTTTAAAATTTGTTGCAGGGAAGGATATGGATGTGTAAAATCCCATACATAACATATAGATGGGATTTTACACATTCATCTGTGCTTTTTGTGTTTTGTATCATAGCAAAACCAACTTGTAGGTGTGTGTGGTTTTGACTGTGTGAGATATAGTAAGTTGGTATGTGGATGTGTAAAATTACAGCTATATATATGAGATTTTAATTATATATACGCATGTAAAATGGAATTTTACCCATTACAAAAATCAACTTGTGTGCACAAGAATTCACAAAATGACATAATTTTTCCTAGCCATGTATGGATGGGAAAATGCATAATAATATGTAAGGTGGGTGTAGTTATCGTTATCATTTACATTGCTCACATAGTATCATTTGGTGTTTAGTATAGTTTTGGCAGATCCTGAATTTTGGTAATCGGTGGACGCTATCTTTCTAACTTTGAGAATGGAAGCGATAACGCCAGAACACGTGGAAGCATGAACGCGATTACCTTTCTACATATTAATAAAGGTGATGTACGACATGAGAGGTAAGACACAAAGTACAAAAATGGAAGGTCATATCATCTCTCACATTATCTTTACATACCATTCAAGGAAAAAAGGGTTTAAAATCACGGATAAACTATCTAACTAACATTAAATGATATCAATATCATTCTTGGTATGAGGCGTACAGATGACTCTTTATTACTCATCCTCACCAAACTAAAGGGATCATTACAGAAAATTGTACGGGTCATAAAACAAAGCACAACATAGGAATTTTCCATCATGATGTTGATACAGGTTTGGTGTCTGATGTCTCCTCTTTTGTTCTAATTATATGCCCTTAGGAGACATCAAATTAGGTGATTATTTGACTAATTCGATGGACTTTTAGTGTTAATTGGCTATATTTTATTTTCCCTCCTTGGATTTTAGTATTTTTCATTTATTATACTTTTGCACGTTAAATGGTTTGTTTTAGTGTAAAGTTTGTAGGTTTCTAATACTATCAAGGAGAGGAATCAATAATGGAAGTATTAGATCGTGTAAAAAAGTCAAAGGCTAGAAGAAATATCTCGAAGAGTTGACAAATTAGAGCTGTAAATCTGGAAGGATGAAGCTACTTAAACGTGGATTCAGCCTCTGGGTTGTAAAGAAGATTCGTTCCTTATCGAGTTACGAATAATGAGTCAATTCGGAGTTAAATTGAGAAAGTTATAGCCGTTTTAGTGGAGGGTGTACAACAGTTTCGTGTTTTGGACTTGAAAAGTGGACTTGGACCATTTAATATTTCATTAAGTCATTTAAAATAAGCCCAAGACTGATTTATTTAGTATATATAGGACTTTTGACTTTATTTTTACATACAATTTATTTTACACAAAGTCAAAGCGTCAGAGAAAAGAGCAGAAGTTAGGAAAAGGAAGAACCAAGAGCTAGAGAATTCATCTTCTCCAAATCAACTGTCAAATCCAACCTCCTAATTAGTTTTCTTTATTTCATTCTCTTTTGTAAAACATGAGTTCGTCTAATTTTATTTCTTTTGCTTTTATTTCCATTATAAGCTAAATTTCCCTTGTACTTGAGAATCGCAACCCAAACTAGTTTAATTATTGTTTTTATGATTTGGGATTTTAAGAATTTGAATTATTATTTTACGTTGGTTTTTATTTTATGATTTATTTATTATCTTTAGAGTCATGAACTAAGGATAAGTTTTAGTATCTAGGCTATTCAATATAGTGGCATATTGATCGCCTTGACATGGGGTTCAGATACAGAACTAGGTAATTGTCGTTGGTATCCGACAATGACCTTGACAGGCTTGACTAGCCAATAGCCAATGTGGTAAGTTTTAATCATTTGAAAGTGGTTTTAATAACCCTGACGGGGTTTAGAAGACCGTATGAGAGCTTTTAGGTCCACCCTGACGGGGGCTAAGAGACTTTAGAATCCCGACTAGCGTAATAATAATATGTCAGCCCTTAAAAGAAGACATTAATTAAGAAAGTTTGAGGTGAAACCCTAGCGTGGCTCAAGTACTACTTTCTCCCTTGCGTCTACACCTTTCATTTGCATTATTTTTATTTCAGTCTAATTTAACTTAGTCTTTAATTTACTTTAGCATTGTAGTTGATAAACAAAAACCCAAAACAATCTTTTATATCATTTACTTTTCCGTTATTGCAATTATTCCCCTATTTGATAGCATTAGAGTAAACCTAATCTGTCCCTGCGAAAGAACTTGATTATCATATATTATTTGGGACAACTGTACACTTGCAGTTAGTGGTTTCTCTATTTATCTGTATTATTTTATAACACACATGGACCCACCAAGTTTTGGCGCCGGTGCCGGGGACGGTAGCGTGTGACCCTGGTGTTTATCCTTTAGTGTTTTAATTGCATTTTTAATTTTTATTTTCAGTTTTACGCTTTTCTTTGTTTTTTTTCTTTCTCAGGTGTTACAGTTTTGGTGCATGTACTCAACCCCTAAGAGGTTAATTCGAGATAAAAACAAAAAAGAAGCAAGAGAGCAAGCAAAGAAAGAAAGAGAAATGGAGGATTTGAATATTCATCACGATGAAGATCCTGGCGTTCAGTTGGATGCAAATGGCCAACCAATAGTACCGCCAATCATTCCTAATCTACCAATTCTAAACAATCAACATAATCATCCACCTATGCAACAAGCTCAACCCCTATGTATAATGATCCATGGTTCATACATGGTCCAGAACAAGCTCCCTATCGCGCTCCTGCTCTCGGTATTGGTCCTGCAAATATTAATGTTGCACAGTATAGACCCGATCCTGGTATGCTATCCCAATTTCATAATTTCAGAAACTTTCGTGGAGTACCTGGAGAAGATCCTATTCGTGTAGATCAAAAGTTTATGCAAATCTGCGATTCGTATATAACTCAAGGAGTGACCAAATAGCAGATGTATTTTGCTAATTTCATATTTTTTTGTGATAGACACAGCTAGTGAGTGGCACGATTCACAAGAACCTGGAACAATAAATACTTGGGATGAGCTAAAACAGCGTTTTTTGATCGTTATTATCCGACGATAATGAGATTAGATGCACAGGTTGATTTGACATCATTTGTCCAAGAACACAAAGAAACTCTGGGAAGATGTTGGACAAGATTTCAGTCATGTTTGAGAAGATCTCCTGACCATGGCCTCACAGAACAAGAACAGTTGAAGATCTTTTATAAAGGCTTATATGGAGGATCAAGAAAAGACCCCGATTTATTATGTGGTGTTGGATTCTTACAGGTAACTCCAGTACATTCTAAGATTATTTTAAATAGAACGGTGACGAATGAGCAAGGTTGGAATACAGTGAGAACACCTATCCGAGGTAGAAAAGAAAGTAATATGGGTATCGATGAGAAATTCTCCTCTTTGGAGGATAAATTGAAGAGTACATTGGAACAACAAATGAAACAACTTACTTTAGTTGTTAAAGAGGGATTTTCAGGTAAGAAGTCAGGTGTTAATGTTACTCAAGAGGTATATGGGTGTTCGAATTGTGGTGTTCAAGACCATGACTGGGAGCATTGTGAAAGCAACCCTGAAGCTGTAATGTTTGTTTCTAATAGAGGGAGTTACAATTCAAGTGGTCAAGGATACCAACCCAACAGAAACCATCCGGGTTTCCAATATTCGAATCCTAATGGGCAGCTAATTCTACTTATGCTTATCAGCCCATCCCCAAGGTAACAATTATCAACCTAGACCACAGAATAATTATCAAGGAGGACAAAATTAAGGAAATCATGTTCAGAGACAGCCTCCTCAAGATAATTACAATGATACCATGAATCAAAAAGCCTTACCTTCTCAACCTCAATAAGGTACATTTGATCTTCGTCAAACTGTAGAGAAATTAATTGCACTTCAGGCACAATCTATTCAGAATCGGCAAGCTTCTAAAGCGGCAATTAAGTTAATGGGGAATCAAATAGCTCAGATGTCGAAACAGTTAAGTCAGCGTCTATAAGGGCAACTCATTAGTGACACTGAAGATCCGAGACAGACATGAGATTGTAATGCTATTGCGTTAAGAAGTGGTAAGAAGCTCCCTCCATCTCATTTTCCTGTTATGAAAGAGAAAGAAGTTACCAATAAAAAGAAACCGGTAAAAGAGGTGGAAAAAAATAAGATGATCATGAAGTGGTAGAAGTGGAGAAGATTCTGGAAATTCCGAAAAAGAAAGATGTTGTAGAAACCCGACCTCCTCCACCTTATCCCTCAAGAGTTCAGAAAAAGGAGATGTGGCTGAGTATCAGAGAATTTTGAATAGGGTGAGAGGTCTTAACATTAACATTCCGTTGTTAGAAGCTATTAAAGATATACCGAAGTACGTGAAGTTTTTGATGAGGGCCCTCATCAACAAGAGACCATATTGTGATAATGAGATGATAAGATTGCCAGAAGAGTGTAGCGCCATCTGTCAAAGTAAGTTGCCACCTAAGTTGCTTGATCCTGGGAGTTTTACGATTCCGATTTCAATTGGTAATGAGTGACAAGGAAAAGCTCTATGCGATTTGGGTATGAGTATCAATCTCATGCCCAAATAATTTTTTGATAAGTTGAAGATGGGATATGTGAGACCTACCTCTATAGTCCTACAAATGGCTGATCGATCCCTCGTACATCCTGAGGGACGAATCGAAGATGTCCTCGTCAAGGCAGGTACTTTAGTTTTTCCCGTTGATTTTGTTATTCTTGAATACGACGCGGATAGGAATGTCCCCATCATTTTGGGACGACCATTCCTAGCCATGGGGCGTACTTTAATTGATGTAGAAAATGGAGAATTAACCATAAGAATCCAAGAAGAGGAGGTAAAGTTCAATGTGTTTAGAGCTATGAAGTTTCCAGATGTTTTCAGGAGATTGTTTCCGAATAGATATAGCAGAACACGCCACACAAGAGGTATTTGATTGTTTTGATTATGATGATATCTTGTAGGCTGCTTTGACACTTGACTTACCTGAGATGATGGAAGAGCTCGCCGAAACAGTGGCAGCTCTTAATTCTGAGAATCCAAAATATAGGTTTCCTACCTATGAACCTGTGAGAGAACCGAGGGAGATGGTCATTAAAAATAAACCATCCATTGAATCTCCTCCGAAGTTGGAAGAAAAACCATTGCCAGCACACTTAAGGTATGCGTATTTAGGTACTAATGACACTTTACCTTTTATTGTTTCAGCAATTTTAATAGGTCCTCAAGAAGATAAACTGCTGCGTGTACTAAAAGCTAATAAAGAGGCGATTGGTTGGACTATTGCTGATATCAAAGGTATTAGTCCTTCCTATTGCCAACACAAAATCATTTATAGAAGATGATAGTGCACGCTCAGTTGAAGGCCAAAGGAGACTAATGCCGGCGATGAAAGAAGTGGTGAAGAAAGAAGTTATTAAGCTACTAGATGCGGGAATCATCTATCCCATAGCTAGTAGTGAGTGGGTAAGTCCAGTTCAATGCGTACCAAAGAAGGATAGTATTACTACAGTCCTAAATGCTCAGAATGAAGCCATTTACACAAGAACTGTTGTTGGTTGGAGAGTGTGTATGGATTATCGTAAGTTGAACAAGGCGACTAGAAAATACCAATTCCCTCTTCCTTTCATAGATCAGATATTGGATAAATTGGCTGGTAGGGAGTATTATTGCTTTTTGGATGTTTATTCAGGGTACAATCAAATCTATGTAGATCCAGCAGACCAACGCAAAACCACCTTTACATGTCCCTTTGGTACCTTTGCCTATCAAAGGATGCCATTTGGACTATGTAGTGCACCTGCTACCTTTCAGAGATGTATGATGGCGATTTTCTGGGATATGATCGATAATTTCCTTGAGGTATTTATTGATGACATTTCTTTGCTTGGTGATAACTTTGATGAATGTTTGCAGAAAGTGGAGAAGGTGTTAATTAGATGCAAGGAAACTGATTTGGTATTAAACTGGGAAGAATGTCATTTTATGGTGCGTGAAGGTATATGTTGGGACACAAAGTTGCGAGTGTAGGATTAGAAGTTGATCGTGCTAAGATATAGGTAATAAATACTCTTCCCCCTCATATTTCTATAAAAGGGGTGAGAAGCTTTTTAGGCCATGCTGGTTTCTATCGCCGTTTCATCAAAGATTTTTCCAAAATTTCAAAACCTTTGTGTAACTTACTCGAAAAGGACACCAAATTCCTTTTTGATGAATCTTGCATGAAGGCATTTCAATAGTTAAAGGAGAAGCTTATTACTGCGCCTATTGTATTACCTCCTGATTGGAAGATTCCATTTGAAGTTATGTGTGATGCTAGTGATTTAGCTATGGGTGCTGTGTTGGGTCAGAGAAAGGATAAGGTATTTCATTATATCTATTATGCGAGTAAAACCTTCACTAGTGCTCAGATTAATTATACGGTGACTGAGAAGGAACTTTTAGCGCTTGTTTATGACTTTGACAAATTACGTTCCTATCTTCTTGGGGAAAAAAATTGTTGTATTTAACGATCATTCCGCTATTAAGTACCTCATGGAGAAGAAAGATGCTAAGCCACGGTTAATCAGATGGGTTTTATTGCTTCAAGAGTTTGATTTAGAGATTCGAGATCGAAAGGGTTGTAATAATCAAGTTGCAGATTATTTGTCTCGTCTTGAAGGTTTTGAATCAAATAGTGGTCCTGAGTTAGTTAGAGAGAAGTTCCCAAATGAGAGTTTATTTGCTATTCATAATGGTGCTCCTTGGTATGCAGATATTGCAAATCTTGTTGTGAGTGGTTCTTTTCCTGAAGGAGCTACTTCACAAACAAGAAGAGATTAATCAGTCGTGCTAAGCAATTCTTTTGGGAGGATCCTTTCCTCTACAAAGTATGTGGTGACCAAATGGTAAGAAGATGCATACCTGAGAGTGATGTTTATTAAGTAGTTGCAGGTTGTCACGATTCACCCTATGGAGGACAATTCAAGGGCGACCGCACAACTGATAAGGTATTACAATCTGGTTTTTATTGGCCTACATTACATAAATATTGTCATGAGTACGTTAAGAAATGTCATAGATGCTAGTTGACTGGTAATATGTCCAAGAGGGATGAGATGCCACGTAATAACGTTGTTGAGGTAGAGATATTCGATGTTTGGGGTATTGATTTCATGGGTCCCTTTGTACCATCCAATGGAAATCAATACATCCTATTAACTGTGGATTACGTGTCTAAATGGGTAGAGGTTGTAGCTCTACCAACTAATAATTCACGAGTAGTGATTAAATTCTTGAAGTCACATATCTTCACTAGATATGGTACAACTCGAGTCATTATCAGTGATGGAGGTTCACATTTTGTGAACAAATACTTGAAGATAGTTCTAGAGAAGCATGGGATAAGACGTCGTGTATCTACTGCTTATCATCCACAAGCCAATGGTTAAGCTCAGGTCTCTAATCGCGAGGTCAAATCAATACTAGAAAAGACTGTTGGCCCACAAGAAAAGATTGGTCAACAAAGTTAGATGATGCATTGTGGGCTTATCGTACTGCGTTCAAAACTCCCGTTGGTGCATCTCCGTATCGCATGGTTTATGGTAAGGCTTGTCACTTACCTCTTGAACTTGAATTAGGTGCATATTGGGCTATAGCGCAGTTGAATTTAGATCCTACTTTAGCCGGTGAGAATTGTACGATGAAGTTGAATGAACTTGATGAGTTTCGATTACATGCCTATGAGAATTCTAAACTCTACAAATAGAACACTAAGAGGTGGCATGATAATCGCATTCGTGTGAAAAAAATTGAAGTTGGACAAAGGGTCCTTATATACAACTCCAAGTTCAGTAATTATCTGGGTAAGTTGAGATCGAAATGGTCTGCCCCTTATGTTGTGACCAAAATAACGCCTCATGGAGCTATAGAATTGAGCATCCAATCGAGCACCGCACCTTTATGGCAAATGGTCATCGATTTAAGATATATCATGGAGGCGAGGATATCAATCGCTCGGAAGATCCACATCCCGGGGAGGTCATGTACCTCCTTGAAACTCCTTAGAAGCGAGAGGTAAACTGTCGAGCTTAACGACGTTAAACAAAAGCCAATTCATTGTATATTAGTTCAATTTTTTAGTGTATATTAGAGTAATTGTTATTGATTAGTTTTTATTTTTAAGAAATGCGAAAGGGTAGTTGTTTTTGATGATTTCAGGAGTACAAAAGCCATGAGTTTAGGGTTAAAA
Source organism: Nemophila menziesii (assembly GCA_029959085.1). Lineage (NCBI taxonomy): Eukaryota > Viridiplantae > Streptophyta > Magnoliopsida > Boraginales > Hydrophyllaceae > Nemophila > Nemophila menziesii. Next base: position 59,313,688 of record JARWIR010000003.1, on the reverse strand, counting down.
GAATGAAAAAATTGAAATTTTTGGGTAGCATTCCAGGAGCTAACCGGGAACCCGGTTGCTAGCTAACCAGGAACCCGGTGAGCACTTGGATGTTTACCTACCACATGCAAGGAGGACACGTCTGGGTTTGCGTTGTCGACACCAACCGGGAACCCGGTTGTGAGTTGACCGGGAACCCGGTCATCGCGCTGTATCCATCCCCAACTCTCTGACCCCTGCGTAAGACGAGACGCAAGGGGTCGCGTCTAGCTTGTGTTCATTCGCGCCATCGACGCCAACCGGGAACCCGGTTTCATGCTGACTGGGAACCCAGTCATGAGGTCCAACTCTCTGACTCCTGCATGTGCTAAGACGCAAGAAAGCTGCGTCCAGGTAAAAAAAATCGAATTCGGTAATTTATTTTTGCGCCGACACAGCGACACGAACCGGGAACCCAGTTGTCGTATGTGTTAGGCGGTTTTGGAAACCTAAACCCTATATTTGAGCCTTCCTTCTCAAGTTAGCCTCCAATCCGTTTTTCAGCTTTACGCCACTCCGAAAATCATCATCAAAACAGCTTCTAATAATCAAATCCTTCCCTCATTCACCACAAAAACACATAATCAACTCCAAATCTTTCCAAAACACCAACAATTTCCAACTTTTTTTCAAAATTCCTCCTTCATCAAAACCATTAATTGAACCACTAAACCTCTCCAATCACAATAAAATAAACCTTACCCATCTCATATCACACCTTAATCTCCCTCCTTCTATCTTCAAAACATCAAATTTTGAAACTTTTATCTAGTTTTTGACTTTTTGAAGTTTTGAGTTTGGGGGGCGAAGACATGACAAACAAGACAGATTCTTTCTGTTATACTCGAAGGAACACTCCAAGAACAAAAGACGATCCTGGTACTACACAAGAAAGAGTTATTAAGATTCCAGATTCACGCCCTAAATGCAAGGTTGAAGAGGTTAAGACTGCTATGAAGAGGAAAGAAAACCCAAGTAAGGCTACTCCTGCTAAGCCTACCTTGGTTGATGAAGAAGAAGAGATTGAAGAGGAAATTCCTAATGAACCCGTTTCAGAACCAAGATTTACCCGAAGAAAGACTATGGCACAGAAACCAAAGAGAGTAGCGATTACTTGGGCTAATCAGGTTCGTGACATAATTAATTATTTGAAATTTGGTGTTGAGAAAGGATTCCCTAGAAGTATTATGAGCAGTGAGTTTAAGAGTTATGGTACCACATGTGATAAGTTTGGATGGACAGAACTGAGACTCAGGGATCTTACTTATATTCCCACCTTGGTGCGTGATTTATATGAAGGATTACCTTTCTCAAATAAACAGTCAATTATCATTCGCAAAAAGGTACTACCCTTCTCAATTAAGCTTATTCGCAAAACCTTGAAGTTGCCAAACATCACTGGGCCTTGCCAATATCAAGAAACGCTTAACGATCCATCTTTTGATTGGGAATCTCTTTGGGATAAAGTTTTAATTCATGGGAAACACCCTATTCCAACTGGTGAGAGATATGCTGGGCAAGTTTATAATAGCTATTTATTACCTTATGCTAAGGTATGGTCCCGTTTCATAATACCTACCTTCTTTGGCATCACTCACACTTCCGAATTGAAAAATTAGCGTGTTATCTTTATAAAGTGTACTATTGAGGACGAAGAAATTGATGTGGCTCGAGTGATTTATGACACCATTACAGAGTTCAAGAAAACCCCTACCATTCAGCAAAACCTCAACTTCCCATGAACCATCACTACATTATTCCTAGACGAAAAAATACCACGTAGGAGCGAAGAGGTTGAGCCTTTGGATAGTGGGGATACTATGACATTGAATTCAATTGTGTACGCCCATAATGAAGCAACACAACCTATAAAGAGTCCTAGAGTTCCTCCGCTGAAGAAGAAGATAAATTCGGATAATGAGTTGGAAAATGAAATCCGAGGGTTGGAAGAGAAACAAGATGTGATGAATGTCACTTTAGGAAACGTTACAAAAGAGTTGGATACGCTGAAAAATATGTTATTTGGGGTGAGCAATATGCAACACCTCATTTATTCACTCCTCACAAAAGATGCCCAACTTGGACGCAACAATGGTAACCAGCCTAGTGCTGGTTGAGATACGTTTTCTAACTCCTTCTCATTCAGTAGTGTATATTAGTTTAATTGCTTTATCGAGTCTTTTCGAGTCGTGGGGACACGACTCATTTTCAAGTTTGGGGTGGGGTTCGTTGCCTCATCCCAGTTTTACGTGTTATTTGTTTTAATTGCTTTCAATAAAATTAATTAGGAGTTGCGTTTGACTGTAGAAGATCTTAAATGTCCCCATTGAGCATGCTTTTGATAAATCTATGATAGTAAATAGTGTACTTTAGGGGTTAGTATAAAACGCACTTTAATTGCATGCAAACATAGGTAATTGATAGGAAGAATTAATGAACAATGCAAAAGAAGTAAACTTGTACTTAAGGAAAATGTTTGGTGTGTAGAACGTGAGATCCATATTAGTAGAGAACCCACTTAGATATGAACTAGAGGCAAGCTATGTAATTAGGAAAATGATAGGGGCAGTTCTTTATTAGCCATTTGAGACCTTTTTAGCCTTCTATTCCTTGTATTAATATTATCCTTCTTAGCCCAATTTTGAGCCTTAGAAGCCTTTCTTTTTGTCGCCACGATATAAGCCTGTATCCCTTTAGTTTATTAGACATTTCCAGATAACCCGCACTTGAATCACGATCCTGAGACCTGTCTCGAGCTTGAGTTTGGGGTCGTGGGTCCATCTATAGGAAATTATATTGGGAAGGGAATTTTATGTGTTTGTATTAAGGCACAATTTCAGATGATATAATTATTTGTAACCCTTTGCCGGGATTGAAAAAAAATCAAAAAAATAGATGTCAATACAGTAGATAACCGGGAACCCGGTTAACGCTGACGGGAACCCGGTTGTCTCCTGTACAAAAAAAAGAAGAAAAAGAAAAGAAATGAGAAAGAAAAATAGATAAAGAATAAAGTAACCGACAATGTGGAAGTTTCTAGAAATCATCTTTATATGTATTGGGTTAACTTGGGGATGCTAAATTAGTGCATCAAATGGGTTGAGTGAGAACATTATTCGAGTGTAAACTCAAGCTCATGGACAGTTGTTGATGGTAAGTGAGGAGAGAGCCAAAAGCTCACTTCAAATTTACCAAATATACATACCACACCGTCCTGAAGCCTAAACTAAAACCATAAAGTCCTCATGATTCCTAGATACATGGTAAGTTGATGGGGAATATGCTAAGTGGAGTGTACAAAGCGAGTGAGGATCAATGAACACCCTATAGCCATCATAATGAGATAAGTACAAGCGTAACCTTCTAGCATTGTGAAGTTAATTTTAAGATTGATATTATTTGTGTTTGATTTTGCATGATTAGTGTATGTGTATATTAATTCCTAATGTTTGCTATATGAGATTTATTTTAAGTGTTGCTTTGGGTGTATTTACTAGGTTCTGCATCTCGGCATTCACCTTATACCATTGTTTTTAATATTACTTTGTCGGGACGACAAAGGTTTGAGTTTGGGGTCTTGATGTCTCCTCTTTTGTTCTAATTATACGCCCTTAGGAGACATCAAATTAGGTGATTATTTGACTAATTCGACAGACTTTTAGTGTTAATTGGCTATATTTCATTTTCCCTCCTTGGATTTTAGTATTTTTCATTTATTAAACTTTTGCACGTTAAATGGTTTGTTTTAGTGTAAAGTTTGTAGGTTTCTAATACTAGAAAGGAGAGGAGTCAAGAATGGAAGTCTTAGATCGTGTAAAGAAGTCATAGGCTAGAAGAAATATCTCGAAGAGTTGACAAATTAGAGCTGCAAATCTGGAAGGCTGATGGTAATTGCTGATTTCGAGCTACTTAAACGTGGATTCAGCCTCTTAGTTGTAAAGAAGATTCGTTCCTTATCGAGTTACGAAGAATTAGAAAGTTGAATGAGTCAATTAAGAGTTAAATTGAGAAAGTTAAAGCCGTTTTAGTGGAGGGTGTACATCAGTTACGGGATTTGGACTTGAAGAGTGGACTTGGGCCATTTAATATTTCATTAATTCATTTAAAATAAGCCCAAGTCCGATTTATTTAGCATATATAGGCCTTTTGACTTTATTTTTACATACAATTCATTTTACACAAAGTCAGAGCGTCAGAGAAAAGAGCAGAAGCTAGGAAAAGGAAGAAGCCAAGAGCTGGAGAATTCATCTTCTCCAAATCAACAGCCAAATCCAACCTCCTAACTAGGTTTATTTATTTTATTCTCTTTCTGTAAAACATGAGTTCGTCTAATTTTATTTCTTTTGCTTTTATTTCCATTATGAGCTAAATTTCCCTTGTACTTGAGAATCACAAAGTGGGTAGAACCCATACTAGTTTAATTATTGTTTTCCGGTTTGGGATTTTAAGAATTTAAATATGAATTACTATTTTACGTTGGCTTTTATTTTATGCTTTATTTATTATCTTTAGAGTCATGAACGAAGGATAAGTTTTAGTATCTAGGCTATTCAGTATAGTGGTGTATTGATCACCTTGACGGGTGGTTTAGATACAGAACTAGGTAATTGTCGTTGGTATCCGCCAATGACCTTGACATGCCTGACTAGCCAATAGCCAATGTGGTAAGTTTTAATCATCCGAAAGTGGTTTTAATCACCCTAACGGGGTTTAGAATACCGTAGGAGAGCTTTTAGGTCCACCCTGACGGGGCTAAGAGACTTTAGAATCCCGACTAGCGTAATAATAATGATTCAACCCTTAAAAGAAGACATTAATTAAGAAAGTTTGAGGTGAAACCCTAGCGTGACTCAAGTACTACTTTCTCCCTTGCGTCTACACCTTTCATTTGCATTATTTTTATTTCAGTTTAATTTTACTTAGTCTTTAATTTACTTTAGCATTGTAGTTGATAAACAAAAACCGAAAACAATCTTTTTATCATTTACTTTTCCGTTATTTCAATTATTCTACTATTTGATAACATTAGAGTCGGCCTAATCCGTCCCTGCGAACGAACTTGATTATCATATATTACTTGGGACAACTGTACACTTGCACTTAGTGGTTCCTCTATTTTATCTGCATTATTTTATAACACACAAGGACCCACCAGTGTCACCCGATACGTGATGTAAAAACCACATTAAAGGAAAGTACTCCTCACAAGTGTACGAGTCGTCTGAATTAGTAAAAGTATGTATTTTCTTACCATTCTGCACAGGGACTATGAGATTAATTTTTGTGTTTTACTAGTGTGTTTGGGGTTTTAGTTGGAAAATACAAATTTTAAATAATAGTTGGATTTTAATTTTCTATAATTAAATTACTACGAAAGGACCAAAGTGAAAAATAATAAACTTCAATCAATAATATAAAATGAACATGGACAAAATTCCAAATATAGTGAGAAATATGATATGAAAGTAGATTGAATCTTGTCAGTAATATCTAATCGTGACAAATTAGATGTTTCTAGATATACGGACGAATTATGTTTTTTGCGTTATTCAGGATTCTACAATCACCCTAAATCCATTCCGGGTAGATAAGTGTTACTCTTAGACCCTCGAGACCTTTACTGGGTGACCCTACAAAAAGCCATTGAAGGGTAACTCTAATCCTATTGACTATTCAACTAGTCTAGACTACCTAGTTCATAAAGCAACATCAAACGCATATAAGCTAGTTTCATATTCCGACCCTTCTTCCAGACGATAGTCAAAACACTAACCCAACACAATACTTTATCAATGTAAGGGATAGAAAATTTCATACAAGTTTATATCCAACGGATATTTAACAATTCATTTTACTACAAATATTCCAAAATACAAGAAAACGTCAGTTTATCAAATATGATTCATACATAAAGTAATTTTAAAGCTATAAATTATTTATTTCTTATTATAAAGATGATATAAAAATTATGGAAGAGTGATGAAGGAATGGATGGAAATGCTGAAACCTTGCCCTTTCTTTTTTCTTGCTTCTCCAGGCGTGTGAAAAGTTGTTCCCAAATTGTGTAATTCTTTTGATTAACAAAATCTGATATATTAAAATGGAAAAGTATTTTTGGGAAGTGTGCTACCACTCTGGTGATTAGAAGTGACTCAAAAAGGTTTTCACCTAGTATGGGCTAGTTCGAGCCACTTTAGAAGCAATACAATAACTTTGACATCTTAACTCCAAATTTCAAATCGTTACCTCTCACGTTCTCCTAATTCGAATGAATATTTTGACCTTCAAGGGTTTGCTCAAAAATTTCTCTAAATGGGTGTGGTGACTCTCTTAAGTTGACTTCAAAATTTCATCGATAAATCTACTCGATCTTCTAAAGTGGATTTTTGATCCTTTTTCCCTTGACTTGGGGTTGACCTTGACCTTTTTACTTCTCCTCATCATATAGAGTTCTTGTATCATCCAAGTACCTCGGAGCTACACACTTACCACAAAATTAACGCATAAAGATCCCAAAAGTAATGAAATATCTGAGAATAGACAATAAATCACACTATATTATATAATAGGGAATAATTCCTAAAATAAGTCCTATAACCCTACAAAATGATGTCCCGTGACACTATAAATCTATCACAAAATAGACATCAAGTATTGTACACCAAATTCTACTTTTTTAGATAGACATAGTAAGATAGATGGATATTTAAGATCTTAATGGACTTGGATAACTTGGTCGATTGTTAATAGGCTCGTCCATGCTACCCCACTGACGTCAAAAGAACCATATCCTCTTCTGATTTTTAGGAAAATGCAAAGGAACAACATTACCAAAGACAATCCATGTTGACTTGACCGAGGCAACAAAATGTAACAATCTGGTCAAGAATTCTACATCCAGGGTACCCCCAAGCAGGGCATGACAAATCCCAACCAAGTATAATGGTTTTCCTAATCTATGAATATCCATTTTAAAAATTTATCACTTATATTTTCAATGTTCATATTATAATCAGACCTAGTCCCATATATATATATATATACTCCTTTCGGTCCTCAGGGGTCCTAAAATAACTTTATTATAAGAGTTACTTTGGGGGATCACCTCCGTATTCTCCTAATATTTATCTAATTTAAGGTCACTACACTCGTCCATAAGCAAGTCTAGCAAGATTACCACCAGCAACGGTCACCAAAGTCCTCTTGTTTCTGTATCTTTTTAGACCACGCATTTTACGCTTTAACAGTAGATATCATCTATGGGGAAAAAAGTTTCAAAGACATTGAGAAGCCCTGAATGAAATTGGATCTAGGATAAATTTGCAAAGACAGACATAAATGGAGGCACCGCTACCTATGATACCAAACACCGAAATAGAGTTATTCTCAACAACCGAAAATAGAGGCCCCTGGAGAGACTATATTGGACCTCGTCATAGTGTCGAGCATCATCCCCTCTACTAATAGAATCTCATGGTGGCCGAGGTAGAAATAATCCATCCAAGGGTTTCTCGATATATCCAGTATTTGATACAGCATGCTCTAAATCAACTATGGCATCCGCTGACAATGCCATATCAAAATTCGTCTATCATTAACGTCCATGATAATTCAGCCCGAGGAATAAAAAACATGTACAACAAATGCCCAAAGTTGCTAATGGTTCAACATATGTAAGAGCAACATAAAAAGGTACGAGCAAACCCACATCGTCTACTAGGGGTCGACCAATGGATCACCTACCTAAAAAAGTCGCAGATCAAAACTTCTTACCAAACTCCTATGATAGTCTAGTAAGGGGCCATTGGTGGACCACCGACCAAAGAAATTTGCAGTTCAAAACTTCTTACCGAACTCTTACGATCGTCTACTAGGGGGTCGGCGAATGGATCACCGACCTATGAAATTCATAGATTAAAACTTCTCATTGAATCCTTACAATCATCTATCCACTAGTGATTCTACAAATCGATGACCTACCTAAGAAAGTTGCGGATCAAAACTTCTTAACACATATGTATGATCGTCTACTAGGGGGTCGACCAAAACTATTTTTTCTCCAAAGGGATGGAAAGGTATACGCTCCTATTTCTTACTTTGGGTACACTGAAAACCACATCTATTAGTAGTTATTGTTCTGTTAAAGAAGAAACAACTTAGTCTAGATATGGAAACAAAGTAAAGATATATTATTCACACTTAACAAATATATTAAAGAGCAAAAACTACGCTTAGAAACTTATTGGGCTCGGTCAATCAAAGGTAGTATCTACAATAAAATCTATACAAGAAAATGAAACCACAAACTAGCTAAGTCTAAATCGATACGCAAAATGCTTCAAATTCCTAAAGAACTGTAGCTCGAGCGAGGAAGATGAAAAGAACAAAGTAATCCCATGACACAAACACGCATATACCGAACATAGCTATGCAAAATGCAAGAAATACAGGAGTAAATATCCAAAGAAGATGTAGGTTTTGACCCCCTAGCTAAAAAAGGGATATCCCACGAGCTACCCCCTATAATATGGCCTCGGCCCCATATTCTAGACAATTCACAAGAAAAAAGATAGTCTCTGCCTTGTGACCATTAAATAATCAAAGAAACAAATAAAATTCCCTCCCCCTTTCAAGAACTAGTAGAGGCATTGGAGCTTTGTTGTAGAAAATGTCTCCTAGAGCCCAACTTGCCTCACAGTCGCTTCCGCCTAGTAAAAATATTGCACATTATTGCCTATCACCTTAGACATCGTGGAAGAGGCGCCTAGCTGACCTTGGCGCCAATTAATGACAAATAATTATTACCTAGGCCACCTTTTTATTTTTTTCTTTCGGTAATTATTGAATTGATATCATAACTCTAATTTTATTATTATGAAAATTAGTAAATTATTGTTATATGAATTTTATGAGTTGAACATTTAATTTTTTTAGTATTACTAAATATATTACTAAATATATAAAATTACGCACCAATAATTAAAAACTGTGTAATCCCGCATATGCGCTAGTCCATGGTCGACCGCTTAGGCCTAGTGCTGAAATAAATTTTGAAGTGGGACTAGTGATGTATGACTAATACTGATAGTGTCGTTGGCACTTCATAACCTTCCAACCAGAAGACAAAATGTCTACAGATTAAAGACTCATTAAACTCAGATTATTCTCCAATCAAGCTCAACAATTACAAGACTTGATCAAAACGGGAATGAACCAGAAGCCAGCAAAGTGTCCAGGTTCATGCCGCAATTTGAAAAGGTGTAACATGCAAAATGTAAGCAATAAAGGAACCCTTAACTGCCATTTATTGTGACGACTCTAAAGGTCTTCTCCTCGCCCTATAAATACAAGACCTCTCCCATTTTCCAAAGCTACGAAACTAAGAATTCTAAAAAGAAAAGATTACTCTCTACCCCTCTCTCTATATTCTGATATATTACTAGAGTAAAACATCTTGTTAGAGATACCGACAAGACCAAAATATCTTTTTAGTACAATTTTACATTCCGTGTAATAGTTATTTTCTTGTACTTTTCTGTGTAAGTATTGTTCTTTCTGATTAATTGTAATAATGTAGTATTAATTTTATTTGAATTTTGTTTTATCTTTTGTTTTTTGGAATCCACTTCTTTCGGTTTTTAAACTAGTGACTACAACTTTTTCCAAAAATTAAAAAAAGTTATTTGTTTAATATCACTAGTTTTTTTGAAATGGCCTTCCCTATCTCGAAAGTTGCTTCATCATTAAACATAAAATCCTTTCCCGACGTGAATAAGTTTAAGCCCCTTAATGGTTCCAACTACAAGCGTTGGGCACAAAAGATCTTGATCTGTCTTGAACAGTACGATCCCGACTTTGCTATAGTCGAAGATCCTCCACTTATGGTGGAAAACAGAGTTCCTACTAGAGAAGAACAATCTAGATATCTTTCCCTCGAATCCAAGTTAAAAAAACGAACACTATGGCTCCAGGTAGGATGTTGAACAATTTCTCAAATCCCATCTTTGCTCTCCTTGCCAAAGAGATATCGGCAAATATTATACGGGAAAGTCTTGAGACTGTGAATGCGCGTACCTGGGTGACTCATCCACTACTGTGTTTCTCGGAAAAAAAAATTCACCTCAAACTCATATCTGGTAAGTTTTTTTAGTTAAACGATGTTCGCTGCGTCCCCTCTCTCTGTAGGAACTTGGTTTTCAGAGCTCTTCTTTTTAAGTGGGACTCAAACTAGTTTTCGAGAGGGGTAAATAAGTATTACCAAAAACAATGAGATTGTGGGGGAATGGGTATTTAAATAATGGTTTGTTTGTTTTAAACAATGTAACTCTTAATGGGAATGCTTCTCTGCTTATATCATTGAATGTTTAGATGTGTGACATGGTAGATAAGGCTGTTTATATTTCTCTTCTATTAAAAGGCTAAGTTTTCTTGGACTAATACCCCTTCACAACGTTTATGACTTTGTAAAATGTCAATTTTTTGTAGAGTCCAAACTCGAGGAAAAAAACTCTTTTAAAACCATAACCAAGAGGAAGACTGAACTACTAGAATTGGTGCATTCAAACTTAGCTGGTTTTTAAAAACTCCACAAGTAGAGCAGGAAAACTATACTATGTAATCTTTGTAGATGAATACTCTAGGTTTGAGAGTATACCTCCTAAAACTAAAGATGAGGCGGAACATGCATTTAAAAAAATATATAAGACCGAGGTTAAAAACCAACTAGATTGGGGCGGCAAAAAATAGTTATAAATTACTTAAAGAGTTTTGTGAAACTAACGAAATTATCCACGAACTTAGTGCCCTTACACACTCTTACTAAATGGCATAGCTGGAAAAAAAATATGTCCCTTAAAGAGACCATGAATGCTATGTTAATTAGTTTACCAACCAACATGTGGGGGGAAGTTGTCTTGTCGGCTAGTTGTACATTTAATAGGGTACCCCACAAATCTCAAGATAAGACCCCTCATGAGTTATGGAATGGTTTCTCACCAAACCTAAATTTTTTAAAATATAGGGGTGTCTGGCCGAAGCAAGATTACCCGATTTAAAAAATGGTCACCGTTGGACCTAAGACCTAGACTCAGTCTTCATAGGATATGGCACAAATATAAATCGTTTTAATGAATTCATAGCCACTCAGTCTCGATTTATAAGGGACTTGATAAAATTCCCTTAAAAGGCGTACCAGTCTTAAAAGAGCATAAGGTTGAGTGCATAACTCTTAAATGAATTCATAGCCATAATGGTGGTCATTTAGAGAAGGACTTGATGAATTCACCGTTGAAGGTGAGACTCAATATTCATGATAGGATGTTAAAAAGACATCCTTAATAATCCCATATGAATAAGTCCACAAAGTTCATGGCCTGTAAGGGGTGGTCCTTGGAGAAGGACTTGATGAATTCACTGTCATATGTGAGATCATTCATGATAGGATATTAAGGAGACGTCCTTAATAATCCCACATGAATAAAGTCCAGAGATTTCATAGCCCACAAGTTGTGGTCCTTTGAAAAGGATTTGATGAACAATTGAAAGGGTGATATTCGAGGGAACTATAACTTTCAACAGGGTTGAGTATGTGTTTTGAGGGTCTCGATCGAAAACCGTTAAGTTCAAAAGTACGTTCACTTAAATGGAATTTTGTGGTTGCCTCACTTCACTAAGTGTCAATTCATATAGAAAGATATTGCCACTTAATTACAATTCATCAACCTGCTGGCAGTTATGAAAACCTGTTCACCTTCTCCCCCATAGACCCTGGTGGGGGATTGTCGGAATTAACAATTAATATTGAATTATTAAGTTAATTATTTCATGATCATATGGGAAAAATAGAAAAGCTATTTATGTATTGAATAGTCCCGCATTGGAAGATGAGAAAAAAAAACCATTGAAAAGTCTTTATAAAAATGGTTTATTTTAGTGATGTATGACTAATACTTATAGTGTCGTTGGAACTTCATAACCTTCCAACCAAAAGACAAAACGTCTATGAATTAAAGTCTCATTAAACTCAGAATATTCTCTAATCAAGGCTCAACAGTTACAAGACTTAGGAGCCCTTAACTGCCATTTATTGTGACGACTTTGAAGGCTTTCTCCTCACCTATAAATACAAGACCTCTCTTATTTTCTAGAGCTACAAAACTAAGAATTCAGATTAGAAAAGACAACTCTCTACTCCTCTCTCAATATTCTGATATATTACTAGTAGGGCTGCAAACGAACCGAGCCGAGGCGAATACTAGATGTACAAGCTTGTTTGTTTAATTACTCGAGCCGAGCCGAGCTCAAATTTCAACGGGCCGGGCCGAGCCGAGCTCACATTCAAACGAGCCGAGCCCGAGCTTCCAATGATTCAAATAAAAAATGTCAGAACTTGTTTTTTGACAATCATTTTTAGAGTCGAGCACGAGTTGCTCATGAACAATTATGGTTGAAATGAGACTTTCATGAACAGTTGGTATCTGATGGAGTGTGTGGTATGAAAATATGAAACATAACATTAATGAAAAAATAAATTTCTAAAGAAATTAAAAATATCTAATTTGATATTGAATATTTAATAATATATTTATAAGTAAATAATATATTAATTTATAATTCATAATTTTAAACGAGCTCACGAGTCGAGCTCGAGCAGGCTCGTTTATTTATCGAGCTTAAAATGAAGCTTGAGCTTGAGCTTGTTTATGTTCGAGCCGATCTCGAACGAGCTTTTCTCCGAGCCGAGCTCGAGCGGCTCGCGAGCGGCTTGGTTCATTTGCAGCCCTAATTACTAGAGTAGAACCCCTTATTAGAGATACTGACAAAACCGGAATATTTTTTTAACGCAATTTTACATTCTGTGTAATAGTTCTTTTCTCGTATTTTTCTGTGTAAGTTTCGTTCTTTTTTGTTAAGTGTAATAGTGTAGTATTACTTTTATTCAAAATTTGTTTTATGTTTTGTTTTTCAGAATCCTTTTTTGTTTTGTTTTTAAACTAGTGATTACAACTTTTTCTAACCAAAAATATGATTAAAAACATATAATCTTACTAGAGAAATAAGTAACCATATCCAGAATTATTAATGATATATACCATCCAAATTCATACCACCCAACATACCACAAATGACGTGGCGTGATTTGATTAGAAGTAATTCATTAATCAAATCAACTAAATAAATAATTAAGATTTACTTTCAATCCATCCCAAATAACAAAAATCTTTAGAACAATGCATAGAAATTCAACATTTTTAATTTAATTTACCTTGATTGCTCAACCAGAAAAAGTTAATCTTACAATTTCGGCAGAATACATAAATTATAGTATCTCAAATCTTAATATTAATTATATAAATATATATATATATATATATTATATTTCAAATTTTTTTCTACGGTCCGGATTTATCCACTTAAGTGGTGGTCAGGATCGATTCTGACAAAACATAAGTGGTGGTCAGGATTGATTCTGGCCCCACTTATTTTTTTTAATACAAAACACGTATAATAAAAAGAAAACAAAAGAAAACAAAATAAAAACAAAAAATAAACCTCGACCATCATTCAATCAGAACAACCCTCATTCACTTTCCTCTCGAAACCCTCAACCTTCCCACTGCGAGAGTCGCTCTCCTTCACAAGACAATAGCCATATATATATAAAGGAGATATATCAATACGTCCGTGTACCTAATATTTGTCATGAAATTAATTTTTTTATAGAAGTATGTTATATCCTTTTTTTAATTTTTATATAACATAGATTGTCCAAATGCACTTGTATGCATTTTAACCAATCTCAATAAAAAGTATACATGTCTCTTTTTATATTTTTCAAAAAATTAAAATTAAATTGTTAAGAATTAAATCAAAACTTATACTCTCCTTTCATATTCTCAAAACACAAACTGCATTATAAAAAATGATTGCAAGATTATTATGAATGCGCTTTCATCTAATTTTTCCGTACTTAGTAATAGGATTAAGAGTATTATTTGTAGTATTTATTTTGTTTCAGAATTTTACACATCTATTTTCTCTTATATTTCGAGAAAATAAAATGTAGGTATGGACTGGATAACTAAAAACTCGTCATTAGGCATTAGTTAAGGCTATAGAGTGGATTATATCCTTTCTCTATTAATGAAATTCATTGCATTATCGAGGTTGGTTGACTTTTCGTAACTATCTATTTATGATGAAAGCTATTAGGAAAAAATTATATTCACACAACATGAAAAAAATAATGGCTTATTTTATTTATTTACCATTAAAGTATAAACTCAAGTACTAAATAGTAAGAATTTTTTATGTCACTATAGACTCAAAACGATTTTGTCAATTTTTTTTTTTTTTTGAGTACATGAGAGAGTCACTTTGGACTCGGAGTCATTTTGATTTCAATGAGATTCGATCCCAGGACCTCTTAGTCTCTGCGGAGTAATTTAACCACTAGACCAACTATTGATCTCGATTTTGTCAACTTATTATTACACTAATTTATTAATTTGATTTTGACAATATTTTAATTTTGGGGATGTAAATCCAAGGACCCCTGTCCAAAACAAAAAAAAAATCCAAGGGAACATTTTCGCAGCATTTTCGTGGCTACATGGTCAATAAAGGCGAGTCACAATTGCATGTTTCCTTGTGAATTTACATGTCATGTGACTCTGCTTGCTAATTATGGACTCACACCATGGACGTTGGAAGACATAATTGACCGCTCTATGGACTCAGACGTGTGTCAAGATTCAATAATAGCATACTTTTACAAATTCCGTATGAGAATTATCTGGGTTCACCAACAATTGGACCTAGTCATTCTCAATTATTTAAATAAGGTATTACTTTCAATCTACTCCTACCTACCAATTAATTTTTATTAGTTAGATTTTGGTGACAAAATACTTTCCCTAAGACCGTGTTTGATAGTATAACAAAAGTATATTTGGTTTTAAAGATTTTTTTACTGGATTGAATACCTTTCAAAGTAAAACAATATTATTAGCATATTAGCATATGAAAGTACTTCAACATATAAATCAACGAAAATTATGTATAAATTCCCAACTAAAAATTTAATGGAAAGTAAGGTAGAACTGGTTTTATAGTGCACGTAAAATATTTGATTTCAGTGTGTTTGTTTTAGATAGATAGGGACAATTGCGAATTTTATGTTTTTTTGTGATTGATTATGCACACCAAGTCTAGTATCATGGATTATTAGAAAAATATATTTTATTTTATTTTAAGATCTTGATGGTGGTAAGAATCTCAAGTAGGTTATATTCTAACATTTTTTTGTCATCTATTTGTCATATTTAGATTAAATAGAACATCCAAATCTTTACCAATGTATAATCTTTGAAAGAAATTATATTGAAACTTATACAGAAATTTGTTCTAGTTGGTAATTACACAACTTGATGAGGGATTAGTATGATTAAGTCGGGGAAACTGTTGTGACTAAACTAGTTTTAATACGATTCATTTTCCTGAAAAAGAAAAAAAAATACGTTTCATTTCCGTTTGCAAAACCTTGTTTTGTTTCTATATAGTACTTATATGAAAGGGATAATTATCCAAACATGTTTGGTAAATAATTTAATTCTCCCTCTCATCATTTCGATACTAATATTTTTCTTAGAAATCCTAAAAATTAAATTGTCTCGAAATACCCACTTTACTACTATGTGTTTGAATATTCCTCTTTACCTCTCTCAGTACAAATCCTCACCGCCTCTCTCTGCCGCACAATCCATCACTATATCCTAAACCAACCGTACCGCTCTTTGTTCGACCGCGATTCACCAGAGACTCATGTGAGCAGCGTGGTGCACAGGTTGCACCAGATGCTTGATAGACCTATGCCATCAAAATTGAATCATTTGAAGCACTGATGAATACATATGATTCAAAATGGGGAATCTTGCGATTTTGATTGGGGTTGAGAAATTTATGTTGCTAATTTAGGGTTTTAGAAGACCATTAATTTAGACCAATTTATGTGTAACACGTACCATGGATGCGATTTACGATATATTTCTTTGGATGCTCGATTGGGAGTTTAGTTAATTTGATTTACTTCAAAGAAATTTAGCAAAGTTCATTGTAATTTTCGACTTGAAGAAGTTCATTATAGTTTTTTATTTCACGTCTCCATTCTGTTGTTGATGGAATATCTCATCATGTGAGTATTGAAGAGAAGGTCAATTAGTTGTTAATCTTGGAAAGATATAACTAGTAGTGAGCATTCTTGTTATTATAATCGTGACTACTCTTTTTTCAATGTTTATTCAAGATTTTAGAAGTACTAAATACTTGAAGGTTGAACATTATTGTAAAGAGGTTTGAAAATTCTCTCACTTTTAAAGTTTCCTCATTATTGGATCCACAAGATGCATCATGTTAAGATTAAAATAGTCGTACAAGGCACTTGGATAAATATTTTACTATAAACTTATTGTATGCATCAATTCTACGTTACGAAACAAACTCTTAAAATGATTTTGAATTTTGATTTTAGTAAATTTTATTTTCACTCTTATGGTGCAAAGTTTTGTAATAATAATTGATATTTAAAAATTTATATAAATATTTAAAATTCAAATTCTATTTAAAAAAAGGTAAACAAATCATAAAATGATTGAAATCAAAAAAAATATATAATATAAGATGTCATTTTCAATAAAAAAATTAATTTCAAAAAATTACACATTATTATATTTTAATCATGTTCTCAATTAAAAATATAAATCTAAAAATATAAATAATTAAAAAAAAACAGTTGAAAAAAATTATAAAATGATGTTTTAAATAAATCACACAGTTTTGTCGACTAATACTTTTCAATTTATTCCTAAATAATAATATTTTTTAATATGACTTAAATTTTTTAAAATAAATCATATTCCCAATAATTAAGAAAGCATCCAATCTTTGTTTTTTCTTTTTTTCATACAAATGAAACTTTAAAAGCCGATAGTCAAAACAATCTTTGTTTTTTTTGTTTTTGTTACATAGGAGAGCCACGGACTCGGAGTCATTGACTGGGCACCACTAGATTGGTAGACGAAGGCCCTGCCCAGTGAACTAATCTCATCTGGTTACTATCTTTGTTTCTTAAATACTCTTATATCACGATTTCTAGTCACAATTATTGCAGATTATCTATCCCTAAACTAATTTTTTCATTCAATCGAAGAATACTAATTTTTTTCTCTCTTACTCCAATTGGATCTTTTTTCCCCACCGCCACGCCACCGTCACTTTCACCGTCAAACGCCTCCTTCATTTGAAATTCTACTAGCATATATCGTATGATCCTCTGAAGTGATCAAATTACACATATACTCTCAGTTTCCATTTCATTTTTCTCGAAATGGAGAAAAGACATTTCAATCCCTACCAAATCTATTTACAAGGGATATGTTGGAGGATTAAAGATCGAAGCTTGTGATACAGAGAACTCTTCACCTCCAGAAGATGGATTCCTGGAACAGTTGAAAATGTTTAAAGAAATGGGTTTCAAAGTTGATCATGAATTTATAGGAAGTGCTCCTGTGAACTTATCCCAGGTAAATTTGTGTTCAAAATTTCCATATTTAGCATTCTTTACTAACATACTATAAAATGATTAATACATTTTACTGGATTAATTTATAAGCTATAAATATTTGTGCACCAGAGACAAGGCGTGTAGTAGCAAGTCCTACAAAGATGCAAGTTTCTGTTTCGAAAAAGACTGATGGTTCAGAGAAGGGGAGTTGAAGAGACTTATAAGCCAAAACTAGTTCAAAAACAAGCTCGGAAACTTCTTAGGTTTAGACTCTTACTTAAAAAGGTTAAAGGAAGAGTTTTATTTATATATGATATGGTGTTGTTTTGGGTAAAAAGTAGATAGTACAGGGATCATCGTGAAACATATCTCGTATGGAACACAAAAGAAAACTGATTAGACGCGAAGAGGCACTAAAGAGACGATTTTATCCTCTCATCTGTTAATTGTTGATGAGGGGTAGGTAAAATCGGATTCGCAATGAAATTGTTGCAGTGGCTGTTGTACAAGGAAGGACTTGCAATGAAATTTCAGGTTTTATTTTGCATTTAACTGGTTGCATATACCCTTTAGTACCCTTGACTGATATGAAATATGCATTGTCTCTGCTTCATATGATTTAAGTCTAAATACGATTGTCTCTGCTTCATATGATTTAAGTCTAAATACGAGGGATGAGATTAAACGGATGGTTGATCTTTCTCAGAAAGTGTATCTGAAGTAGCTGTTTAACAACGTTAAGTTTATTTCATATATAGGTCCCTATATATGCATGCGAATTAGTCAAATATATTCATATATATTTCGAAAGATATGAATTATGTGTTGTTGTTGATATACTAACAATTATAATAATCTTGTATCTTGATATACAGTATTTAAGGGTATTCTTTTTCTTTAGACAAAATTAAAATACCTTTGTGCGCTAATATATATATCTGTTCTGCAGAGCTCATTACTCCAGCTCAGTGTAGCTTTGTTATACATAGAGGAGAGAAAGGTAATTTTGTTAGTAATTAGTTGGATTTAAGAAACTTATTTGATTTTAATTTTAATTTTACTTTTTTTTGGGAGCAAATCTTGACCAATCAACTCAATCGATCAAGAACTAAAGCTCAGCGAGTGTCTTTAACGAATGAAACTCTTCTAAAAAAAGGTGATTTCCATAATTGCATTCCACCCCCTTAGGTTTTACATAAAGTCTCATTCTACCCTACCCATTTAACTTGCATTCTAATTGCAGGTTGAAGAGTTAGATATAGTCTTGCCTTTAATGGGACCCGCATTACGAATGGCTCTAGAGTATTTTCTCTCGTTGAATATTTTACCGAAAGAACCATCCACTAGTGCTAGTGGAGTCAAAAACCGATACTCAGACACCATTTTGACATTGAGGTATGTGTGTAACTTCTGTTTTTGCATAGTGGTCCTTCAATTTTTGGGTACGTATCGTTTGAGTAACATTTTTTTATTGTAATGATGTGAAGATAACTTATATATGTATATACTAGGATGTTCCTTACACTTGTATTAGTCCCTGTATTTCTCAGTTAAGATACCATATATAGTGAAACAAAATAGTCAAACATTTATTTGCATTATTAGTCCCTGTATATCTCAGTTAAGGTACCATTTTACCTTTATACTCATATTTGTTTTACGTTAATGATTACTAACTTATATATGTATATACTAGGATGTTCAGTTTAATAAATTAGTCCCTTAGGGAAATGTGGGTGCCAATAGACTACTCTATTTAGAGGGCAGCCGGGAAATGTGGGTGTCAATAGACTACTCTATTTTAGAAGGCAGCCGGGAAACGTGGGTGACAATAGACTACTCTGTTTTAGAAGGGAGTCGGAAATGTGGGTGTCAATAGACTACTCTATTCAAAAGGCAGCCGGGAAAAAATCGGGAAATGTGGATACCAATAGACTACTCTATTTTAGAAGAGAGCCGGGAAAAATAGTAGTAATAACCTACATGCTATGTATCTGTAGTTATAACTTTGGCAACACGAGTATAGACGACAATACCAAATAGTGTAGGGAAAGATATGACACCACTTTAAAAAGGTCGTCTAAAGACCAAAACGAAGTGTTAAAAACTGTATTTTCTGTTTCATGAAACATGAACCATAACTTAAGTTATAACGCTTAAACATGGGTAGAAAAAGTTACCTGGACTTAGGGCTTCGACAAGTCCAGGTGGCGGAGCTATACAACTCCGTGGGACATACTAAGCCAACTACAGTTCCGCAAATACGTATATTTCAGCAGTATCCGAATTGAAGAATATGATCATCATCTTCTTCCTGCTTTGGCGTTAGCAGCTCTTCACCATGACACAATTTTGTCAATGGTAATCCACATAACTGATCATTCCCAATGTAAGATTCGTTTCCAAAAGTATTAAACTGTGCACCCCGAGGAATGGATCCTTCCAATTTATTATAGGAAAGGTTGAGGACGGCAAGAAATCCCATCTGATTTAGTTGATCAGGAATTTTACCAACCAACTTCTTCCACAATAAAGCTTCTAGATCATCTAGATTTCCCGGGGACGGTGGAATATGACCTTCCATATTGTTATGAAATAAGTTTAAGAGACTTGAGAGATATTAAATTTCCAATTGAACTTGGAATCTGGCCTTGAAAGTTACCGGATAGATCGATTGTTACGTACCTCCTCAAAATTGGTGTATCATTATACTATACCCTTTCTCTATTATCTTCAAAAAATCACCTTCTTGATAGTATTGGAGTCCCAAAATTAGATCGAACTTGGTGATGACTTGATCACCAGCATGTACCATGGCTTTGAATTTCTGAAGTAAGAGGAACTCAAAACTCCAGTTAGCTGATCATTGGAAATGTCAAAAATCTTGAAATCCAGAGATGGTAGACTTTGTTTTTGACATTCCTATAGGACCATGAAAATTGTTAGCTCTCAAGATAAGAACTTCCAGCTTTGGAAGAGTCTCTGCCCATTGAGGAAATGAACCACTTATGTTGTTGTTTGCAACATCCAAGACTTCCAATGTTTTGAGGCAATGGCCCTGACAATCTGTTGTTGCCCACCATTAAGGATCTTAAGCTTTGACAATTTCCTAGTTCAGGCTGAATAAGACCAGAGAAGCTATTATTGCCCAAAGTAAGCTGCTCTGATTTTTTTAGTAGTCCAATTTCAGATGAAATTGTGTAAAATTGTTATGAAGGTCCAATTCCACGGTTATAAGCTTTACACATTTCCCTAGCTCAACAGGAATCGAAGAATTTATATGATTTAGGTCAATACTAAGCCTACGTATTGAACCAGAATCAGGAATTAAGCCAGAAAATCTGTTTGAATTAATAGAAAGTTCTTCTAATTTGGTCTAACTTGGAAATATTTGAAGGCAATGGCTCTTGGAAGGAGTTTGACCCTAGGTATAGTTGAGAAAGCTGTCCCAAATTAGCAAACAACGACTCAGGAATAAAGCCATTAAAGTGGTTTTCATACAAATGAAGTATGGTGATAGAATGACAGCTTATAAGATTTTTTAGGTTTTCGAACTCAGGTCTGATGGTTCCAACAAATTTATTATAGCTAAGTTTCAAAAACTTAAGATTAGAGAGGTTGGCAAAGGTAGAAGGTATGGTGTCATTGAGATAGTTATTGGCAAGGTTTAGACTTACAAGGTAGGAAAAAGAGCTGAAATTAAATTTATGGAGATTACCTCTAAGATCAAACCCCTCAAGTTGTATCTCCGAAACTCTTTGACGTGGATTGCACACAACTCCAGTCCAGTTGCAAACGTTTACAGTATTGGAAATGGACCATGAATTAAGAATAGTAGAGCCTGAATCGGGTAAGCTTTGCTTCCAATTTATCAGAGCATCAACTTCCTTTGTCGGTGAAGCTGAGATCTGAAAGAACAAGAGTAGAAGAAAAAGGTGAATAATAATAGACATTGTTTAAGGTTTTTATATGTGAATATACTTTAAGAATTATAATGATACACCAATTTTGAGGAGGTACGTAACAATTGATCTGTCCAATAACAACTTTCAAGTCCAGATTCCAAGTTCAATTGGAAATTTAATATCTCTCAAGTCTCTTAACTTATTTCATTACAATATGGAAGGTCATATTCCACTGTCCCCCTGGGAAATCTAGATGATCTAGAAGCTTTAGACTTATCGTGGAAGAAGTTGGTTGGTAAAATTCCTGATCAACTAAATCAGATTGGGTTTCTTGCCGTCCTCAACCTTTCCTATAATAAATTGGAAGGATCCATTCCTCGGGGTGCACAGGTTAATACTTTTGGAAACGAATCTTACATTGGGAATGATCAGTTATGTGGATTACCATTGACAAAGTTGTGTCATGGTGAAGAGCTGCCAACGCCAAAGCAGGAAGAAGTAATGATCATAAAAATAATTCATCAATTTGGATACTGTTGAAATATACGTATTTGCATGTGGAACTGTAGTTGGCTTAGCTATCGTTCATTTGTTGCTCTCATCATATGAGAAAAACTACGGCTGGATTGTGTTCTTAAGAGTCAATTGGCAGAGGTCGGGAGTCATAATATAAGTATAGAGGATCTCAGCTACATCGTTTTGAGGAAGTCACTTTTAGCACAAACTTATGAGCCATAAGACCGGTATTGTTTGATCTGATGAAGGCTCGTTTTGATCATATCATATGAAGAGTTCTGAGAGTTTTCTATATTTTAGAATTATGTTGTTAGAAGTTGGTATTGCAATGATGTAACTGCTGAAATCTAATAGAATAAAATTTCTCAGACTTTATTCATAATGTTAACCTAGATTTTAGTTTACTTGTCTTCTCTGATTTGATTGTCCTTGCTACAAATTTTGAATCAAGTTATCATATAAATGCTTTTCCTTTCAAAAAAAAAAGAAGTCAGTGGAGGCTGTCGGAAGTAGAAATAAATACGTGCACGTAATTATTTATTTGCGTAAAATTGAATCCTTGGGAGGATCCTCAAATATGAATAAGGAAAATTATATGACCTTGAACAACAGAAACGTTTAGAACATTTCCATGACAAACTAGAAATCACCAAGATATTGTTTGTTAAGTTGTATACTTAGGTAGGCTCAAGCTCAAAAAGTCAGTCCTCAAATTCGTAAAATCCGAAAATCTTGTTTGAAACTTTGTAAAGCATGAACTCGAGCTTGAATAACTCTTTCAATATTCGTTTTGTTCAAGCTCAATATAGACTAAAATTTTACCTAGCGAACTTTCACAACAATTGACACAACATGAAAACGGATGATTGGTCACTTTTTTTTCCTATTCTCCACAAATTAGCCGTTAAAAGAAGTTACATTTATAATTATCCATTTTCTCTTTTAAGTGTCGGCAATAGAAAGTCAAAAGACTAAACCATTTACTATTTACTTCTTAAACAAAGCTAAAAAAGAGATTAACAAAAGTTTTTATTTCACTATTACAAGTATCTCTCTACTATCTCAATTGTTTTTCTATTTCATTCTCCATTTCAGAGAGACCACCATAAGTCTCGATATTGTTGGAGTATAAATCTCCTATAACCTATTCTCCATCTTCTTCTACCAATTTAAATTTTTGGTTGAGTTGGCAAGTTAATATGGTATCATGGCTCCAGGTATGGGTTCGAATCTTTCCATGGCCACCCAACTCGATATCTCCACGTGCATGGCTTAAATCAGTCTATCTCCTCTATATGCATAAAGTGTTTGAATTTGATTTTAGGGTTTTCCATGGGAGCAGAGTGTTGAATCCACATGTCGTTGTTTTATCGAAGTAGCATAATCAACTCCTACGATTTGAAAATGATTATCTCGGTAGCCACTGATTTGAGACCACTGTCGAAGGGTTTTGAGGTAATTTGAGCTTTCAATATGTTTATTAAAACTTCTCAGAGTATCCATTATTTTCAACATATTTTTTTGGTTAAGTGCACCGTTGGTCCCACTCTGTTGTGGTAATAACCATGTATAACATTGTGTTTCGGAAGTTGCAACTTGCAAGTATACAATAATATTGTTTGATATACTTATAAACTAGGTACTATCACCCCTTAAAGTAAAGTTCTTTTCGATTTTGGTGAAAAATAACTCTTCTAAGACTTCACATCTCTTAGTAAATAACTCATTTAGTCTTTCATCTTTCATAATTGGACGATGACTTTCTAGTAGTTATGAAACAATTCAAGGCTCAAAAGTATGGTTCCTTTATTATAAACTTATTTGCCTTACGATTTACAAGTTTTAATTTGTTAAACATTTTTTGTATTTGTGGCATTGACACAATTGGAGTGATTGAAAGATTGGAGTGATTGAAAGAGTGGAGGAATTATTTAGAGAACACAAAGACTTCATTTTAGTGTTTAATACCTTTTTACCAAGTAGGTACGATATTACCCTCCCTCCTGAACCTGAATCACCTCCACCAAAGAGAGGAGATGTTCAATATGAAGAAGCTCATGGTTTTGTAGCCAAAATTAAGGTTATACAATATCCTAAATTGTGTCCAAAGTAGTGTATTATTGTGTCTAACATATTTGATTTTTATATAAAAGATATTCCGGGAATGATAATGTGTATAACTTGTTTGTGAACATTTTGAATCTGTACAAAAGGCAACATAAATCAGTCTCACATTTCCATGAGGTAAGTTTTTTTCTTTTTTTTTTTTGTTCAAAAAATTATATCTAGTTTATTTGTAGCACAAACTTTGTTTATTCTTAACTTAGTGTTATTATACAATTTTGCATATTGGGGCTCTTTGCGGGGACCACCCAGACCTGCTTCAAGAGTTTGATCGTTCTTTATCTGATGAAGCCTCGTTCCATAAAGCTTGAGTTCCCCGCTATAACCGATATATTATTGTAACATGTACAAATAACAGATTAAAAATTCTATGCGTGACGAAGATGGAAAGGTAGATTCGCAATCTACTTTAATACAAGGACCAATGGTGCAATTTACATTTTCCTTTAATGTTATTTAAATCTTGGTGTAATTAGAATCGAGAGAATGAGCAGCACAGGCTTGTGGATTCTGAAATGGAAAAAAGACGTGAAAGAGATAAAAGAGAACGAGAATTTGATCATACTCTTACACATAAGCGTAAATCTGCTCGAATCAAAGATATTAACCTTCAAAACGCTCAAGGTAAATATCTTTTTGGTCAGGTAAATTATATTTACAGTTCATTGGTTTCATCAAAAGATTGTGAAACTCATAAAGTGTTTAATTTTTCAATTTTTTTTAAATTTTTTTTTAATGTGGTTTTAGTAAGGTTCATGGATTAGTAGTTTGTGGTGGTGAAGATGGTTTTGTTGAATGTTCCAATATGTGATCAAAATCTTCAATTGGTTGAATAGATGCTGTTAATTTTGTTGAGCAGTTAAATTTTTGTATATTTTAAAAGTTGGAGGATCTTAAGTGAAAATTCTAAAATGTGTAAATTTGTCAGGAGGTTACCGACTTACTGCTATAGAGTTTGATGGTGAACGTGGGTACCACATAGCTGTTGGAAGTAGTGATGGAAGCGTATGTTAAAATCTCGTTATTATATTCTTAGTCCCTGTAATTTGACAAAAGGTCAAAACACCCCACTATGGTTTCCACTTATTTAGTCTTATTTTTGCTTTATGTAGGCTGTTTTGTGCAATTTTTGCACTTTACAGGGTCCATTATTGCAATTTCGTAAACATAGAGTGCACTTTAGTGCAATTTTATATTAATATAGGGTGAATTCGTGCAATGTTGGCTTAATATAAGTCTGTCATATATTGTGTGAGAAACGTAAATAATGGAGCCTTTAGTGCAATTGTTGCAAATTATATGACTATGAATGAGATTTTCGAAATGAATATAGGGGCCTTAAGTGAAAATTTGATTTAATATAGACCGTTTTATATTGTTTGTGTGAAATACGTTTAACAAAGGGGCCTGTAGTTCAATTTTTGAAAATTGTAGGGCCTTTAGTGCAATTTTTGATAACTGTAGGGCATTTGAATGCAAATTTCTATTCATATTGGGTTATTTAATGCAATTTTGGCTAAAAGAAAGATGATTAAATTGTCTAGTGTGATATCATAAATATTAGAGATTTATATTATATAATTAATGCAATTTCATTTGAGTTATGTGCACTATAAGTCCTTAATCTATGCAAACAATGCACTATATGTCTCTATATAAATTTTTTGTTTGATAGTCCCTATGATATAAGAACTTAAATTGCAATTTTATTTAGTTTCTATATTGTTTTATGTGTCTCTTTTGCTGAAATTATTGCATTTAGGGTCTTTTATTATCCTAATATTAGGTCAAATATCATATATATATATATTTTATAAAATGATATAAAAATACATATATTCAAGTTTTTAATTATTGGTAAATTAATTTATGAATTATTTTGTTGTACTATGCAGGTTTTAATTTATGATTTGCGTTCTTCATACCCTATGAGAGAAAAAGATCATACGTAAGTCTCCATGTATTTTTAAAGCCTTTTAGTTTCAAAAACGTACATTCTTACCCTAATTTAATTATATTTTGCAGGTATGAAGTCTAATAATTAACATAAAGTGGCATAAAACACTAAACTCAGATAAAAAAACTAATCACAACTGATCATCATATCGTTAGAATATGGGACCCAGAAACAGTTAAAACCTTTTTTCTTTTCTCTTAATTGCAATTAAGTCCCTCCTTTTTAATTAATTGCACTATGGTCCTTTTTAGGGTGAAGGAATGACCAGTATCAAACCAACAGGTGGCAGAATTAACGATCTATGTGTATTTAAAGAGAGTGTTTTAATATTATTAGCTTTGGAAAATAGTTAAATACCTTCTTCTTTTATACCTGCTCTTGGACCTTCTCAAAATGGTGCTCTTTTCTGGAAAATCTAAAGGTAAAAATATATATTCAAATATTAATTTTTACCTTTTGGGTCAAAATCTCTTAATTTTATCCAGTGGCGTGTTATGTTTAAAGAAACTAATCACCATTTTGAAAATTGAGAATATCTCAAAAATCTTGATAAAAATTCCCAAGCAGGCCACCCGTTTCTATGGATTTCGACCCCGACATTCTAAAAATCGCCATTCTAACTTCTTCCATATCCGTATTTCTAGTCAGCCTATCATTCATGACTTCATTAATTTTGTTCGGGGTGTGAATGAAAACTTCTTCGTTGTTGTTAGTTGGGTTATTCTTGAATAGTTTGATTAAATAATTTTGAATGATTTTTTTACTTTTTTTGGTTTATTTTGTCCGATTTTCATCTTTGTCTTTAATATCACATATTCGGTTAGTATTTATTCTCATTATTATAGAAGCGAAGAAATAATTCGTATTTTTATTGCCTTTCTTTATCCATATGTTTTTGGCTCTGTCCGCCCAAAAAGATTCCTCTTGAGCCCATAAATTTTTCATTTTTTATTTTAATTTTTGTTTCCAAATTTTTAAGACTAGGTTGATCATTTTGAATTTTTTTCAATATAGCTTGATATTTATTGATTAATCTTTTATTACAACAAAATGTTTCACGGCTCTATCCAGATAATGCTAAACACGTAGCATCCCTTTTCATGATAAAGTCTTGTATATTATTTATTTCTCTTCCCGTGTCCCAGGACTTAACTACCACCTCTCTACATCGTTTAATTTCAAGCCATCGCAATCCAAATATAAAAAATACTATTTATGATCACCCTTAGGATTCGATCTTTGAAGTATAAGAGGTGAATGATCTGAACCGACGGCCGGAGGAATTTTAATAATACCCCGAAAAAAAGATTGTACCACGAATCATTAGCGAGACTCCTATCGAGACGTTCTTTAATACTTTCTTCGTCTTTCCTTTTATTAGTCCATGTAAAGTAACATTCATTATATTGTATTTCGATCAAATTATCAAAATTTATGAAATCGTTAAATCGTAGCATTCTATCCAAGTTGGGTGAGATTTTACCTTGTTTTTCCAAAGATTTAGTAATATCGTTGTAATTACCGATGATAAGTATCGGTTCTGATATATTTTATTTCCACTTAGAAATATTCTCGTATATTTTTTTTTCTCTTTCAGTGGCGGCATAAATAAGAAAAATATACCACGAAGAAAATTTTGATTCATAAATTTTACCGAGTACAAAAAAACAATACTAAACTTGATGTGGTCCTTCCACTCGAGAATAATGCCCCCGGACAAATACAATCTTCTTCCAGGATTCTCTACAAATTTATTTGGGAAGGAGTAGGACTTCAAGAAACTACGGGACTTAATATCTTTGATTTTTGCTTCCAAAAGACACACGAAAGATAATTTAAACTTCAAGATTAGGTACTTGAGCATTTTTCGTGTCGTAGGTGACCTCGACCCACGACAGTTTCAAACCATAAAAGTTATCCATCAAACCCAGCCATTTTGCCGGGTTGGCCGCCGTCCTCAGTAAAACTGAGGTCAATGTTTTCCTTTGCAGGTAAACCCCGGATACTCATCCTTAACAGTGTCGCTGTCAGAATAATTATCTCCTCTAGAGAGACAATTGAATAATCCAAAAAACCAGATTTGGCTTTCTGATCTTCTGTCACTGCCGTAGTGATAAACCACAAGGCCAATAAACTTCAAAGCATACTTCAGGTCATTCTTCATGTGTTTGAAGAGAAGATCATGGCCATGCATTTGAGAAAATATTCAAAAGAGTAACCCTCCATAAATAACTCCATGACATCGTATTTCATGTGAATAGAATAAATTTTTGCGCGTGGTGTGGTAACATCTCCCTAGCCAAGACTTCTAAAGTGAAATAAGTAAAGAAAATTCAACACAATATCAAGGTAATAATAGCCCAGCAGTGAGAGTGTGAAACAATATCAAAGCTAACAATTGCATGCGAGACAGATGGCAAGAATTCATGTTTCCAATGAGACAAAATACGTGAGGATCTTGCAAATAATCCCTTGGGAGAGTAACAACTAGATTATGGAAATAACTGAAGTAATAAGCGAAAGCATGAGAAGCTACTAACCTTTGATTGATTCTTGAAAAAGTGAAAAAGTGGCAGAAGTAAACTTATAGAGCTGATATTCTGAGAAAAAATCCACCTTGGACACACTTCCGTAGATAAATTAATAAAATAAGAAAAGCTACGAATGTATCTTTGGATGGGATAATTTATCCAAATGAGATGTGATATTTTCCAAATAGCTTCCTGATGTTGCCGCCAGATTGAGAAGAGAAGCCAATTAGAAGAAGGACGTGCATAAGAATAAGCTTGATATTGAGAAGAGCAAAAAAGGAAACATGGGAGGAATAAGATCGTATATAGTCAGAAAAAAGATCGCTCCGTGAATGCTTCCACTGCAATACTTATAATAAACAATTGATAATATATAGCTTTTGCAAGGAGAGTAGAACCTTGAAATGGAAAAAGTATTCAAGAAGATGGGTAACTCCATCTGATGAGCTGAGAAAACCGTCAAGCATATGAATAGGACGAGAATCAAAGTATGAGTTAGATACTTGTGCTGTTGTGCATGTGATAGAATATCACTATAACTATAAGCTTTGGAAACTCCACATAACAGCTGAAATCGCCTCCCAACTAGAGGTATTGACCAATAAAATAGAAGACACGCCTGTGAGCCTTTTGCATGTGATTGATCTTCTGATAGAAGGCCATGCACAGTAGGAAAACTTCATAACATTTAGTCAAGATTGTATTGATATTTTCTTGAAGCCATTGCATGTGTGAAAGAGTATAAACTTGATAGCATGAAGTAATAACACAAATGAAAGCATTAAGCAGTTGGGAGATTATTTTATTGACGATAAGTTGTTCGCCATTATTAGTTTGCTGAAATTTTGTTGCATGGCATTTTTAGAGAGGAACCATGTAATAATCAAATTCGATTGACCACGCTCTTTTTTCCTTGAAGTCAATAACAAAGAGATCGAGAGTATCAAAAATATTATATCTAAATTTTGTGTAAGTTTAGAGACGAAGAATTAATCTTAATAAATCGTCATTTTATTCAGCAATGGCACGCTCGAGGAAATAAGTAAAAAGGTATCTGAGTATCTTAATATCGAAGCTACGGTATAATCTGAAAATTATCTGGGTATTCCTTTCCTCTCAAATGAGCAAAAAATGAAAATCTCAACTATATCAAGGATAAACTAATATCCAAATCTGGCAGCTGGGTCGCCAAGCTTCAATCGCACGAGAAAAAAGAGGTTCTAGTTAAAGTTGTTATGTAATCTATACGAATTCACTACAAGAAATAGTAGCATTAGCGGGGAAGCTATTGCGGCAACAACTAAAATGACCTCTAATGATATTTTTAAAAATCAAAATGGCCTCTAATTATATTTTTAGCGGCAATGTTTGCCGCTAAAGGTAAAGTTAATAGAGGCAAAAACAAATAATTCGCTACTAAAGGTATCTTTAGCGAGAAACTTATAGAGGCGACAAATAACGACTATTAGCGGCAAAATTAAGATTTTTAGTGTTAAATTTTTTGCCGCTAAAGATACTATTTCTTGTAGTAATTATGCAATGTCAATATTTGAGTTTCTAAAAAACATGTGTAAGAAACTCAGCAGTCTTATCGCTGATTTTTGATGGAATTCAAAAGCGAAAGAAGAATAAACGGGTTGCTTGGAAGAAATCACGAAAGCAAAATCAATCGATGGAATTGGGTTCAGAGATCTATTAAAAATGAATATTGCTCTGTTGGCAAATCAAGCTTGGAGGATCCTACAAAATCCTAATTCATTAGTTGCTAAGCACTACTGCAGTTCGCATCTTTAAATGCGAAAATTTAACCCGTGAGTCGTCGGTAACCATACAGAATTACCGACGACTAATATTTACCGACGACATACGCCGTCGTTAAGAAATTTTCACTTAGCGACGACCCACATTCGCAGGTAAAAAGTTAAAACATCGTCGGTAAATAACTTTTTAATTTCTGGATTTTTTTTTGTTTGAATAGTCGTCGCTATTATAGTGACGACACTATTTCGTCGGTATCTTTATATTTTACCGACGATTTTGTGGACTTACCGACGACACGCTTCTCCTCGGTAAAGAAGAACCGTATTTATTGAGGATATATTGTTTTCAATCTCAAAAAACTTCAAAACCCCATTTATTTTTCCCCATTTTCTCCCAAAAACCGTAATCAATTAATTCAAATTTTTTCCAATTGGTTCTGCAATTCATCTTGCACCATTTCCAGGTTCATAGTCACGGTGGGGCATATTCAATATACAATTCCATCCAAAAATTGAATGTAATTTCTTGAATTTTTTTTCATTGTGTGTAATTCTTGCAACTATTATGTGATTAGGTTAAGTAATACATTACCAAGGTGGGGCATGATCATCAATCTCCAATTTCTTCAACCAAACCAAGGTATTTTCTATAAATTTCAAACTTTTTAATATTTTTTTTATATTGTATTATGCTTGTGTATTAGTTGCTATAAGATACGATTAGGTTTATTTTTTGATTGTCTTGTTAATTATTATGTGTAAATCATGCATATGTTCATTTATTTCTATTATCTTCTCATATATTTTTTTATTTGTGTAATTAATTATATGAAATTGTTTATGTATTTATTGTGTTGTAATTTTATTTATTTATTGGTTTGTAATTTTATTTATTTTTTGGTTTGTAATTTTTATTATTTTATTTATTGTGTTGTAATTTTTATTCATTATATTAATTGGGTTGTAATAATTATTTATTTTATTTTCATATGAATGTAGTTGCCTAGTTATATAAAATCGTTGCTATGAGATGGCTTCGGGTATGGATAAGAGTTGGATCAATACGAAGGAACTTTTAACGAAAGAATAAATTTTTGAGGTTTTGGAATTTATCAAATATGTTGAAAAACAAGCTGATTATACTGGTTATATGTCTTGCCCGTGTAACTATTGTAAAAATAATCGTCGATTAATAACCCAGACAGTTAGGGGCCACCTTCTAAAATGGGTTTATGCATACGTATCAAGTTTTGGACAAAACACGGTGAGCAGTTGGTAATCCCCGAAGAAATTTCTATGCCAAATATAGAAAATGAAATGCATGATATTTGTGACGATTTGAGACACGGTTACGATGTTGGTAGACATCCGGGTGATACCGAGATGAGAGACGCACATCTTCCAAGTCGGAGCAGTTTCGAAACATTGTTCGACGAATTGGAGACAAAATTATATTCTGGCTGTACAGCGATGAGTTCCTTGAATTTCATTGCCAAGCTTATGCACGTAAAAGTAAAGAACAAGTGGACTAACACATCATTCACTGATCTATTGGATTTGATTGGTCGTATTTTGCCCAAACCTCACAATTTTCCCGATTCTTATGAAGCATGCAATAAGAAGTTGAATAGTTTGGGTATGGGGTATATTACTATCGATGTCTGTTTGAACAATTGTGCCATTTTAAAAAAAAAGAATGAATACCTCGACAAGTGTCCAGCTTGCAGTGAATCGAGATGGGACCCAAAGAAGGGTCAAAAAAGTACCGCATAAGAAGCTCTGTTACTTTCCAATTGCCCTGAGATTGCAGCGACTATACGATTCGAAGCACACCGCTGAAGACATGATATGACACCATACCGGCAAGAGTACCGATCCAGACGTGTTACGTCATCCAGTTGACGGTGATAGCTGGAAACGATTTGCAGAGTTATATCTAGAGTTTGCCAGTGAACTACAGAATGTATATTTGGTCCTGAGTATCGATGGTTTTTGTCTGTTTTCTATGCTGAACAACTCGTGTAGCATGTGGCCTGTTATATAGACCGTCTATAACTTGCCACCGTGGGTATGCATGAAGGAAACCACAATTCAGCTTTGTTTGTTGATTCCGGGTCCCCGCTCACCCTGAAAGGACATGAATGTCTTTCTCTGCCCTGTTATAGATGATTTGGACATGTTGTGCGAAACAGGGATCCCCACGTATGATTCCCATACGAAGCAAGAGTTTACTATGAAGGTTTGTTTGTTGTCCACGACCAATGATTACCCCGCTCGGTCATACACTTCAGGATGGTCGGGTCAAGGTTACATGGCTTGCCCAGAATGCATGGATTCTACTCAGTTGTTAAAGGTGAAAAAATGTGTGGTTTATTTTGATCATATACGTTGGTTACCTATCAGGCATCGATTTAGAAAAGACGGAGTTTTGTACCCGGCTGCCGATAACCACTGCCAGAACCAAAAGAGCTATCTGTTTTCAAGTCTCAGTGTACTCCAGTTGGCAAGAAAGAGTCTGGTCCTTTACCACCTAAGAAGAAGGAGCACATCAGTTGGTATATTTTGAATAATTGCGACGAACTCGAAACATACATGACGTAAGTAACGTTTAGTTATTTATATTTATATTATATTTATATTTATACTTATATTTATATTTATACTTATACTTATATTTATATTTATATGTATACTTATATTTATATTTATATTTATATTTATATTTATACTTATACTTATATTTATATTTATACTTATACTTATATTTATATTTATATTTATATTTATACGTATATTTATATTTATATTTGTATTTATATTTATATTTATATTTATATTTATGTTTATATGTATACTTATATTTATATTATATTAATTTATTTATATTCATTTACGTTTTTAGCGAACACAAATCCACACTTTCGGGAACGAGTAGCGATATAGAGAATATGCATCGACGGTAAAAATGCTTGCGATTAGGGGCGAGAACACTCAAGTTTGTCGGTAATACGGCAAATTACCGACGGGTTACTAAGGACGACATATTACCGACGACATGTCGTCGGTAACAAAGTTTACTGACGAAATACGGGTTTATACCAACGACTTTGTCGGTATACATGTGATTTGTTGTAGTGAAGGTTCTTAAAGGAATTAACTTTCCGATTGATAATATGTGAGACACTAAACTTAAAAAGAAACATTCTTGGAGTTGGGCGAGTATAATTAAAGGAATCCAGTTTCCCAAAGAGGAATGTGTCTGACAAATAGGGAATGGTCTCACGACAAATATATGCGAGTATCACTGGATTGGAAAAGGTTTCAAAATGAAAAACCAGATACATGCAATATAAACAAGGTGGCAAAATGTGTTAATCAAAATATGACGAGTCAGAACTTTGATATTCTTCGAGAATTCTGCACGAGTAGAGATTTTGCGTTGATAAGGAAAATCCCAATTATTCAAATGGAAAAAGAAGACAAGATTGTTTGGCCAAGTACAAAAGACAGTGACAAAATCGGGATATCACTGCTTGGTCCAAAGAGAAACTGAGAAAGAAGGTTAATCGTCAGTATGTGGAGGAAAAATGGTAGCAGCGTTTGGAAATCTATCTGGCATTCAAATGTTCCATCAAAAATCGGAAAGTTCATCTGGAAGATTTACAACAATGCCATTCATATGAGGTAAACTTGAAAACAAGAAAATGTGTATCCTCAGACATTTGTGAATGTTGTGAAAGTGAATCGAAAACAATAGAACACATTCTACTTAAATGTCCACTTAGGGTGGGTATATGGGGCAATTCCCAACTTCAATGCAAGACAGATAAAAAGTATGAGGGCAATATTGGTGATTGGATTTATATTACAGTTGAATGTTACATAAAAATGGTTGGGATAAGAACTTAATTAAAGCTACCATGTTTTGTACCTTATGGAATATCTGGAAAGTAAGGATGAAAGGACTCTTTGAAAAAAAAGAATTGGAACATTTGGGAGATCAACGACAAAACGAATGAATTGATTAATAGCCTCTTCGGATGTAAAGATGACTTGGAAATCATTAAAAGTAATTGGAAAAGTTGTTGAATCAATACTTAGAGAGTGGGATCTTGATTCTTATTTAAGTCTAACAGTTGACAATGTCTCTTCTAGCACTGTTACCATTAAATACCTGATTAAAGTTTCAGCAACTAAACCCAAAACCATCTTGAATCATGAGTTTCTACATGTTAGGTGTTGCACACATATCTTGAATGTGATTGTGAAAGAAGGTATTACTGAGTTAGATAATTCTATAAAAATATACGAGAAGCAGTAAGGTATGTAAGGTCTTCTTTGTCTTGCTCTACTTCATTTAAAGAAGCTATAGCCACTTGTAGTATTGAGTCTAAGGCCCTATTAAGCCCATATGTCCCTACTAGATGGAACTCTACTTACAAAATGTTAGAATCTGATTAAGTTTGAAAGTGTGTTATCGTTAATGGGTGAGCATGATGATAATTTTAACGCATACTTTGTTAATGATTCTGATAGACCTAAACCTACATTTATTGATTGGCAAAATGCAGCTTGTTTTGTGGAGTTTTCGAGATTGTTTTAATACTCTACCAAGAAGTTTTCTGGAACTCTATTTGTTACTTCAAACCTTTTCTTTGATGAAATAGTTATAATATGGGAGAAAATTGAGGAATTGTGTGGATCAGATGATGAGGTTTTGAAGGAAATGAATATAAAAATTAGGGGAAAGTTTCTAAAATATTGGGGAATCCAAAGTAGTACTTTATGTTGCTGTTCTGTTGAATCCATGGAAAAAGTTACAATACCTTACTTGTTACTTAAACTTTATGTAATTTCCTACTCAAGCTACTGAGTTGCTTGCAAAATTTAATGATGCCTTAACAAGGCTTTTTGCTTGCTATTCAAAACTAGTTGCTCCTGGAACTGGTGGATCTAGTTCTGGTCAAATAGTGTGCTTGGGTGTAGGTTTCAATCTTTCATGGATGAAAAAAACAGTGCAAAGGGCAATGAACTTCAAAGATACCTCAATAAAGAGGTTGAGGAAATGACAGATTCTTTTGATATTTTGAGTTGGTGGAAATTAAGTTCTGTGAGATTTAAACACTTGTCTGAGATGGCTATGCATGTACTAGTGGTCCCTATTTCAACAACATCTTCTGAATTTGCCTTTAGCACAAGTGGTAGGGTACTTGATATTTTTAGAAGTTCCTTATCACCATGTATAGTTGAGGCACTGATTTGTACTCAAAATTGGTTGAAATCTACACTTCCTATTAATCTTCACTCTTCTAAGAAACTGATTGAAGATTTGGAGGCTGAATTAGGTATAATTCAATGTTTGTTACTTTGTTACTTATTTCCTTTAATTTCAGATTCTGACTTGGTGTTATTTCTTCATTTATTATCTCTGACAAATTATTTTGGCTTGGATGAGTTGAGTGTGACCACCCCTGAGTCCAATTCATTTACAAGTTACTTCAGTTTTCAATTAAATTTGATTTGCATCTACCTAATTCCCATCCCATGATTACACTTAAATACATGTATGATCCTTTGAGGAATACAAGGCTGAGTTGGCAACATTTTAGTTGGGATTTTAGTAACTTGTCGGTTTCAAAAGATGTCCTTTGTCCCTAAGTGGTCCCTAATCTTGCTAATGATGAAATCTGAATCTGAGACAAACTTGTAACCTTTCCCTTGTACATTGTATTGAAAAATTGCAGGTCAGTTGAAAGAATTTGAGGATTTTCGGATGGAATAAAGAAATGCACCCAATTTCGTACAACTTTGTACAACAAAGTTTGCATTTTATGTATTTTGAATGAAATGTTGTATAATTTTGTAATTGTAAGTTGTATTGTATGTGGGCAAACTAATTAAAACCCTGGGTTGTAAACTTGTAATATGATTTCAGCAACTTACTTTTTTGGAAACTTACTATATATAGTAAGTTTCTATTTTGGGAACCTTACTATTTAAGGAAATATTTAACGAAATTAGAAT
This sequence comes from Nemophila menziesii, assembly GCA_029959085.1. Classification (NCBI taxonomy): domain Eukaryota; kingdom Viridiplantae; phylum Streptophyta; class Magnoliopsida; order Boraginales; family Hydrophyllaceae; genus Nemophila; species Nemophila menziesii. Next base: position 59,277,293 of record JARWIR010000003.1, on the reverse strand, counting down.
TTTACTGTTTTTTGTTGTATGACTTTGTGTTGACCAATACTAAAACCGAACCAAATCCGACCCTACCCATCCTAACCCAATCCGTGTAGTTTACAAAAAGAATAAGGTTTGGGTTTTAATATTTCAAATCCGATGTACTCAGATTGAGTCTAGGGTTAGGCACTTCGGGTCGGTTAACCGACCAATGTGCATCTCTATAGCTAACCGATCATTCTCCGTCTAAAGACAAACAAAATTCATATTGTTTGTTTTATTTTAAAAAACCACAGACCATCTTGGTCTTTGTCTATATAGTTTTTTTTCTTTATTAACTTTCAAAATTTCTTAATCTTTCTAATACATCTATTTTACATTTCAATATAATTATCTATATTTTTTTAATGTCTTAAAAAAAAGTTTTAAAAATTTCAAGTTCTTTATTTTAAAATAAAAAAGTATTTGTATATTGGTGAAAATTCAAAGTTATATTATTTATTACAATTTTTATTTGTAAAATATTATTGTTTAATAAAACTGAATACAAATACAACAGGTTAATCAACTCAAATCATTTGTAATCCATTTGGAACATATCATACCTAAAACGCAATAGTTTATATAATATATTGGACATATATAAATTTTACCTTACAAAGATCTGCACAAAAATAACCCTAATTACTTTGTATCGACCTAATAAAACATATAATTGTACTTTCTTTATAACAATACAAATAGGTATTTATTAAAACAATGCATTTCATAAATTCACAATATAACATAGGGTAAGACTTCCATTTTATAAATTCACAATATAATATAGGGTAAAACTTCTATTAAATATTGAATGGCTCAATATTTATATTACATGATTATTATAATAAAATACATGTATTATAGAGTGAAAACGATTATAAAATGGAATTTTAAAAATAGATTCTCCTAATTACAACATCAAATTATTATTCACTCATAACCATTATCCAACTGAATTTCCCACCAAAACGATACTGCTATTCTCTCTAACTTCTCCTCTGCAAACCCACAAACATTCTCTCTCACAAGAAATCATAGAAAGGAGAGGAAGGGAAAATTCCCTTTCTTTAATCATTTTTTTCTTCAAAAAAATGGCAAAATCCTCACCATATTATGCATTCTTGATTATCATCACCACCTTCATTTCTCTTCCCAAGTCACATTCCCAGCAGCGTAATAATCCTACCTTTTTTTTTACAGTAAAGCTTATTTATTTCCAATTTAATGTGTTTTTCTTTAATTTTTTTTCAAGAAATTGGTGTAATGTTAACTAACTATCAGACCCTTTATTTTTTTAGAGTAAAGTTTAATACTTGATTGAATTTTCCTTCATTTACTGTATTTTTCTTTTATTTTGATCAAGAAAATGGTGTTTTACAGGTCCAATCTATATGGGGTTTGTTGCAAATGCCACAGAGTTTCCATCAGAAGACTACTACGATTACATCATAGTCGGAGGTGGCACCTCCGGCTGTCCATTAGCGGCGACATTATCAGAGCATTACACAGTTCTTGTTCTTGAAAGAGGTGGTGTACCGTACGGAAATCAAAATTTAATGACACAAGAAGGTTTTTTAACGGCATTAATGGAAGTTGATGCTTACGATTCCCCAGCACAAGCGTTTACATCAGAGGAAGGTGTACCAAACGCCCGTGGCCGTGTTCTTGGTGGTAGCAGTGCCGTTAACGCTGGTTTCTACAGCAGAGCCGATCAAGAATTTTACGCAAAATCAGGTGTTGATTTCGATTTACGACTTGTTAATCAATCTTACGATTGGGTCGAAAAAGAAATCGTGTTTCGACCCGAATTAAAAACTTGGCAATCCACTATACGAGACGGGTTAGTCGAAGCGGGTTTGAGTCCTTACAACGGATTCAGTTTAGATCACGTAATGGGTACAAAAATCGGAGGTTCAACCTTCGATATCCATGGAATAAGACATAGCGCAGCAGATTTGTTAAACTTCGGAAAGCTCGGAAATATAAACGTAGCGGTTTACGCTAATGTAGAACGGGTTCTCATAGCTTCATCTTCTTTAGATTCGGGCTCGAAACAATCAGCTATAGGGGTGGTTTACCGTGATCAAATGGGCCGTTACCACCACGCTATGGTCCGAGATAAAGGTGAAGTCTTGTTAAGCGCAGGTGCTTTAGGAAGCCCGCAATTACTTTTATTAAGTGGAATCGGGCCTAGACCTTATCTATCCACTTGGGGTATACCAGTTGCTCATCATTTACCTTACGTAGGACAATTCATGTATGATAATCCAAGAAACGGGATTTCAATCGTGCCTCCTTTTCCTTTAGAGCATTCGTTAATTCAAGTAGTGGGTATTACTGGATCTGGGGCCTACCTCGAAGCAGCTTCAAATACAATCCCTTTCTCATCCCCGGCCCGGCCCATTTTCATTCGTACTCCTTCTTCTCCAGTTTATCTCACTGTGGCTACGTTAATGGAAAAGATCGTTGGCCCACTTTCAGCAGGCTCACTCCGATTAGCCTCAACTGATGTACGAGTAAACCCGATAGTTAGATTTAATTACTTTGATAACCCTAAAGATGTACAAAGGTGTGTGAATGGTACACGAAAAATAGCTGATGTGTTGAAGTCTCGTACCATGGAGGATTTTAAGTTTCGTCAATGGTTTGGGAGTAGGGATTTTCGTTACGTGGGTCCCGCTTTACCCGGTGATGTTTCGGACGATGAACAAATGGGTGATTTTTGTCGTAGGACCGTTAGTACGATTTGGCATTATCATGGTGGATGTTTGGTCGGAAAAGTAGTTGATCGGAATTTTAAGGTATTAGGTATCAATGGTCTTAGGGTTGTTGATGGTTCAACTTTGACTGTATCGCCTGGTACTAATCCTCAAGCCACTCTTCTTATGCTCGGGAGGTATATAAAATGGGGGTTAATTCGATATTGTATGTTAGTTTAGTGATTAATGTTATGATGTTTTTTGTTTGTATTGGCAGGTATGTTGGTAAGCAAATGCTAAAGGAAAGAATGAAGAAAGTGTAGGATTCAAGGATTAAAGAACAAACTTTGTACTTGATCTTTGAGGTTATGTTAGTTTGAATTTGTGTTTTGTATGTGTAAATGAGAGTAGAGTTTGTGTGTTATGATGATAATGCATAATGAGATACTTTTGTAATACTTACAACATTCTGTTGTTGTTAAAGATTGATTGATAAGTCTCTTAGAGTGAAGATTTTGCAACTAAATAAATCTGAAATCGTTGTTGTAAATTTAAAAGATTACTTATTTGATAAATTTGAACTTTATTCTCTTGTTACTCCAATCTGATAGAAGTTATTAAAACGCCAATCTTATTGTGATTTAGAGCACGATGATAGGTTTCTTTGGCCCACACGAATATATGTGGATACGTTCTTGTTTATGTTATGTTAGGATATTTGGATGGTTAAAATAAAAAATATTAGGCCCTGTTTGGTTCGTGAAAATAATGGGTGTTTTCTGTTTTTATTTTCTATATTTTTGAAAATACTAATAAAAACGTGTTTGGCTTCTGAAAATGAAAACAGTTTTCTGGAAAATTTAATGAAAACAGTGCTATATTGGAGAACGTGAAATCGACGTTTTCCATATTTTCTAAATTTTTTGAAAAGAAAACGAAAATCCTTTTCTGAAAATATATTCTGAAAACAAAAATAGAAAATGTTTTCACAAACCAAACAGGGCCTTAGTATTTGAAAATAAACTATGGAATGATGATCTTGTTGATAAGGTCTAGCAAATTTTTTATGTATGAATAGTTCATGGAAAAAGAGTTAGTCCATATGTTCTTCACAGACAAACCCATATTTTGTTTTTACCAAGATCTAGAAATTGGTTTCTCGAGTAATACAATTTAACGTGACACCTTTTTACCGTGTTTGAATATGAGATAACATATAATACTCCCTCCGTTTCAAAATGTTTGTCCACTTTGCTTTTCACACGAATTAAGAAAATTAATGATTACAATCCCTATTACAAAATTACCCTTCATAAAGTGTCTTGATATCTTAAATGTGTATTAGAAATATAAATTTTAATTTTTTAATAGGGGTAGTAATGGAAAAAATTGGGAAAAAGTGTCTTAAAATACTAAGTGGACAAACATTTTGAAACACCAATTATAGTAAGTGGACAAACATTTTGAAACGGAGGGAGTACTTCCATTTGTAGAAATTCAGATGATATTATTTCCAACAATACGCGCAATCTCTAGTGTAAGTTATCTTTGGAGTTTGGAGGGGAACGTCAAAAAAAAAAAAAACTTTGGAGGGGGATGTATTTGAAGTTTGCATAATTGCTCAAGACTCGGGAAATGAGACACTAGTCATTGAAATTGATTACCAAAGTATTATGTTGGACTAAGAATTCTTCGTCCAAGGCTTAAGTAAATATTGGGGCAATTTTGGCCCAAAGTTTATTTTAAGGGATTATTTTATATTTAGGTCTAAAAAATAAAAATACTTCTAAGTTTAGATTTTTTAAATAAGTCTTTCAAATTTAAGTCTACTATTATTTATACCTTTTACCTATAATTTGTAATTTCAGAAAAACAAATTTATAGTTTCACAACTACAAATTTGTAGTTCAGAACTACAAAATTGTAGTTTCACAACTACAAAATTGTAGTTCAGAACTACAAAATTGTAGTTCAGAACTACAAAATTGTAGTTTCACAACTACAAAATTATAGTTTCAGAAATACAAATTGTAGTTTCAAGACTATAAATTTGTAGTTTCAGAAATATAAAATTGTAGTTTCACAACTACAAATTTGTAGTTTCGGAACTACAAATTTGTAGTTTCAAGACTACAAATTTGCAGTTGTAAACTGTTGCACTTTGAAAACGCAGAAACACAAATTTGAACGTTAACAAGTGCATTTTAAGCATCAAAACTGCAATATATCAACTGTTAATGCAATATCAAAACAATTGCTTAACTTTTTAAACAAAAACTAACAATTGCAGACCTTTTATGAACAAAAACTAACAAAAAATGAAAAATCCTAACTTCATTGAATTGTAAAACGTATAACGAGTAGTATATGATCATTAACAAACATGAAACGCAGCTCATAACACGCAGAAATCGTCTGTATCTTTAAAAACTGTAAAATACAGTAGAAAACTAAAAAAAACTAATAAAAACAAAAAAAATGAATTGAGCTTTAAGATAACTAGCGAATATAGATAAACATTAAATAAAAACAACTGGAAAAACATAATTTTAAAAAAAAAATCACAGAAAAATTTAGAAAATAAACAAAATTCAAAAGAAATTGTAGAATTTCGTTGATTACCTCGTTTTTTAGCTTTAATTCCTTGAGATTATTAGAGTAGAAGGTTAGAGTATTGATTTAACGTCGAAAACTAGACAAAAATCGAGCAAAAATTAAATGTTTATGCTAGTGTGTTTTAGGTGTTAGTAGGTGTTAAAGAGAGAAAGAGAGAAAGGAGCGTCTGTGTGTTTGTGTGAGTTGTGTTTTTTTTTTTTAAATGTAGTTATGGAAATAATAAGGGGTTAAGGATGGATTAATTGTACATATATTGGGCATTTTAGGTACTAAAATAATTAGAGGCCTAATTCTAGATTAATTATCTAATTTTAGGCCTAAACTTAGAATTAAGATCCTAAAAGGTTTAAAATTAGAAGTATTATTACTCTTTAGGCCTAAAAACAGAATAATCTCTTATTTTAATTGGTCAAAATTTGGAGTTTAAGTCGCACATTCGTTTCAAAAATTGATCAACTGATTTCTTCACAATATGATAAGGGACCCAACTCTAGATCGTATTATAGAATCTTACATCCACAATTTGCTAAACGGTCGACCAAAACTTAATATATTGTTAGGATTCGGTTTTTTAAAGAAAAAAATAATAGAAATAAATTTTTCTTTTTTTTGTTTGAATTCAATTTTTAATTAAAAAATTAATTTAAAATTTGTTTAATATTTAAAAATTAATATTGTATTAAAATAAAGTAATATATTTAATAATAAGGATAATAAAGGTATGAAAAATATAAATGAGATGTTTTCTATAAATAATTACTTCATTAGGTTTTTTTATATAAAATAAATTATTGAATGCTTAAAAAAAATATTAGACTACTCTATGAGGATGTTTTCTCTAATAACCCCTTCCTTTAATAATGTGAATCCAAACAAATGATTCCTTAATCAGTTACTTTCTTCTCTTTTATTAATATTTTTATAATCCAAACACGATTATCACTTTTCTTTCCATTCCTTTAATATATTTATATGGAAAATTCTTCCATTCAATATTAGATGATCTTACACCAATAACATTAATACACGTACCCCATGTTTTAAAGTTACAAAAGTAACTAACTTGTTAATCTAATGATATGTGTTTTGCTATAATAATCAATGCCCATGATATGAATATTGGATCATCCAATATTGGATGGAAGTCTTACCCTATTTATATTCTTATCATTTCTTTTCTTTTGATAATCTGAATCCAAACAATGCATAATACTTAAACGAGATTATACAAAACTTAGGTAAGATTAGGTAGTTTTGAATTCTAAATAATTTTGTATATTTAGTAATATATACATAGTACTTATTACATATTCATATATATAAATCATAAAATTCATCTGGCCAATGTGCCACATTATAACCAAAATAATAATACATTTTTTGTATAATTATTTAAATCAAGGATATATACATATATATATGTACACACATTATACATTTAGATGATTGGGGGACCAAAAAACGTTAAAAGACCGGGGACTCTAAGCAGCAGTTTCTCCCGCAAACATCTTGGACAGGGTCTGTCTAACAAGGCTATAGTAAATATAGAACACTAAAGTTTGATTTATAATATCTATTCAAGATTTTTGAGAGTAATAAAAAAATAAGGGTTTAGGCGGCTTTTGATTGTCATTAATCGCTGTCTAGGCGGGCTAGGCGTCTTTTCCACAAAAAATAAGAGACTAGGCAAAAATACCTAGCATTTTTATTAGGCATAGACGACTGAGGGAGAAATTGACACCTATACAACACCTAGGTACGCCTAGTATATAGGTTAGATTTGACGACAGTCATGATGTAATATGCGAACATAACTTTGATAGGGATTTATTTTTATCGAACATAACTTTGGCACAGTAGTTTTATAATTTATTAAACATGGTCGACATACCAACTGTCATGTTTCGTAGACATTCTCTCTTATAATTTTTTTTTCGAATTTATTCAATCTTGCAATTTACGGTAGGGGAGAGGATGGTTCGGTTTATTTTGGTTTTTGGCCGAAATCGGAGCCGAACCGAATATTTTGGTTTATATAATTTAAAAACCAAACCGAATGGTTGGAATTTGGTTTCACATTTGATTTTTTGGTTCCGAATTGGTTGTTTCCGGTTCCGTTTTTGGTTCGCTAAGAATTTGGATGCTTGACCAATAATATTTGTCATACCATTTCTTGAAATACATTGTCCAATAGTGACTAATATTCTAATATAATTGTGTTACTATTCTAACAAAAATTATCTTAATTTATAATACTAAATAATTTTTTAAAACTTAAAACTATTACTTCCGAATTTATATAATCATGATTAATAAAATCATTTAAGTAGATACGTACGAATATAATCGTATGTGACATTAAAAATGTTATTAATAATAACACCGTCAAAAGTAAAACAAAATATTTCACGTAGATGATAAATTCTTAATCTTTTCCCACATAATTCTTATAAAAAAAATCTCACATTCTCTATTTTTTTCTTCGTCAATTTGGTTTTTATTCGGTTTTTGCATAGTAAACAAATCTGGACAAAAAAAATCGTATTTCGAAAAGTGAAAACCAAACGATTTGGTTTTTCGATTTTTTGTTTTTTTGGTTCGGTTATTTTAGTTTTTTTGTTCGTTTTGGTTTTTTGGTTGTAATTTGCTCATCCCTAATTTACGGGAATAAGCAGATTTAGTGAATGGTTCAAATCTAGTTTCTTGTGAATCTTGCTCACTTAATTCACCTTTTCATGCGCATAAGGAAGCATTTGGTAGTAACAAGGTTCTTCTGACTTTTGTTACTTTTTTTCCTTATGCATGGTGTTGTTATATCACCTTAGGTATTAAAAAGTTGGTATGGTCTTATCACACCACTCTTGATTTTCAAAATTATCTAGTGTCATCTAAATGCATCCCATTGTGTTATGTAGTAATAAAAATGGTTTTTTTACCAACTTTTGAATATTAATGTACTATTGCATCCTTTAAAAGAAGTTATTTTGGAGCATTGATCCTTTATACCTAGGTTCTTTTTCTTATGCGGATAAATACTTCTTTTAACTTTTCTTTTTCAATGGTTTTCGAATTTTGGAGATCTACTAATGGTATTATAGTGATTGTACGTCGGCCGGGGATCATTCTTTACATATAGAACCTTGTTACCTCATAGGGTATTAGTCTTCCTCTTTTCTTTTTTAAAGAACGAATTTGAAGGTGGTTCGGGTTAGATAATACTACTTGGAACTTTTCTAGCGACCCAATCAAGAAATGTCTTTATCGACAACTATGTTTCAAACTGTTGAACGCCTTTCACTATTGTTCATGTTTAATTGGTTTTCTCATTCTTGTAGTTCTCTTGTTTTTATGTTGATGAAGCATTCTCTCATATACAAATTGTCAGAAATTAGCTAGTTGATCAGATCAATTATTACCAAGATATGTATACTTTGACGGAACAACGATATAAATCACTTTTGACCAAAAACCTGGGAACACAAATTTTAGGGTTGATTCAATTATTAGAACCACTAGGTGGCATGCAACGGAAGTTTTATGTTTAAAGTTATACTCCCTCTGTCCCAAAAATAATGTCCACTTAACATTTTCACACATATTAAAAAATGTCATTATTAAATCCTACATGTACAAAAATACCCCTAATAAATGTCATCATTAATGATAATGCACACCTATTCCTATGCCTAGGAAAATGCAATCAAGTATAAAATAATAATTCAAATAATTATAAATTAAAAGAACAGTAGGGGTAATAAAGGAAAAAAGTAGAAAAAATTGTTTTGAAATAGTAAGTGGACATTATTTTTGGGACACCATATTTAGTAATGTGGACATTATTTTTAGGACGGAGTATTCAAAAGTTTCAAACGGTTCGGAATCAGATAATAGAATCATTTGAATCCAATGGTTGTAATTTACTATCTTACATGTAAGTTTTTTCAAATGTATATATCGTTTGAAAAAAATAAAGTTCATTCTCTATAAGCAATTTATTTTTAATATAAACAGTTAAAAGAATATACTTTGATTATTATTATTGATATGGAAGAATTCGAAGGGATAATCATGTAACTTAAACTTAACACCTAAATCATTTTTCTATTTATTTTTTACCATAAACACCATCGAATCTTACATATTTTAATAATTGGACTAATCTACCTTTAATGGAACAATATGATAAATGCTACCGAAAAAATATAGTACATTTTATTTTTTCTCAAAACCACCACCACCCCCTCTTTTCGCCAGTCAAAAGGAAAAATACTTCATAACCAAACTACAATATCACAACAAAAGAGTAACAAACCGATGGAAAAGCACCACCGACAAAGCAAACAACCGCAAAACTCTATAATCACAACGAACAACCGCCTTTTATCCATAACCACCGATACATATATCGTCGTCCTCCATTGGCAAAAACTCCAAACTGAACAAATAATATCTTCTATTTGCGCTTCTGCAAACTTGTTGAATATAATCGTCGATCAAATTCTAATAGAAAGTTGTAATATTGGAATTGGATCAAACTCATTTAGTTTGAAATTTTGTGTGGATCAATCACATCAATCAACTACAAACTTCATATATTTGATCAAAGTAATCTCATCAATCAACTACATTATTCAATACTCATATTACACTTTACTGATCCATTACAAACTTTAACTCAGATAGAATAATAAATGTTGCAATTTGATCCCATTAGCGAAGCACAAAAAATAGGTAACATTACAAACAATCATATATAACATATCAAATATAACATGTATTCATCCCATTAATGGAGGCATACATATTAGCTATAAGGAACATTAACTATTACAAATTTATAGAAGCAATAAAATAACTAACCTTATCTACATATAATTAGACACTAGTAACGAGCAAATCATCACATAACTAGTTAGGCTAACTCACCTGATCAGGGTCTTGCTATAACTTCAGCACTTAAAGAGTGTGAAGTAAGAGGTACAAAGTTATCCCGTAAATGCAACATAATCATTACAAAGATCCTAAAATTATTCAAATAAACAAAAAAGATCTTACGCATAATTGGTAAAATTATGCAAATGAATAGATGGAAAGTACTATTCCAAACATTACTGACAATTAAGTTTAAAATATTAAAAAGATAATGAAATATAACAAATTTTACCGTTCATTTGAATTTTTTACAAAGCAGCAAAAAAATTCTTAAGATTATTACACAACGGGTCTTGGAGACACCTACTATATACATATGCACCCATCTTTGTTTTTTTGGACATTTACTATGCACCCATCCTCAATCCACTCTTCTTACTAAAGGCCACAAAAAAATTTAACACTAATTACAAAGAAAAATAAAAATTTATCTACCCATCATACCATTTTTCCCTTTCTGTAGTAATTTATTCATTTAATATTTTAAACTCTAAAAAATCTTTTCTCTTTCCTCTTTCCTCCATGCTATCTCCTCTAACCTTCCTTTTCTTCATGATAGACCACATCCATTTAACACTATAGGCCATTTATCATCCATGGAATAGCTCCATTTTTTAGGCAACCCCTATCTCTAGCATGAAGACCTCTATCGTCTATTTTTGAAGCCTCGAGGAGTGAAGACTGCTTGTAGGAGTGAAGGCTCGCCACGAAGTTGGCTCATCCATTTTCAAATCCTCAGCGGAGTGAAGGCCTCTAGCAACCGCACACGGTGAAACTTGAACGGAAGGCAATGAACTAAGACCAAGGCTTTGTGGATTCAAAGTAAGAAGCTACGGTCGAGCACAACTTCAACGTCAAGTTCCGATTCGAAGCCATGGAGATTCGATTCCGGCAGAAATGGAGTTTACCGCCGGCTTTCGTGGCCAGCTAAATCTCCTTCATAACTCAACAGAGCTTCAAAGCCTTCAAGCTCTAGCAGCTCCATTGCAGAGGTGGAGAATGACCCTTGACTAAAGGCGGTTTTCTTGTGCAGGAGAGTGACTTGTCGAGGAAGAAAGCAAGACTTTCTCCAGCATACTTAGTTCATTTTAAAAAAAAAAATGTATCCGTTACTCAATTTTATTTTACTTGTTCGAATTTCCCGTTCATTTCACTTTTTGAATTCTTGAAGTATTATGTCTTTTTTTCCTTCGTAAAATGGCCAATGTAATTTTTTGATGTATTAATTTTTCCCTTTTTTTCTTGTAGTGTAATTAATTATTGATTGTTACCAATAAATGTAATTTTGTTTATTGTTCTAATTTTCTTCTATATAGATAATTTATGTGTTATTAATTCCATTTTCGCTTGCTTAATTTTTATTACTTAGTGTTTTTGGACCATAATCAGGAAATTCACTGAGTATACTCAGTGTTTTCTACAGATACTCAGTAAACTTAACTAATACTTAGTTGATTTTTTCCAATACTCGGTGACCTTTCCAGCATATTCAGTTCTTTTTCCGAGCACTCATATATTTTTCTGAGCACTCAGTTCTTTCTCCGGCGACACAGGCGGTGGTCGGCAGTGATTTGTAGGTTATGGTCAAAACTCAAAAATATCGATACTCACTGAGTTGATACTCAATGAGTTGACACTCATGATTCACTAATTTGGCAATTCATGTTTAATGTCATTTGTTTTTTGTCTTCGTGTGTTTTTTTGTTTTATTTGAGGTTTTATTAGTATATGGCCCATAAGATTGGGTGGTGACCTATTTAAAGGAAAATCTAGCCACATGTTTCTTATAAATCGCTGAACTTTTTTTCAAGATCTCATAGGTAATTCATCTAAAATTCTTCTATGTGACTCAAGAAGATTTTTTTGTTGTTGTTGTGGTTTCAATAATATATATGTACTGAAAATCTGTTGTATTTGAAGATTTAGAGTTAAGTTTTGGAAAAAAAAATAGTTTGATCTCTGTAAATAAATTGTTTAATTTGCTTTCTAAAAAATCAAGTTTCTGGTTTTAGTTTGGTTTAATTTGATTGGAGCTTTTTTCTTTTTCTTTTAGTGAAGTTTATAGAATATTAGGGTAACTCAGTTAAATTAGTTTTGATATTTTTAGATGATGATTAGGATTAAAGGTAAGTTTATATTGATTTTCAAATCATTGACTTTAATTTTCTTTATAAGATTAATGCCTAAGAAATCTTTCGAGTTAGAATTAATTCTTTCTTACGAGAATCATTATTTTTTTGCCCATAAAAGACACCATATATTTTATTTTTTCCTTTTTTGTCCCTTGAGTTATTGGAAGCTTTCTTGAACTCAAATTTCGAGTTATGGAAAAATTCTCAGAACTCATATTTTGAGTTTTGGGAGCGAACTCAAGATATGTTAGGAGGGTTAAAAAGACATTGTCTTTTACGGGATAGTGGACAATGCTGCAAGGTTTATTGAGCATTAACCCTTAAAAAATTGGTGTATATTGTTAAATTAATAAATAAATTGTAAAATAAATGGATGGTGTAGTGTTTAGCCCGAAGCGTTTTAACCCATTGAGATCAGCTATGGTGTTTGGCCTATCTCGAAATCCGATAGTTGCATTTGGGTTTAGATGACTTGGGAAAGCCACTGAAACCGCATATGAGTAATATAAATTGCAGAGACTCCTTTATTAGAGAAGAAAGAAGAAACCCCTGCTTTTTTCTTTGTCATAGAAGAAACAAGTTAATCATTATTACACATCAAATTAAGAAAATTAACAACTCCTAACGGTGTATAATCTTGCCAGTGTGAGAGATTCACATTACGCCGAGTACACTTTGCCAAAGCATCCGCTGCAGAATTAAAAGATCGGCTGATATGAATGACCTTCCACATAAAAAATTTGACAAGCCAACTCTTCATTTCGGCAATGATTAAAGAAACTCCTGCTTTGATCCTTTCTATTTCGTCCCAAAAAATAAAAAAAGATCTTACCTATTTTCAAGTCCAAGTTCATCATAATTTTAAGAACTTTATGTTGTACTATAAGATTCATTAGTAATTTATTAATCCACTAGCAAATCTGAAAAGATAAAAAAACAACCCACTAGCCAGTGTTGTTAAAGGCGAGAAACGCAAAAGAGCGATGGGGCCAAAAATAACCCTAAGCGAAAAGCGCACGATTAAACGCTAGATTAATGTACTGAAGCGTTTTTAAAATACATAAAATGGAAATTATAATATTATATTAATATTAAAAATATTAATGTAATATTAAAGCATGCTAGATTAGTAGACTTCTTTTCTATCACAAATATCCATTTAATGTTATATACATTCTTTTCTAAAAATTTCTATCACAAATTAGTAGATTTAAGAGATAATTCCCAATTAATAACAATTCCACACTTTTCATTTCCAACAAAAGGAGCAAATTACTTCCTATTTACTCACAAATTATCAACTTAATTCTCAATTAAACACATTGTCATATTTACTTTCCATTATTGCCCTTATATGTTTTTTATTTTGTTTTTTTTAATATTTTTTTAACTTTCTTTTAAAAAAAATCGAATTTTTTTTTCCGAATTTTTTTCGAAATCCCTTTTTTCTGATTTTTTTTTATCAATAAAAAATTTCTTGGAATTTTTTAAATTTAAAAAAAAAAAATCAAAATTCCGGGTTATTATAACACACAAATATAGATTTATGTATTCATGTAACACACAAAATCATAAAATCGATCTAAAAGATTCTCTTCTTTAACAAAATTATTTTTTTCTCTTATTAATCGCATATATCCTATTTTTACTCGTTTTAACTATCTTGATATATTATCTTTTTGTACAACACTTTTTTGTTATTTTTGTGTGTTTATGTTTCAAGGTTTTGTGTCTTCCAGGTCACACAAAACTTAATTTTGTTTATTCTAATTTTGTGTATTCCTGGACCACACAAATCTCAAAATTGTGTATTTTAGAACGCACAATTATCAGATTTGTGTATTCATGGAACACACAAAACTCAAATTTGTGTATTCATAGAGCACATAAAACTCGAATTTATGTATTTCTGGTATACACAAAACTCATAATTGTGTATTCTTGGAACGCATAAATCTCAGATTTGTGTATTCATTGAACACATAAAATTCAAATTTGTGTATTCATAGAACACATAAAACTCAAATTTATGTATTCCTGGAATACACAAAACTTGATTTTGTTTGTTCCAATTCTGTGTATTCTTGAAACACACAAATCTCAGATTTGTGTATTCTTGGAACGCACAAATCTCAAATTTGTGTATTCATGGAACACATAAAACTCAAATTTGTGTATTCATGGAACACATAAAACTCAAATTTGTGTAGTCATGGATCACATAAAAATCAAATATGTGTATACATAAAACACTTAAAACTCGAATTTATATATTCCTGGAATACACGAAACTTGATTTTGGTTGTTCCAATTCTGTGTGTTCCTGCAACACACAAATCTTAAAATTGCGTATAAACGGAACTCATTAAAAAATCGAAAAAAATTCGAAAAAAAAAATTAGAAAAATGGAAATAAATAAATAAATAAATATTATTATAATTAATTAATAGGCCTATGGGTATTTTTGTAATTTTCAAATTTTTGTATCTAAGTGGAAATTAAGTTGAAGTTGTAATTAATTAGGAATTCTTACACTGTTCGTGTAATTAACTGGGCATTGACCCTAAATTTAATATATATATATATATATATATATATATTATATTTAATCCCTAAGCTTTAATGTTATATGCATTCTTTCACTAAAAATATATATAACATTTATGATTACATAAAAGGGATATCATGTGTATATATAAAGTAAAGTGAGAGATAAAATACAAATTAAAATTCATAAACCAAAACCCAATAATTATTAACAAATACATTATTACTAGTGAGATGAGCAGGCTTTTAACTTGTTATATTCTAAAGTTACAACTTATTTTATTACAGTGAGATGAGTAGGCTTTAACTTGTTACATAAACCAAAAAAATTCATGTATGGCCGATGATAAGTCAAATGAGCAGGCTTTAACTTGTTACATCCTGTTACAACTTATTTTATTACAAATTTACAACAACATGACAATATAAGATCGTTAGTTTACTTGTGAAATAGTTCGCAAATTTTTTGCCTCAACAAAAGATTCACCACCGCCAATCTGCAAGGCTGCAACAAAAACAAAAGTATTAAGTACAAAAGTACTAAGTGAGATGTTCTCTGAATTCTGAACAAAACATATATAAAACACGACTAATCATATTAATATTAAGAAAGAAAAAAAGAACTATAAAACATGCATGAATTAGATCTGTTGAAAAAAAACACAATATGGAAGCTATGTATGAAAGCATGAATTTGAATTGTTGAAACAAAAACACAGTAATAATTGTTGTAAAACATGAATTAGAATTGTTGAATAAAAAACACAGTAAAAATTGATGTAAACATATCCTAGGACATGAAAAGAAATAGAAAAATATTCAATAACTTTTAACGAACTTTGAAACTTTTCGTGATGGTTAGACCATATGTATTCCATTTCATTTATAGTTTCGAGATTAGTCTGGGCTTTGGGTTTAGACAAACCTAGGCCCTAGAATCGTTAGGTTGAGACTGATATTTATTATAAAATATTATATAGTTTATGAAACCCAAAATTGCACAAAGCGGCCGATTCACCTAGTAGCCCAAAGTGTAAATAAGCGGATTAAAAAGAAAGACTCTTGTTTAATCCTGATTCTGTGTTTCCTAAAACGTAGAAGGCTCGATTCGCTTCGATTCATGGATTAATCAAGTGATTCATGCGATTTTAACAACACCGCCACTAGCAAATAATGTTCCTCGCCACTAAATTTATAATCTTTTCATTATGAAATGCAATAAAAGATTGAGAAGGTGAAAAAGAATTATATTATATTATAAAGTGTAAAATATTATAATAGAATAGAAGAATAAAACCTTAGTATTCAACTATATGGACCTCCTAAATAGGTTATATCTTATAGTCTATTATAACGGGACTTTGTAACATAACCTAAATGAATATCCAATAAATATATGTTTATAACATTTTTAAATTTAAAACAAAATTCATACTTTTTAGTAAAAGGGATATAAATAAAATAAAATAAAATATTAAACAATAAAGTACAAATGACATATAGATATAAACGAACAACCATTAGGGATGGATCCAAAAGATAAATCAAGAGGTACATATGGAGATCTAAGGATTATTGTTCCAAATTATTTTAAGATAATATATGAAAAACATAAATTTGTAATTACTAATGTCAAAATACATACATGGACATACAATTCAACCCTATTGTAATTATTTACCTTTCTTTATATGTTACAGTAAAATTACAAAACTCTTACAAATTTCTTGTTTCTATCAATATAGTAATTTTTTTTTTTAAAAATCAGTTAATATGCTGGAGTGTTTTTAATATATTTGGATGCTTTCTTAATCTTCTTAACTATATTTGGTTCAACCGTTTTCTCACATGACACATAGTCATAAGTCACATCCGCGCCCGAAATACCGTCACTAACTATCAAATTAATAATGTGACAATTACACCGCACATGAAAAGTTCATGGTAATACTTTATCCTATCGGAAAATTGTTTAATAAGGTTTGTCAAATGTACATGTAAGCACACGACTAGTAACATTATACGCCAAAGCAGTAGCAGTTATTAAATCATTGATTTTATTATTAGTAGGACGTTCACTCACGATACAAAAACAAATAATACGTTTCTGCAGTAACCAGTGAGGATCAACCCAATGACATGTTACCCATAATATCTTCAAACCATTCTTAGCTTCCCATATACGGATGTTAAACAACATTTGCTGCTTAGGTTTTTCAACTCGTCCACTAAACTTATTCTAAGGTCTTTGTAGAGTTTTTTCAAAACTATCATTAGGGTAGATATAGGAATAGGCTCGTAACATGGATTCCGTGAGTTTCTAATGAATTTGGCAAGATGGGGACTCGAGGCGTGACTAAAAGATTGAGCATCAGCACATATGTATATGGCCATCTCCTTACGTGTAAACTCTATGTTTGGGGTAAATACTTTTCCGGTAGGGGGTTAATGGTACTTTGAGTTAGGTTAGTAGTTCACACCTTATGGACATTTCTAATATGTTTCACAAATTTGGCCGTAGATTTACCAAGAGCCAAGGGATATGATATTTTACATACCTTACACTCCGCCCTACCCACAGTTGGTTTGTCCTTAACGAAAAATTGCCATGCTAGTGACCTCAGAGCTCTCGACTTTGGTGTAGGTTGTTGTGCGTCGAGCTCATTGGTTTCATCACTGGGTGGTTGGGTTTCCTCCTTCTCTATCTTGATAAAATTTGGATTGGCCTGTGTGTCCACTGTGTTTCGTGTGTTGTCTATATATGTCTCATTATCTATATCTAAAGTGAAAAATTATTTTAGTTTGTTATCTCTAAATTCTTATGCAGTGTTTTGAGTATTCTGATTATACCTTGGGAGCCGTCAAAAAAGCTACTTTGAGTTTGTGCAACACATTCTTTCATTAAGATGTCGATTTGGGCTTGTAATTCAGCAACACTTTGATTGTTTGAAGGTCGTTTACCCCTCCGACCACCTTTTCTACCGCCCGTTTGTGACTGAGACATGGTATCTAAATAATACGATAAACTATTAGGGATTGATGGTGGGGGTTGAAGTTTGATTTATAGCTTGTAATTTTTTTGTTTATGTAGCTAAAAAATGATATTTTGAAGTTACTTTATCGTTATTTCAAATAAAAGTTATTCTTTTATGAAGTAAAAATCTGTTTGGATATCATTTTAAAAAAAAATTGTTTAGGTTACATTATAAAAAACAGTTGACTCTTTTAAAAAATAATAAATTAGTTTATGTTAAAAGAAAAACAATTAAGTTTAGTTGTTTTACTTTAATAGAGTTTGTAATTTGTTTTTTTTAAAACAATTGAGTTTATTTTTTAAAAACAGTTTGAGATTATTTTAAAGCAGTTTAGATGATTTTTCTAAAACAATTTAGTTTATTTTATTGAAGAAGTTTAGTATATTATAAAAAAAAGTTTGGGTATATTTTTAAAAAACCGTTTGAGATTATATTTAAATTACAGTTTGAGATTATTTTTAAAAAACGGTTTGTGTTTATTTTATTTTTGAAAAACAGTTTGTGTTTATTTTTAAAAACAGTTTGAGTAAAATTTTAAAAAGCAGTTTAGATGATTTTTCTAAAACAGTTTAGTTGTTTTTATTAAAGCATTCTAGGTTATTTAAAAAAAACAGTTTTAGTTGATTAAAAAATGGGTTGAGTTTATTTTACGAAAAATAGTTTGAGTTCCGGTTTGGTTTGGTTTCATAATATTGTAGTTTAGTTTCAAAAAAATAGTTTTTTTTAAACCCTATTTTTCCGTTAAGTTGTTGATATTTGCATTTTCTTCTAATATTTGAGTTTTAAACCTAGTAATCTAATAGTCGAAACCCTGGTAATCTAATAGACGCAGCTTATTATTTGAGGTTTAATATTATAGTGCTATAACAATATAAAAAAGGTAAAGCATAAATGTAAAATACAAAAAAATTGACAAAATAATTAATTATTACAATCCAAATCAAAATCGATGACATAATTTAAAAGTTCATCTTGTGTATACCTTCTTTAATATGTAGTGGATAGGCTTTGTAATCCACACTGTAAGTCCCTTTGAACTTTGAAGTAGTTGAAGTAAAAGTTCAGAAATAAATGTGAAATAAACTTTGAACTGTGAACTTTGTAATTTTGAAGAAATAAGTAATGTAAAAATGTTTTCAGAATGCAAGATGAAACAATACATAAAACAACAACACTTTTATAGGTCAAAACAAATGGTATAAATTGAGTGGTTGGAAGTAGATGAGATGTGACAACTTTAAATTAGAATATAATCTTTGTAGAAAACAACCTTTTTGTTGCTGCAAAAAAAAAGTGGGAAGATCTTTACTAAATGTGAAGTGACAAGAATCCACTTCATTTAAGACTACATATCAGAAAGTGGGGGCAGTTGGATACCAAAATATTGTAAATGATTTTTCTTTTCCAAAAATGCAAAAAAAAAACCTTATATTTTTCACAAATCAAACAATTTGAACCAAATCATTTTTTTAAAATCTTAAAGTACAATAACTTGGTGTTAAATGTTACTTTGCCAAAAATACACATTTACAATTATATGTATTAATGCAATGTCATCACAAAACCACACGAGAGCACTTTGAACAAAAAACAACATCTCATAAAAGTTTAGGAACCATTTTGCAAATTTTCAGATTTAAAAATACTCACTTTACAAACTTATTTAAGAATTTTTTAACTCCTTTTGGTGCATAAAATCATTTCTCTAAAAATGTGGGGCAATTTTTACAAGAAACATATTTTCTTTGAATAATTATCATCATTTTGTATAAAGAAGGGGTTGTTTTACAATTTTCGATAAGTTTCGTCTCATTTTCAAAACCCTATTTTAAATCCGTCAATTCCAATTCCCTGAACTTTTTCCGTAAACCATCGCAAAAATCTGGCAATGAAATTCATCAATTCCAAACTACTTGATCTTATATTCGCTAATTCACAACACATAGGGACTAAATACGCGATTTCCAAAAACAAAGGGTCTTATATTCGCAATTTCCAAAAAGTTTGGCACTCCTAGCCAACTCAAATTCATAACCCTAAAATATAGAAAAGGTAACAATCAGCCACGTTTTTGTTTTGGTCATAACTGCTTCAATACTTACTCGTTTGACGTGTTCCAATAGTCAAAATTGATCGTCTCGGAAAGCTGTTTAACTTTGCTACAGAGCATTCTTCCAAATTACTAGCCAATCTTGAGTTATAAGCCCATTTGTGGTTGTAGGTGCTGGAATTCAGATTTATTTGACAACTTTATCTTTCCATATCTTATCTTTTCTTTCCATATCTCCAATTTCCATGTATATCTTCTTTCCTTTATCTATTAGAATTAACTTGGCATCTAATTAATCTCCATATATATCTTTAAAGCTTCACACTATATAAATAATTAAACCCAATATACTCTAAAAATAATAATTCTTTAAATCAAGACAAGAAATAGGAAAGTGCAATATATCATGAGAAAATCGACTCAAAGACTTCCTAAAACACTAAAAATGATGTCTCCAACTAATATTAATTCATGAAAAATGGGGAGACATCAAGACCCCCAACTCAAAGTTGTATCGTCCCAATACAGTAAAGATAAAAACAACGGGAAGTCTCTAAATACACACCTAGGTTAATTAAGCACATAGGGGAAGAAGATAGCAGAATATATAGAATAGACTTAAAGCAACTACTTAGAAAATTTCATGTAATAATATTTACAAACTACATACCTGTACACTTTTCATATCTACCATCAACACGGCTTGAATTCAAGATTAGATTAGCTTCGCAATGTAAGAAGGAGAGGATCTTTACTCAGTTCACCAAGGAGGCTATAGATTGTTCATAAAACTTCACTAATATCCAAAGATCCACTTAACTACTCTCTATTGGATCAATCACTTCTAGATTACATAGCAAAGAATCAAAAGGTCTTTAAGGTTGTAATGTTGGCTTAGGGACAGTATGATAAGTATATTTGGATAATTTAGAGTGAGCTTTTGACTCTTTCCTCACTAGCCATCAACGAATCGCCGTAGAGTTTGAGTTACTCTCATAAAACATTTCTCACTCAACCCAATGATATTCTTGATGCACAAAGTAGCATCCCAATAACCCAATTAAAGCATAAAGATGTTCACATAAAAATTCCTCTTTGCCGGTCCAAATATATATTCTTTTCAAATCAATTTTTTTTCTTTTGTATAGCTGTGACTCTCTTTTTTATGTTGAGATATCACGCTATTTTTCTCATAGATTTTTTGCTTTTCTTTTCATGTTTTTCAGCTTTTTTCATTTACTATTACCCCGACAAAGGGTTACAATATAATAACTTGTGAATCATCATCAATATAATAACAGAGCACAATTAATAAGCTTAAAAGTCCCAACCCAATAACAATATCTATAATGGTGGACCCACCACCCCAAACTCAAGCTCTAAAACAATTGTTTATGCATCGCAAATCGAGTGCGGGTCATATGGAAAAGTCCTATAATCTAAAGGGATATGGCTTATAATGTGGTTAAATAAAAAGTCTTTAGAAAGGCTAGAAGGGGCTGAGAAGGATATAAAATATAATAAATGGACAGCAAGCTAAAAGGCAACAAAGGGCTTATGAAAGAACTACCTTAATCACTTTCTAAACTATGAAATTTCGTCATTCTCTTACCTTTAGCACGTTCATCAAATGGGTTTATCAACTAGCTTGGATCTCACGGCCTACACACCACTCATGTCTCCCTGAGATCGAACATACTTTCTATCGCATTGCTTACTAATCTTTTCTTCACTATCAATGTGGGTTTTCCTGCAAATACTTCAAAGCATACAAAATAAAATAGCTCATAAACATACTACTTTCTATCATTAACTTACTGAGCTTATGCTTTTAAGATATTAAACACACTCTACATACATCTACTCCTTCAAAAAATTTAATTTTACCTAAAAACAATAAAACACATAAAAAATGGAGATGAGGGACAACGAATCCCCACACCCCCAAACTCAAAAATGAGTCGTGTCCCCACGACTCGAAAAGACTCAAAAATTAAATTAAATTAAAAAAACTTAAAATTTTACAGATATTGCACATAAAGAAATGGTAAGGAAGAAAGAAAACATACTCTTCAAGGCTATTTACCTCGCCTGATCAATACCCGGAATATGGTGCAGTGCTTTCATGTACGCAAACTTCATGTATCACCAATTTTGCTTTCCCTTACATCTTCTTATCAATCAATCACACTCTAGAAATCTCTTATTTATCTTCTTCCAACTTTGCTCTTGAATACTCTTTCCTGTGAAGGTGTTTATCCAGGAACATATTTTGGCAACAGCTATTAGCGTCCCAGAAGCTTTGCTCATCTCTGATATAGGAATATTTTATTAGAAGAGGTATTGGCATCTTTTGCTCCCTAATCACAATTGCTTGCTTTTTAGGATTTGAATCCACCCAAGAACCGGTTCCTCTCTAATTGCTTGACTCGAATTATCCTTCTTGTTTGTTACCGAACTATTACCCATCTCAATTGATTTATTTTTTATCCTACCCATTACCTTGCTTTAATACTTCATCTCCCTTAACACTTGATAATATCTCTATTCTTTTCATCATCTCTTTTGACCCCCAACTCAAAGGTTTAAACACTCTTGAACTACCTTTTGATTATAGATAGATAAGGTGTTATTTGGGTTAGAAAAGGTGTGAGGATGATAATTATATATGTAAGTATGATGGAATCAAGCTTTGATGATATGGGTTTAAGGAATTTTGGAAATAGATTTTAAAATTCATGGTTTTGATTATTGGATTCTAGGTGTTTTGATATGATTTGGGTAATTGAATCTTCCTTGTAATGATGTAAGGAAGGTTTTGGATGTGAAATTATGGTGATTTGGTAGTGTTTTGATGTTAGGTGAAGGTTTGTTGAAGCTTTAATGGAGTTAGGAAAGAATGGGGAAGAAAGAAAGGCTTAAGGTTTTGAATTTAAAAAGTGATATATATAAGCTTACCTCTTCTTCTTCTTAGTTGGGGGCTCGTGCGGTGTATTGCATGACACTGCTGGATTTTGATTTTTCATTTTATCTTTAAACCAGGTTTTCTATACTCCATTGGTTTAAATCTTAATAGGGAGATCAAATAGCAAAAAAGTAAGAAAACACGAGACGAAGATATTAAAAGATTTTCTTGCACAGATAGAGAGACAAAGCAAGGAATATACACAAACCAGCAAATGTATTACCTAGTAAAAAAGGAAGGAAAGACGAGAGGAAAAAGTGTCGACGGCCGGACCACATATAGACACCAATCAAAGAAACACTCCAAATTAGAAGCGAGGAAGGAAATTAAAAAAGGAGACCAAACGGTGGATGCCGAGGTACCCAATAATTTATGCAGCATGCGATCTTGGCGGAAAAAAACAAGAAGAAATCATATGGAAGCGGACAAAGAAGGAAATCTTTGCAAATATGGCGATACGGCAACATTAGATGAACTTCCCTCTTCTCAACAGTATACGCATGCTCATAAGGGGTGTGGATATGTTAGTCTAACGGTTCAGATGGGATTTGACCATGTTATTTATCAAACTACTGATTTAAATAAAGGAATCAACAAAATTCTGTATTGGACACAAACTGCTGCTATATGGACGCCTAAGGATATTACTACCAAATGGCAACCTCAAGTTTCTAAGGACAGAGTGAACATGATTTGGAACAAAGAAATAACAAAAGGTTTTATGTTTGGGTTTTTTTCATTTCAATAAAATATATACACATAAGATGACATATGATGATAACTATGACTACTCGTATAGCAAAATAAACCTTGAATATGGAACTCGAACCATCTACGACTTATTAAAAGACAGGAGAAAAAAGGAAGAAGAAATCACGGTAGGAACATGAAGGAATGAAGGAAAGTATAAGGAAACCTCAAATGGAACAAAGATGTAGGGCGCGAACAAAAAACGGTAAAAAAAACCAAGACAGGGGAGCTAGAAAACAATTCACTAGGCGGATCGCAACTCGCGAAAAAGAAGAAGATCAAAGAGTTACGGTCCAGGTATGAATTTCTGATATATATGGTCTATGTTAAGTGCAAGACTAATACTAAAAGGGATATCCGTACTGTCCCCAAGACGTCCGACGACATATCTCAATGAGTACATTTTTTTGGAACTGTCAAGGGATACGGGCTCCGTTGACAGAGACACAAATTAAATCACTTTTGAATCGTTTTAAACCCGAAGTAGTTTGTTTTTGTGAAACAATGCTTAGACAAGTAGATGCTAGGGATACGTCACGTAAGTTTGGTTTTGAAAACTTTTTTATTTTTGACCCTACCGGGAAGGCCTATCACTCGGGGGGGTTTCTGATCATGTGGCACGCTAGTGCATATCTAGACATTATCTTCTGTAATAGGCACTACGTTATTATGCTTATTAATGACCCTATTTTTTCGTATTATATTATTTGTATTCATGTCCCTAATAACTATGAAGAAAGATTGGGCATTCGGGAACAAATTACAAAATGGAATGATACAAACAACAAACCATGGCTATTGATGGGAGATTTTAACAATTTACTCAACATGGAAGACAAATGTAGTTTAACCCCTCCCAACACACAACAAATCATTGATTTCAAAAATTTTATCAACAACAATGGGCTTGCAGATATTAATTCCAAGGGGTGTAATTTCACATGGAATAATAGACAAAAAGGAGACAAAATGGTCAAATGCAAGATTGATAGAGTGTTTGGATCTTATGAATGGATTACGAAATATAATACAACACACGTTTACATACCACCTGCTATCGGGTCCGATCATTCACCACTTATATTACAATACGACTCGAAAGTGCCAATCGGTACAAAATTCTTTAAATTTGAATCCCACTAGCTTGATAACAATGAATGCAGGGGTATTGTTCAACAAAGTTGGGAAGGAGTAAATAACCAACAACCGTTGATGAACTATTTGAAGAAAAAGAGGGAAACCATACATGCTCTTCAGCTCTGGAGCAAGAATACCTTAAAAAACCACCAACAACAAATAATGCGTATTAAAAAAAGACTGACACAAATAACAAACATGGCACCAACGATGGAAAATCGACAAGAAGAAGAAGATTTAAGAAAAGAACTATCCTTCGAGTATTCATGTGAAGAGAAATATTGGGCGGACAGAGCTAGACAACAATGGCTCACGTGTGGGGATAAAAATACCAAGTTCTTTCATATGGCGACGATGCAGCGAAGATCCTTTAACAAAATAACAAGAATTAAGAATGCACAAGGACAATGGACGAAAGAAATTACAGACATAAAAACAAACTTCCGACAATTTTACAACCAACTATTCGCGGAAAAGCAAGCGGAAACCAGAAAAATAACAAACGCGTTGCGTTTTGTTCAACCAAAGGTCACTGATAGCATGAATAAAAGATTGATAGAAAAACCAACCATGGAAGAACTGGAAATGGCTCTCAAAAACCTATCTCCAACTAAAGCGCCAGGTGCTGATGGTCTAAACGGTAAATTCTATACCGAATTCTGGGATATTATTAAATATGATGTCTTTAAGGTAGTCGAAGACTTTTTCAACAATAATATACCCTTGGAAGACATGAATGATACTCTGATAACACTTATTCCGAAAGGAGACATATAGGAACTCCTAGGAGATTATAGACCGATTTCATGTATCAATTTTAAATACAAACTAATAGCAAAAATGTTGTCGAACCGACTTCAACATATTATGAATGATATAGTCTCACCAATACAGACAACGTTCATCAAAGGTAGGGCTATTCAAGATAACATATTAATTGCACAAGAATTGTCTTACTACATGACACGTAAAAGAAAGAATCCAAAGCCAATGGCCAGCATCAAAATTGATATGTCAAAAGCTTATGACCAAGTAAGATGGGAATTTATTTTGACACTATTGAAGAAATTGGGTTTCCATGAAAAATGGGTCCAATAGATCAAGACTTGTATCACAGATGTTACGTTTCAAATAAATTTTAATGGACAGAGACTCCCTAAATTCAAGTCGGGAAGGGGACTTAGACAAGGAGATCCTCCTTCCCCTTTTCTTTTTTCTCTTAAGACAGAAGCACTCATTAGTTTAATTGATGCAGCATGTCGAGAAGGACAGATACAAGGAATACAAGTGACGAGGAATTGCCCTGAAATTTCACATCTTCTTTTTGCAGATGATTCTCTTTTCTTTATCACTATTAACAAGACGAATTTGAGAGCCTTCAATACGTGCCTTGCAGATTATTGTGAAGGGTCAGGACAACAAATCAACTACCAAAAATCAGCCATATTCTTTAGTAAAGAGACGTTACCTGACATAAGGACACAAGTAACAGAGGAACTTCACATGGTAGAAACGGAGGACTTAGGAAAATACCTAGGTATACCGTTATGCCACAAAAGATCGACGATTGAAGCGTTAGAATTGATAGCAAAAAAATTATTTGCAAAGACAGAAGGATGGAAAGCAAAATTATTATCAGAGAGAGGTGAAGAGGTCTTGATTAAAGTTGTACTACAGGCACTTCCAGTATATACTATATCTATATTTTCATACCCAGTTACTTTCTGTAAGAGATTAATCTCAGCTATAGCAAATTTCTGGTGGAGTTCTGGCGAAAGAAATCGTATACACTGGATGGCGTGGGAAAAGTTAACGACGGGGAAAATGTTAGGAGGAATCGATTTTAATGATCTCAAGAGATCTCAAGAGAATGAATACGGCCCTTCTAGGGGCCCAAACATGGAGAATATTACATAATCTGACTTCGCTAGCGGCTGGCTTTTAAAAGGTATTTACTATCCAAACTCTGACTTTATGAATATTAAACTTAGACAAAATAGAACATGGAACTGGGCTAGCGTTATGGAAGGCAGAGATTTCATAAAACAACATGTGATCCATCAAATCGGGAACGGACAAACAACGAACATTTGGACAGACAAATGGATCAAAACCACATAGAAACTTGAAAAGCCAGACAAGTGCCCCTTTCAAAAGGTTAACGAACATTGGAAACAAGATACACGAGAATGGAATGAGGAGATATTAGATGAACTTTTCCCAAGACCGATTATTCTGGAAATAACAAGAATTCGTATTATAAATACAAATCAACAAGACCACCTTATTTGGCCTCATTCCAAAGAAGGCAACTATACAACCAAAACTGGATATAAGATCCTTACGGACAAAACAATTTTTGAAGAACCACAATCAACAACAATGTCGGACAACATCAAGCCGACTCTATGGAAAATCATTTGGGAAGGCAACACCCCAAAAAAGATCCGTATTTTCAACTGGAAAGCATGTAATAATGCAATTCCATCCGCAGAAAATCTATTTGAAAGAAATTGTATAGACTCACCATTGTGTCTGTGGTGTCAAACAGAGAAGGAAACCACGGAACATTTGCTTCTTCAATGCACGATCAACAAAACAATATGGGGAGCATCACCATTACAAATTTGTATACAACAAGAAGAAATACAGAACATTTGCGACTGGATACTGGGTGTGATCGAAACATATAAAAGTGGAGGGTGGGATGGCAAGTTAGTCACGAACTATATGCTTATTCTCCTATGGAATATATAGAAAGCAAAGATGAAATCGATTCATGAAAACACTAGTATTGACATCGATCGAATTATTCAGCTCACAAATAAATTCATGGGCGAGCTTCATGGGAACAACTGGGCAAGACAAGGTTCAGCAGGAAATACAACTGCCCAACAAATCAATACAAACAATACACCTCAGCAACCTACAGAAGACATTATTTACACATGTGATGCATCGTTTAATACAAAATACG
Organism: Nemophila menziesii; assembly: GCA_029959085.1. Lineage (NCBI taxonomy): Eukaryota > Viridiplantae > Streptophyta > Magnoliopsida > Boraginales > Hydrophyllaceae > Nemophila > Nemophila menziesii. The sequence goes on along the minus strand of JARWIR010000003.1, from coordinate 59,249,438 downwards.
AACCAACGGGTATAGGGATATCAACCATTAATCGTAGGACATGTGTTAGAAGCGAAAGCCATGACGGTCAGATGCAACACAATCCTTGAAGGTGAAGCGTTGGCAGTCCTGGAAGCAGTTAATATGAGCATGGAACATAAAGAGAATACGAAGATTGTTTTTTCAGATAAGCTTGATTTAATACAAGGTATCAGACAGGTGTCAACGGCAAGATGGACGATTCAGTCGATTCTTCGTTAGATTTGGCAGAGAGTGGAGGAAGCAGGACCGATATCCTTCCAGTTTTTACCTAGAAGGATGAATAGACGTGCAGATCATCTTGCGAAAAATACTAGACATGGAGCCAATTTCATGGGTGACAATACCACGGAAATATCAGAGATGTTCAAGAGGATGTGAGTAGGTTGGTTAGCAAATCTTGTCCAAAAAAAAAAAAAGATATCCTTTGTAGCTATTTGTTTCGAACACAAAACAGAAAAGTAGCTCCTTGTCACTTGAATGCGTGCGAGGTGTAATTAAGTATTGAGTCGTAGTCAGATTCGCAATCAGTATTTTAATGCACAAGCAGTAGCACAGATAGTTTGTCTACCTTTAATTTTCAGAACACTTTTCAGAAGCCCACGTATAATGGACCAATCAGAGCATTGACTGATATCTGCCAACTAAAGGACATTCATTATTGGTGGTACATCATGCTTCTGCTCCCGTAGGCTCACATTTCACTAATTCAATACTACTACTAATTAATCCCTGAAACTAGGTTAATGATTATAACGCTTACGTTTTGCTGATCTTCAACGTTTATTTAGTTTTAAACTATTTTATACGCTTGGCTTTTTCTTCCAATACTAATGGGTGAGGTTTAAAGTGCGGAAAATCCACACTTTCTTTTATACCCTTTACTAAACCACGAGGGTATCTGATATTCGACCCTACTTATTTCGTTAGATGATTTATCTCACTGACAAGTTAACCTTTTATGATGATATGGTCAAGCTCTTAAGTTGTTTGGTGTCTCAAATGGGCCATTAGGCTACTAATTATGGTGAAGGTAAATAACCTAACAAATTTAAATTCAAATATAATGACAGATTAAATTGAGTTGAATTGACAAAAACTGAAGAAGATATATATCTTGATATAATTTTGATTGAAATTTAAATATAATAAAATATCGAATTGGATTGGATTGACGAAAATTAAAGATAATATTATTTTGATATAATCTTACTTAAAATTTAAATATAATGACTGATTAAGTTAAATTCAATTGATAAAATTGAAAGGTACCTTATTCTAATCTTATATAGGGTTTATCTTTACATTTTGTCAATTCAGTTCCTTATCTTACAAAAATATATTTTAAACATTTATTTTATTTTACGACAGATTAATACTTTATTTTGTTCACTTAGTATCTTTATTTGACTATAAGATATAATTACCACTTGTCTTTTATTTTGTAACAATGCTTATCATTTCGTTTTTATATTACGAGCATTATAATCTCTCAATATAGGATAACTAGGTAAAACCCGTGTCTGAAGACACTTAAAAAAACATTTGTTCCATCGAGGGGAATTGAGCCCAGATTCCAAGGATGAAAGTCAAGATTAAAGTTAAGGTTAGGTTTTTTATATTTTTTTTCTCGTCAAAAAGAAGGTTAAGGTTAAATGTAGAGTTAATGTCAAGTTTAAGGTTAAATTTATACCGTTAAGGTTTAGGATAAGGTTAAGTTTAAAGTTAAGGTTTAATATTTAACGTTTAAGGTTAAGGTTTAATAAGATTTAAGGATTAAGGTTGAATATAAGCGAGATGAATATACCTTGTATCCGAAGATATAGCAAAATACACACATATTTTTATTTTATTAGAGTCTAGATATATCCCGCTGAAAAACAAATTGCTTTTTTAAATTTTATAGAACTTATAATGAATGATGTATTTGCCTAATTCAAAGTTCATTAGTCACGGTTCACATGTAAAGACATGGTTCAAGTGTTATAGATAAGCTAGACATGTGTATCATCATACTCCAGATTAGATTAACAAAATATAAAGACAAAAGTGTATAGAGAGCTTAAATTTCAATCACATTAACTATCATGCTTTTTGTGGGTAAAAAAGTATCATGTGTATTCATAATATTGATCATTTACAAAAAAAAATACATCAAAGTACTTATAATGCTTATGATCATGCACTTCCATAATATCATAAGTCAACCCCTGAACACCGGGTTCTCCTCCCAAAGAATTAGAATATTACAAACATATCACAATTCTCCTTTGTCTAAACCACATTTCCTTGAAAAGATAGCCACAATTATGTTTTACTTGAGTTTTTTCATTATTGAATTACTATAATTTCATAAATTACTATATATATCTTCAAAACATTTCCTCTGATCGTGGTTTTTATAAGAGAAATTATAGACATTTGCGTCTTGTTCATTAATCATAAATAAAACACTATTGAGGAAACTATGTATATCCTTTGGGAAACATATAAAATGGTAAAAGTAATCTAACCCAATTAATCATAAATCAAAATTAAGTGACAGATTTTTAATCTCTTGGGAGAATATAATGTTAGTCGTGTATTAAAAATGAATAAGGTAGATAAAGTATGCATACAAATGTTTGTGAATATCAATAAAAATCCAAATAGAACTTGTTAGAAAATAAAAAGAAACTAAAAATTCCACACTTGTTCATGCTTGCAAATATGAACCAACACTAAACAAATTCAATACTTACATTTTAAAAAAATTGAATCTTCATGCTGCTAAATATAACACAACTTGGAATTAAGATTCACAAAGTATTAGTAACATTACAATATTTTTATCAAACAACATTAGCAGCCCCATTTGCTACATCCTTGCTGCTCACAATACTAACTTGCTGCAAATAGCTGAAAAAAGAATAAATCAAAATAAAAAATGTTTTGGTGATTTGATCTTGTTATGAAATAGTACATGTGTTATCAATAGTTATTGGATTTGACCTGATTTCTTCTTCAAAGACCCAAAATATGCAGTGGATGTGATTTGTGGTGCAAAGTAATTACAATTGAACAATTAGAACGTTTACATGTTGCATGTTGATGAATCGAAACCGCTTTAAACCTTTTTCAAAAGAGAATCGATAGGCAATTCCTTTTTCGAAATAAAATATGTATGTATGTATATATAAATGAATTATTTGGCAAAACCCCAAAATATGTATAAAAGATCTCTAATTTTTATGAAGAAAAGGACTTGATTGAACCAGAGAGGGGGGAGATCCGGGGGTGTTGTGTTTTATTGTATAAGATAATCATTTTACCTTAATTTGGGTTCTTCGATTGTTGATGGTGTATCCAAGCCAGGTCGACGATTGTGGAGAATGGTCCCGAGCGGCGCAGGAGAATGGCTTGGTGGAGAGGTGAAAATCTAAAAAACAATTACACTTAAATCAGATTGTAAAACTGATGAGATTAGTTTAAAAACTAAATCACCATTATTTTCATTATTTTCGTGAACTGGATTTAGCCTGTTAAGCATGAAATATTAATAATTTAGTCATTACTCAAGATCCGAAGTGGCTTTTACAATTTACATATAGACAAAAGTTGTTGTTAAAAATATTAAACATGATTACCTTTGATTATTTAAGTGCACAACCATGAATGTATTTTCCTTCGATTTTCAAATAATCCAATGAATTCTTTTTCATAATCGTTTCCCAATATTAACTATTATCCATCTAAACACTCATTATCCTGAAAACATATATGTCAAATCTAAAATGAAAGAGAAAGTTACATAAAACCAACATCTTTAAAAAATCACTTAATCAATGTAATTACTTAAAATATACAACAATTAAATAAATAGAATTACTCTAAATTTTAACCAAAATCTAAAATTATTCAATTAACAAAATTATTCCAAATAAAGTAATCCTTACCTAGAAGGCTAATGATTAATAAAATTGATAAATCAAGACTATTATTAGGGATTAGCGGGATGCCTCCGCCACTTACCCTTAATATTTTTTATTGGTGGTGAGAATGATTTAGTGTGACGGATGTTATAATAGATTTGAGAAAAAATTTGGGGGTAGGTTGAGAAATGAATTAGAAAAATAAAATGGTAGAACTGAAAAAGGAAGAAGGAATTTTTTCAATTTTCCTTTGTTATCATAATGATAATGATAGGTAACCAGTTGGGTTAGCTCAACAAGCTAGCCCGGATCACCCATGTAACCCAAAAAAAATGATAATGATAGGTGGGGCCCGAAATGATCTTGGCAACCACTTATGTTTGGCCAAAATCAATTCTGGCCACCACTTATGTAAAAAACTCTATTTTATAATAAAGATAACAAAACATATTCCAAAGACAATTTTTTTATAAACTATAATTAATGAATAATTGACTTAAAATTTACGTCCAATTATATATTTCATAACAAGTTTAACATATCTTTACGTAAAAAATAAATCAATTTATCTTTGTACACGATAAACAAATCTATCCGTAGATGATTAAATCAAATCATTAAGGTAACCATTTTAACCCATAAATAACTCAATTTAATAAATAAGGTAATACATTCATAACTCATTCAAGAAACCAGAGCAGCTATTTCAGTACCTAATATTGATGAGTTGAAATTTGTGTTAGAATTAGGATCGCTGATAAAATATAATAATCAGAAACAAGAAACGAAAGGAACACCGATAGACGTGGAAACCCCAAATCGATAAAAACCACAGAAAAATGAGAAGATTTGATTATAGAGGATTTATTACAAATGAGAGTTTAATGATAGTTGCCAATAGAACGAGTTAACAAGTAACCTATACAGTATAATATATTTATAAGTAAATGGAGATACACGGTTAATAACTAAATGAGACATACCTTACAAAGATGAATTTGGGTCATAAGTTTATCAAATTATGAACATAGTTATCATTTTACTGGAGCTGTCTTCTAAAAACGATGGGTTGTCTTCAAAAAATGTTGGGGTGTTTTCAAGAATCCTGGGCTGTCTCAGAAAATGATGGGATTTCTTCAACCAATTGATGGGTTGCATAATGATTCGAACACCAACATAACTTACAACAATCTGAGTTTACGAAGATCCTCACTAGCCACACCGACATTACCCAAACTTCGAACACACCTTTAACGAATCTTAAATACGAGCTTCTAATCATGAAACTGAACTCTGAACAACACCAGACTCTAAGCATCACTGTCATTCACGTACAAATCTAAGCACCACCATAGTATTTGCATACGCGAACTTGAACTCTAACCAAGCTCGAATCAAGAACCAAGCTCGAAATCTGAATAGAAAACCCGAGCTTCTAAACATGCAACCAAGTTCCGAGCATCATCTAGCCATATCAGACATGATGGGTGACCTTTATTTCAATTATTTTTACTTATTTGGATAAGAGCTCCAATGGTGATGAATTGATTGATCCATAGTATGCAAGAGAAATAATTCTAAATTTGGTGATAGATTGATTGAGCAAGGAATTGATTAGATTATATTTGGATATATCAGATATATTTGGTAATGGTCGTATTATATGTAGCATGTTTTTTTGGCTTATATTTGGTAACAATTAAATTATATTTGACACGTGTTATGACTTATATTTAGTAACTAAAATAGACTCTCAAATGGGGTTAAAATGGGTATATCACGATTTTGACTAAATTTTAGGAGTTTCACAGGATAAATTATTTAGGTGGACTTGTTAGAGAATGATATCTTACGGTCATGAATTTTTAAGTTATTATCTGTCAATATATGATAACATGCGTTTTTTTATAAGTTTGAAGTCTAAATCATAAACAAAATTATAAATTTTGTGTTGGGAAGACCAATACAACTTTTGTGTGACAATGACATTACGATATCTAGTGATATGTTTCATAACCTATCTGGAAAACCTGCTTACTGAATTGGACTTGTTGCTATTTTTGAATCTTATTTGACTATCCAATCTGCATATTTGTTCACTTAACAAATAATTATGATCCATCGCAAAATTAATATTCTTCGACATCACACATTCTCGAAACCAATGTTCTAAACCAAGGCCGCCTTGGCGTTCCAAAGTGCGGTCCGCCTAGAATTTCTCTCGAAGATGGCTTGAAGGTTCGTGTACGCATAATCTAATTTATAAACTACCCAATCAAATCAATGTGTCATCTAACTCGTATACTACTTTGCATGCTATCCCATAGATAGCTAATTCAATCTAATCCAACCCAACACATAGGAAAAATATAAAGAAAACTATTTAGCTTAGGGTTTGAATGCGCGAGAAAGAAGAAAAGTAGAATTTCTCAAATTTCAAGTCTAGATTTGTTGAATTTATCATTCTTTAGGTTAATAATAATGAATTATTATTATTTTATACTAGAATATATGTTATTTATGTTAAATTTATCTACTTTAAGTATATTAGGATGTAAATATTAGTTAAATCAATATATTAGTAAAATATATTTAATATAAAATATTATAAAAAACTGTCTAGATAAAATCAGCCTAAATTCCTATTACTGGGTCGCCTAGCCATTTGGCGCTCGAAGGTGGTCGGTCGCTCTAGTACCGCCTAGCGCCTTTTAAAACCATGCTCAAAACCACCGTATCCTACAATTTTGAGCAGTGTTGAACGGGTAGTCTAAGCAATTTATTCAGATCCAAGGAGTCTGTCTTAGTGCAAAGTCTTTGTATTCTCACCTCCTCTACCATCAAATTAGCCAAATAAATATTAATAAAACTCCACACATACGCATTACCAAATCCCAATATATCTCATCAATACTGACTTTGTGTATTATTATCTAAAGGCTCATCAAATATCCCGTTTCAAGCAAGTTCACTTGCGAATTTAACTGTTTACCCATAATAAATAAATCATCACGCATGTAAAGTAACAAATTATAGAAGAACAGTAACATTATCACAACACTAAAAGATAAGAAACTAAAATGTTATATTTATAATATAAGAGGCACCTTGTTGAGAAGATTCAAGAATAAAACTAGTTGAGATTAGCTCAACTAGCTAGAGTTTTGGTCAGGGTCGGTTCTAACATTTTGGAGGCCCAAGGTAAACTTTAAAAAATGGGCCCCTCAAAAAATCTTATGTAATATTATATAGGATAATCTTTTTTTACTTCTTTTTTTTTTTTTTTTTTCGATTAAAAAAAAGAAAAGAAAAAGTTAACGAGTTACAAATCTACTCATCCATCTAAAGAAGTCAATCATATTAACAGGATGCCCTGACGAAACGTCGATTCCCTTCCTCGTGAGTTTTGCAGCTTTATCGGCAATGCAGACGAAATCCCTTTTGCAATGTATAATTTTCCAAGATGGAAACCGTTTGGTCCAATCATATAATCTTTTTTTACTTAACTTAATTAAACAAGAGATAATGACACTAAGGGTCTTGACCACACCCCCCTCTTCGAGTTGGCACCCCCACCTAGAGCCTCTTCTTACTAAAGACCTCAGAAACTTTTTAACACATGAACCCCAAAACCCCAATTACTAGACTACCCCTCTTTTGTTTTTTCTATACCTATATATACTAATTATTCCATTTCTAATTTCATTCACGTTCTAATTTCAATACCTCACCTCACTGCTTCTCCCTCCTCTCTCCTCTCAATAACCACCGACACCACCTAAATGACCACCACCACCTCCGAAATGGCCACCACCACTACCGCCGAGCACACCACCACCTCCGAAATGGCCACACCACTACCGCCGAGCACACCACCACCACTGTGAAACCTAGCACTGAAGCACCACCACAGCATCTAGTTTAGCTGCGAACCAGATCTGAATCTTTTCTTTTTCAGATCTGTACAGTTCGATGACAAAGCTAGACCACCAGTGAAGATGCTCGCGCGTTGCAGTGAAGATTTCGCCGGATTTT